>PCFQ01000080.1:216249-231566 GCA_003063905.1 Chlorella sp. A99 | reverse complement strand
CACCCCCCCCCCCCCCCCCCCCCCCCCCCCCCCCCCCCCCCCCCCCCCCCCCCCCCCCCCCCCCCGCGCCGCAGCCAAGGCCGCGCGCCTGAAGCAGGCCAAGGACGAGGCGGAGCGCGAGATCGTGGCTTACAAGGCGGAGCGGGAGGCCGAGTTTAAGCACAAGGTGGCCACCGACTCGAGCAGCAGCCAGGAGAACGTGGTGCGGCTGGCCGACGAGAGCGCGCGCGCGGTGGGCGCGATCAACAAGAGCATCCAGGCGCGCAAGGCCGACGTGCTCGGAATGCTGCTCGGCCACGTGACCGCCGTCAAGTTCCAGAAGTGAGGGGCGCGGCCCCATCCGCCCCGCCTTGGCCGGCGGGGCGCCTTGGCGACGCGCGGCGCGCCGGCGCCGGCGGCGGCGAGGCCGGCGGCGCGGTGTGCAGCGGCGGCTGGTGGTGTGCGGCACATGCGCGCCGCCGCGGCCTGTGCTCAGCCGGCTCCCGCCTGGGACTGTAATTTTGAGGCTCTTCCCCTCACGCTCGTTACTGTGTTCCTGCCGTTCGCCGCTGTGTGTATCCGCTGCTACATGTCGCTGGTATGCTTTGATGGGCAAGCCACACCAGCCCCGACCTGCAACATCAGCTGTTTTGTTGCCCCGAGCGGACGCGCATGGGGCAGAGACGCCAGGGCATGCGCAGAGGGGGACGTTGTGGGGCGCGAGGCGCAGAGGCCGCGCGTGCCCGCAGACCCACTTGTGCCAACCCTCCTATTTGCACGCCAACCCTCCCTGCCCGCACACTCCGGACGCGCCTGGCCTAGGTAGGCATTACAAGAGAGGAGCAGACTGGGGGGAGGGCTGCCCTCGCACGGCCGACTGCACATTGCCGAACGGGCCGCCGCCGCTGCCGCCGCCTCACGTCTCGCGCCCCATGACGTGCGCCACGCTGACGCCGCGCGCGGCGGCCACCTGCTGGAACGTGCGCATGTTGCGCAGGCCGTCCAGGCATGCGCGGGCGTTGTTGAGGGGGTTGTCGGTGCCCAGCTGCTTGCCGAACGCGTTCCTCACGCCTGCCAGCTCGAGCACGGTGCGCACCGCGCCGCCCGCAATCACGCCCGTGCCCTCGGCCGCCGGCCGCAGCATGACCTTGGCCGCGCCGAAGCGGCCGTCGAAGCGGTGGGGGAAGCTCTTGTTCTTGTTCAGCGGCACGGTCACCAGGTTGCGCTTGGCGTTGACCGCCGCCTTCTTCACCGCCTGCACCACCTCGCCCGCTGAGTCGCAGCCCACGCCCACGGTGCCGTTCTCGTCGCCCACCACCACCTGCGCGGAAGGGAGGGACGGGGAAGGGGGAGGGGCGCCGGCGAGGCTGGAGGGTGCGGGGCGAGGCGAGAGCGCGGGGTCGCCAGGCGGCATGCGGCCGCGGGCTGCGCGGTTGATGGCGCGCTGCCTCCACCGCAGTCCTGGCCTGCTGCTGGCGCGCTCGTGTGCTTCCCTGTGCACGTAGCTGGGATGCCGGCATGCACGCATGCGTGCCATGCATTTGGCGCTCGCATCGCTGGCCTGCTCACCACTGCGCGGAAGCTGAGCTTCTTGCCACCCTTGACCACCTTGGTCACGCGGCGAACCTGCACCACGCGCTCCTGCAGCAGACAGCGCCGGCGCGCAGCGCACGCGTCAGGAGGGGCGCGCACGTGCGCTCGTGCGTGGAGGCCGATGGCCGGTGGGCGGGCCGCCCCGCCTCGCCGCCGCACCTGGAAGGAGTCCCTCTCGTCCTCCTCCCACTGCTGCTGCTCCTCGGCCTCGTCCACGGCCTCCGCTGCTGCTGCCCTGGCCACGAGAGCTGCCCGCTGCTGCCGCACCGCTGCCTTGTGCGACTGCAGGGCGCTGCCGCCCACCGCATGCGTGAAGGCTAGCCTACTGCAGCGGAGGCTGGGCTGCATGGGCGTGCGCAGGCTCGCCATGTGGGGAGTGAGCGTGGCAGCCATCGCCGCTGCCTGTCAACCAGCCGATGAACAATGCACCTCGATCGCAGGCTGCCTTGAGCGGAATGAGCAGCCCACAGCTGGATTCCAGGGGCGAACTGTGGGCCCCCCAAAACGAACGTGTGGCGCACCGGCGTTTCCGTGGCACCGCCGGAACCTGCTGGCGAGCTGTGGGCCACCGGCGGTTCACAACAAAGCCATGAACAGACTCTGCCTCCTGCTGCTGGCGCTGGTCCTCCAGGCCTGCCTGGCGAGCGCCAGCGTGGACTGCTATGGCGCTCTGGTGCGGAGGGACGGCGAGATGCCTGCCGCATTGACCCTCCCGCCTCGGCCCCACTCCTGCCCCTTCGCGCGCCGCCGCCTGCCGCTGCCCGCCACATGCTCCCCTGCCCGGCATGCCGGCCTCTGCTTGCAGGTGGAGGTGCAGGTCAACGTGAGCGGCGCGTCCGAGCAGCAGCTGTCCGTGTACGGCTACCCTGCATTGTTTGGCGCGCCGCTCAACGCGAGCTTCATGACGCCGGCGCCGCTGGCGTGGGCGTCGCCGGACGACGCATGCGCCCCCGTGGGCGCCGCGCCGGGCGCCGGCACAGTCGGCCTCGTGGCCCGCGGCAACTGCAGCTTCAGCGACAAGGCGCGGCGCCTGCAGGCTGCAGGGTTTGGCGCCATGGTGCTGGCAGACGACTCAGACGACTGCACCTTCATGTATGCCAATGCCTCGTCAGCCGAGGGCATCGACATACCTGCCGTCAGCATCACCGCCGAGGCGGGCGCGGAGCTCAAATCCCTGCTGGACGGCGCCGGCGGCGCCGCGGCGGCCAGCCTGCGGCAGCCGCCCACGGGCGGCGTCGACTGGTCCAGCGCCGTGCTCTGGGCGCTGGCCACGGGCACCGTGGTCGCGGCTTCGGCGTGGGCGGGCCGCGAGCAGGCGGCCGCGCTCGCCTGGCAACAGAGCGGCGCGGCGGGCCGCAAGGGCGGCGAGCGAGGGGAGGAGCAGCTGGTCATCACGGGCGCCGGCGCGGTGTGGTTTGTTGTCATCGCCAGCGCCATGCTCCTCCTCCTCTTCTTCCTCCTCAGCAAGTGGGTGGCCCTGCTGCTGGTCGTGTTGCTGGCGCTGGGCGCCTGGCAGGCCATGGCGGCGCTGCTGCTGGCTGCGTTGGCGCGCGTGTGCCCGCCCGCCTGGCAGGCGGCCTACACGCCGCGGCTGCCTGGCCTGGACGCGCTGCCGGTGCTCAACCTGGCCACCGCGGTGGTGGCGGGCGGCCTGTGCCTGACGTGGGTGCTGTGCCGGCACGCGCTGTGGGCCTGGGTGCTCCAGGTGGGTGCCGCCGGCGCTGCAGGGCACGGGGTTGCCTGCCGCTCCGACGCGCGGTCTGCCTGCCGCTCCGCATTGCCACCGGCCGCCGCAACTGGCATGCAATCGCAATTGCGTCTGACATGCAGCCCCCCCCCCCCCCAAATGGTGCACAGGATCTGCTGGCCGTGTGTCTCATGCTCGTGATCCTGCGGCAGCTGCTGCTGCCCAACCTCAAGGTGCGCGGCGCAGGGGCACGAGCAGGCGGCACCGCGGCGCCTGCGGCGCACCGCGCTCGGTGCCGCACCGTGGCGCTCGCGCTCCCCCCCCGCGTGCAGCGCGCCGGCGCGCCCATCGCGCCCGCTCCGCGCCGCGCCTCGCCTCGCCCCGCGCAGGTGGCCTGCATCCTGCTGCCGCTGGCCTTCTGCTACGATGTGTGGTGGGTGTTCCTGCAGCCGGCGGTGACGGGCGGCGAGTCGGTCATGGTCGAAGTGGCCACGGGCGGCGAGGCGCACGAGCCGATGCCCATGGTGCTCAAGGTCCCCCACTGGCCGGCCCTGGGCACCAATCCCGCATACTCCATCCTCGGCTTTGGCGACGTCGTGCTGCCGGGCCTGCTGGCCGTGCTCGCGCGGCGCTGGGACGTGGGCGCCGGCCTGGGCTGGGGTGCCGGCTACGCAGCGCCCGCCGCCGCGGGCTACGCTGCGGGCCTCGCGCTAACGTACGTCGCGCTGGTGCTCAGCTGGTTTGGCGACGAGGGCCAGGTGGGGCGGGTGGGGCGGCGCTGCGCTGGCCGCGTGTGCGCATGCGCCACGCCGGCGGGTCTCCAGGCCTGACTCTGCCAGCTCAGCGGCATCTTCTCCCTCCTCCCTCCATGTTTGTCGCAGCCTGCTCTTCTGTACCTCGTGCCCTGCACGTTGGGCACGGTCACCCTCCTGGCCTGGCGGCGCGGGCACCTGCGCGCGCTGTGGACGTGCAAGCTCGACGGCGCCGGCGCCGGCGAGCCGCGGCAGACGGGCGGCGAGGCCGCGATCATGGAGGCCGGCGCGGCAGAGGAGCGCGGCCCCCTGCTGCAGAGCTGACGCCAGGCGCGGGCATCGGGGCACGCACTCATCTCGTGCCGCGGCTTTGGCGGCACCCTGGCGCCCGCGTGACTGACTACTACTCTGCCACAGACCACTGCAAACTGCAATCGCAATCCACAAAGGAGAGGCGCGCAGGCAGCGGGCTGGTGCCACCGCTGAGCGCACGTGCTGTCGTGGGCTGCCTCTTCCCCTTCCGACCGACGCATGCTGCATCCTCGCGCTGCCTCCAAATCAGAGCTACTAAGCAAGCAGTGGGAGCGTAATTCTTGGGAACCGCTGGGCGCTATCGGAGGGCACAGCCGCTGCCGTCGCAAGCGCCTGCAGCCCGCCCTCCAACGGTGGTGGCTGCTGCTCCATCAGAAGCCGATCTCCTCCCCGCCCTCCTCCTCCAGCATGCCCATCAAGAAGCGCTGGTCTGCTGCCGACAGGCGCACCAGCACGCGCATGCGCGGATCGCCCGGCCACTCCACTGCCAGCCCCGCGCGGCGGCAGCTCTCGCCCACCACCTGGCCCACCGCGGCGTAGGCGCCGGGCGCATCGTCCGCCGTGCCAAAGGCCAGGTACAGCTGGCCGGCGTACGCCGCGCTATCCGTGTCCTGCGGGGAGGCGGGGTGGGGACATGGCGGCACTGACGCGGAAAGCCACCAGGCTGCCTGACTGGTAACCTTTAGCTGACTGGTAACCTATACCTGGTAATGGTAGAAACAGTAGCCCATGCTCGACGGTCCCATTTCTTCTCTCATCCCGGATTGACCGCAGGATCTGCATGACGGGGCAGACCAGGTCAGCGAGACGGCGGCGCCGGTGCGGCGGCGGGCGCGAGAGCGGCGGCTGGCATCGGACCGCCACCGCTGTGGAGAGGGGCCCTCCCACTACGCACTTGCAGCACATGAAGTTGTGGCGAGCCACCACACCGCGGCGCTCCATGGCAGCGAAGGCAGTCTGCAGAGGCGTCTTGGAGGGCGCCATGCTGGCTTCACACAGAGGTTCTGGGCTGGAGTGACAAGATGGAAGGGCGCTGCCCCACCTCGGTCTGGCCAAGCGCCGCCTGAAGCGGCGCTTGGCGCTCGCAAACTCTCTGCCGCATTTCATTCTCTAAGGCTCCAGCCAGCAAGCCGACTTCCCCAGCCACCCTTGGACTGCCAATGGAGGCCGAGCAGGGGCAGAACTCGGCCTGCCTTGCAGCAGCTGAGGCTCTGGTGCCCCTGGTGGCGAGCCTGCTGGCCCAGCAGCGTGCCCAGCAGTCGGCGCCCTTCGTCTGGGAGCCCAGCCTCGTTGAGCTCGCAGCGCAGCACCCCGCCTCGGCAGAGGTGCTGCTGAGGGACGCAGGCGCGTCCGCTTGCGCCCGCAGCTTCTGCCACGTCGCCCACCGCCGCTCGCTCATCCTCTGCCCGCTTGCCGCAACGCTCGCCGCCACTCGCCCTCTGCCTGCCTGCCGCAACGCGCCGCCTTCGTCTGCACTCAGTCTCATGCTGCTGGTTTTCTCCCAACGTGAAGAGGGCCTGCGGCGCCAGCTGGTGGATCTGCTGGTTGACGGCGGGCACCTGGCGCGCGGCGAGCGGCTGTGGTTGCACCCCGTGCCGGCCGGGCTGCTCGCCTGCGAGACTGGCGTGACGGAGACACTGGCCACGCTGCGCGCCGCGCCCGGTCACATGCTGGTCGTGCACGGGGTGTGCATCGCTGCCACCGCCGTCTTCTCGCGCAAGTGGGTGCAGGGGCTGTCTCCGTGCAGAAGCCGACTGAGACGTGGGGCAGCGTCTTGCAACCTCTGCTGCCAAGGACAGCAAGCACCCACTTGCGGACCTGCGTGCACCCAAGCCCATTGCACTGCTGTCACGTGCTCTGCCTTGCTCAGGTACGCAGCCACCCTGCGCTGCAAGCTCTGCCACGCCGAGGCGACCGTGCTGGAGGGCGAGCGCCACGGCGGCTGCTGCGGCGCCGGCTGCGAGGAGGTGGAGGCGCAGCGCGTGATGGTGCCGGTGGGTGCCGGCGCCGCGCCCGGCGCTGAGCGCCGTGCGGGCGTGCGCCCGCACCTGGTGGCAGCTGGCAGGCTGCCCTGATGCTTGCAGCGCCTCCTGCTCACGCCTGCAGGCACAGGTGGTCTGGCTCGCACAGGAGTCTAGTGCTGGTGGGGGCGAAGCCTACGTGGGCGTGCGCCAGCTGGCTGTGCACCTGTCCGATGACCTGTGCGGCCGCGTGAGGATCGGCGACAGAGCGCTGGTGGCGGGCGCCGGTGCGCTGGTGCTGCCGCCAGGCGCGCGGGAGCTGGCGGCCGCGCCCCGCCTGCTGGCCGGCGCCCAGCTGGCGGCGAGCAGTCTGCTGGTGCTGCGCTCGCCTCCGCTGCTGGTCAACCCGCACGAACTCAGCCCGGGGGCGCGCCAGCACCTGTCCGCGATGGCGGGCGGCAGCGTGGCGTCTGTGCTTGCCTGCATGGACGCCTGGCAGGGCGTACCCTGTTCCCCCCTGCTGAAGCTGGCGCTGCTGGTCAGCGCGGCGGCCAGCGGCCAGCAGCCCGTGCGGCTGCCCTACGCGGCGACAGAGGAGGGCGAGGCAGCGGAGGGGCCGGAGGCATACCTTCTTGGGCGCGTGGGGCACGCCCGGCAGCAGGTGCGAACGCCCCTCTTTTGCGCTCCCCTTCTGCACCTTGTGTGGGACCGTGGCGGATGCTGCGCCCTGCTCTGCGCGCTCGCAGGTCAACGTGCTGGTCTACAGCCAAGGCCCCGAGCCGCACCTGCGCGCGCTGCTGCGCGCGGCCGCAGCGCAGCTGTGCCAGCAGAGCGTGCGCGCCCGCACGGACGCCAAGCAGCTGCTGCCGCGCCTGGACGCCAAGCACGTGGAGCCGAGCCTGCGGCTGGTGGTGCCGCTGGCATTGGGCGGCTTGCTGGCAGAGGCCAATGCGGGCGTGCTGCTCCTCAGCTCCGCCACGCTGACCACCAAGCACGCGCTGGGGCTGGCGCAGGCGGTGCATGCGGGCGAAGCAGCACTGGCGCCGGGCTGCCCCGAGCTCACGGTGCCTGTGACCGCCACGCTGTGGAGCGAGGTGCACGAGGCGGACCTGGGCCGCGCGCGCGCTGCGGGGCTGCCGCCGGCCGAGGCGGTCATGTGCAGGCTCGGCCTGCGCTTCTGGGCGGAGCAGGACCTGGTGCTCGACCAGAGCCGGCCTAGCGAGAACGAGGAGGACCTGGTGGCCGACTGGATGCTGGGCGGCGCCGAGGGTGGTGACGTGGGGGAGCAGGGGGCGCGTGCTGCGGCGGCCGACGCGGCCGACGCGCTTGCAGCGCTGCGGGTGCAGCTGGCGCGCGCGCGGGCGGCGCCGCCGCCGCGGCTGCTGCCCGAGGCCATGGCGGTGCTGAGCGCCTACTACCTCATGCGCCGCGCGGGCGAGGAGGCGGAGGCGGGTGCGGACCTGCTGGCCCGCCTCTGCCGCGTGGCGGCCGGCGCCGCGCGGCTGTGCAGCAGCGCCGAGGTGGCGCCGTTTCCCCACGCCGCGCTGGCCATCGCGTACGCCGAGGAGCGAGCGGCGGCGGCCGGCAGCCCCGGCGCGCACTGGCCGCAGTGGGCAGACGAACTGGACAGGGGGACCGACCTGGAGGTGTGCCTGGGCGGCCTGCTGGACGCGGTGTGCAAGGACGCCGGCGCGGCCTGGGGCGGCGGCGCACACATGCGCGCAGAGGAGTGAGGAGCGCGCGGCGGCGCCGGTGGGCGGCGGGAAGGGCAAGGGGCAGCAGGGTAGGCGGCGCAGCCCAGCCCCTGGAGTGCACAATATCGTTACATTATTTGTGTGTACTGATGTGATGCATGGAGTGTGGTGCAACCAAAGCGTGCTTCAGATAGGCGGCAAGACTGCCGCCGCATCTGATTCCCGCTCGCCACTGCCGCCAAGGTTTACACCACCTGGGCTTCGCAATCTCGCCACCTCCTCCCGCCTCATCTCCTCGCCAGACCCCTTGTCTGCTGTGGGCCTGCATCGAGGGATCGGGGGATCGCTTGGCCAAATTCCCAACTTTCGCAACCTCCGCGACACCCCGTCGCCCCTCTCTTTGCCTTCAGTGCATCAATAGAGCACTGTTGGACCAGGACAAGCAGCTATTCCTGCTGCAGTGGAAGTTCTCATCATCAGCGAGCTGCAGCACTTGCGGCCTCTCCTCAATCGCCGGTCTTCTACCAGTCCTACGCAATGTATGGCAGACTGGAAGGTGGGTGCTTGCGTCGGATGGGCGGCAGTGGCCGGCTGTCCAGGCCTGCCGCCGTCGCCGCCTGGCCAACTTGCCCACTCGGCCGCTGCCTCCCTCTGCAGGCGCAGGCAGCGGCATAGAGGTGGACGGACCCAGCACCGCCATTGTGCTGCGCTGGACCCCAGAGCTGCATGAGACGTTCCTTCAAGCAGTCGAGGCATGCGGCGGTGCATTCGCAGGTGGGTGCGAGCTGAGCCGTGACCCCAGTCTGCAGTCAGCAGGGGGCGACGCGGCGCTTGTGCTTGCCAGGAGTGGTGTGCAGGGGTGCCGCTCGCCCGGCCCCCGACTGCGCCCACCCGCCACACCCGCAGCCAAGCCCACCCAAGTGCGAAATGCCATGGGCGTCGACGCCATCACCGCGAAACACGTGAAGAGCCACCTCCAGCGCTACCGGTGGGCGGGCAGGCAGACATGTTGCGGCCGCGGCGGGTGGCAGCGGGTGGCGGGCATGTTGCGGCCCTGGCGAGGGGCGTGCCTGCTTCTGCCTCGCAATAGGCTTGCCTTGGGGCAGCAGGCGCAGGCCACTTCTGGCCTGCACCGACTGCTCGCGTCCTCCTACCCCGACGCCACAGCACACGGCTGATTGTGGAGCAGAGCGGCGGCATCGCGCCGAGCACGCAGGGCGAGGGGGCGGCTGCTGGCTCCACACGCCAGCCGGCCAGGCGCAGCCGCCGCGCCGGCGACGGGGACAGCGCGGCCCAGGCCTGGAGTGCGCGGCAGCGCCAGGCGGCGGGGGAGCAGGCGGCGCGGGTGCGGCAGGACTCGAGCGGCGCGCCGGCGGCCGGCGCGCCCAGCCTGGCGCGGCAGGCGGCGGCGCCGGCGCCCTCGTCCGCCGCGGGCGCCTGCTCTGTGGTGGAGCTGGTGCCCACCTCCGTGGTGAGCGAGGCGCTGGCGCGCAGCTCCGCGCTGGAGCGGGTGCTGCTGGCAGAAATGACGCAGGCCCAGCGCCTGCAGCAGGAGCTGGCTGCGGTGCAGGCAGAGGCGGCGGCCCTGCGCCGCGCCGTCCTGCAGCCGCCTGAGCAGCAGGCGCAGCAGCACGCGCACAGCCGCTATGCGCTCCAGCGGCCCATGCAGCACCAGCATGCGCAGCATGTGGAGCACGCACAGCACCACCACCAGCAGCACGGCCACCCATTCCACCCCCATGCCAACGGACACTACCCAGCCTGCCAGCAGCAGCAGCAGGTGGCGGCGACGGCAGCACAGCAGCNAGCAGCAGCAGCAGCAGGGGCAACAGGGGCACCAGCAACAGCGCATGGACTTGGCGGCGGTGTGGGAGCACCTGCCCCACGGCGTCCGTGCGGCCGGCGTCCTGCCGCGGCCACAGCAATACCACCCCGGGCCCTCCATTCGCTGGCCCGCCATGCACTAGCTGCTCCCGGCCCTGCGCCAAAGTGAGTGAGTGTTGCGCCCCATGCGTGCATGTACCCATCCATGCCATCCATACCAGACAGATCTCTCTATCAGCCCTCTCGGGGACGCATGCCCCCCTCCCTTCTGGCGCCATTCCATTCGTGTACACATTGTCTCTTCTGTATTGTAACAAGCTGCCTCTGGCGTGAATGGGCAGGAACAGCATGCGCAGCGGCAGGTGAACAGAAAACGTAATAATTCAGCAAGCAACAGCAAATAAACAGCAGAAGCCATGTCACGAGGAAGCTGACACAACGCCACGTCACAAGTGCGCGGTGTAGAGCTGCTCTGAGAGCACCAGCGGCGGCGGCGCTGCGCCTCCTAGGTGGCGAGGCCGGGACCGGCTGTGCACGCGCGTGCACGCGCGAGAGCAAGCCGCCTAGGCTTAGCTGCTAAGCCGCCGCCGCCGCCACGGTCGCCGTCGCCGCCTGCTGCGTGGCTGCCGCCTGCTGCGTGGCTGCCGCCTGCTGCGTGGCTGCCGCCTGCTGCGTGGCCGCCGCCTGCTGCGTCGTCGCAACCGCCGCCTGCGTCGTCGCCGCCGCCGCCGGCTGCGGGTCGAACAGCGCCTCGACGTTGTTGGGCAGCGCAATGTGCTTGGGCAGCGGCGGGCGCAGCGCGCACTCTCGCGCCAGGTTGTCGCTGCCCTTGACGTGGTACAGGTACTGCCTTAGCATGTGCTCCCACATGCGGTCATCGAGGGAGAGGCTGCGCCGGGGGGTTGGAAAGGAGGGGCGGGGGGGTGTGGGCGGCGGCGGCGGCGCGCGGGTCAGGCGGCTCCGCTCCCTGCTGTCCCCTCGCTCGCCCGCCCACCCGCCCGCCCGCCCACCCACACGCGCGCACACCCACCCACCACCCACCACCACCCCTGCTGCCCCGCGAGCGCTCACCCGATGAATTTGTAGTGCACAGACTGGTAGCCCATGGCGTCGCAGACTTTCTTCCACAGCGGGCAGTCACGCCCGCTCTTGACCAGTGTGCGCAGGCACAGGTCCGCCTGCGGGGGCGGGCGTGC
This sequence comes from Chlorella sp. A99, assembly GCA_003063905.1. Taxonomy (NCBI): domain Eukaryota; kingdom Viridiplantae; phylum Chlorophyta; class Trebouxiophyceae; order Chlorellales; family Chlorellaceae; genus Chlorella; species Chlorella sp. A99. Next base: position 220,568 of record PCFQ01000080.1, on the reverse strand, counting down.
GCGGGGGCGGACGCAGGGGCGCGGCGCGCGCGCGGGGTGGGGCCCAGGCGCCGTGGGCGTGGGCGTCGGCGGAACACCCGCTCGCACGTCGACGGCCGCTGCGGTGCACGCGGCGCGCGCGGGCGCCGCTGCCGGCGCTTTCCTCCCACCTTCAGTCCGTGGAAGTGGAGGATGACGGCGCCCTCGGGGTTGTTGGGCCAGCCCCAGTAGCCTGCGGCGGGCGGGGCGGCGGTTGCCGTCGCCGGCGGCGTGCAGGGCGCGCGCCGACGCGCTCGCCGCCGCTCCCCGCCCGCCGCGGGCCGCTGCCCCGCGTGGGCCCCGCACCCTTCCAGTTGAATTCGTTGGGGAGCATGTCGAGAGGGAGGTCACGCTTGGAGAAGAACTCGTTCAGCAGGCCCTGGTCCTGAAGAGTGCCGCCGTAAAAGGTCCAGTTGACCTGGGGGCGGCGGGGGCGAGCGCGGCGCGGCGCGGGGGTGGGGGGGCCGGCGCGGGGCGGGGCGGCGCGGCGCGGGCGGGGCGCCGGCGGCGCGCCCCCGGCTCCTGCGGGCCGAGCGAGCGCGCGGGCGCGCCGCGCCCCGCCGCCGGGCCCCCCAGCGGCGCACCGAGCGGGCATAGGCGATGAGGTCTGGGTAGACTCTCCGGAATCCCTCGATGTTGATGACCATCACCCCTGCGGCAGGACAGGCGTCCGGCCAGGCACCGCTCGGCGGCGCGGCCGGGCCCGGCGCGCGGCAGCTCGGGCGGCCCGCCAGCGCCGCGTCCGCCCGCCACGGCCGCCGCGCGCGCCGCCGCGCCGCCGGGGCCCCCCGGAGCCGCCGCCGCCGCCCCCACCACGCCGCCCGCCCCCACCCGAGTTGTACGCCTGGTTGCGCTGGCTCTCGGGGGAGAGGGCAAGGACGCGGGGGTGGCCAAAGGAGCACGAGGTGATGTCGCGCTCCACGAGGGTGTCGGTGTCGGTGTAGAGGAAGATCTCGGTGGAGACGTTGAACAGCGACTCGGAGCGGTTTTGGAGGAGCTCCGCCGCCAGCTGGGCGGCGTCCAGCCGATAGTACTGCAATGGGCGAAGGGGGACCCAGGGAAGCGGGCACGGAGAGACGTGAGGCGCGCCGCGGCGCTTGCGCCGGCGGCCGCGCCGGCCGCCGCCGCCCGACGCCCGGCCCGACGCTCCGAGCCGCCGCCCGGCTCTGCTGCCCCGCGCGCCGCCCTCTGCCCGCCGCCCGCCGCCCACCGCCCACCGCCCGCGGGGTCGCTCCTGCGGCTGCGCCCACCTGCGCACGCCGCTTGCGCAGGTGCTCCGGGTGGTTTGGGAGGAAAGAAACGTCGTGGAGGAGGACGATTGCTCCTGCGGATGTGCGCGTGCCACACCATGCGCGGCGGGCGGGCGGTCAGGCGGAGCGCCACCCGAGCGCTGCGGCGGGCGCGCGGCGACGGCGCGGCCGGGCGCCCGGCAGCGCACCTCGCTCCCTAAAGTGCTGCGCGATCTCGTCCTCCTGCTTGCCGCCGTATATGAGCACCTGGCCGCGGGAGGGCGCCGGCGAGGGATCACCAGCAGATGGCGACAGTCGGCGCGTGACCGCGACGCGCGCGCGTGCAGCACGCAGCGGCCCGCCCGCGGCGGCGCACCGGCACGAGCGAGGGCGCGTGCACCAGCACAGAGTCCAGCGCCGCGACGGCGTTGTCCAGGCGGTAGGAGCCCTCTGCCGAGGGAGAGACGCGAGGGCTCAGCACGGGGGCAAGGGGACCAGGGGCGCGGCGGGGGCGCTGCCGGCCCCTGCGCTGTTCGCTGCCGCTTGCAGCCACGCACCATTGGTGGAGATGGCATCCACGGCCATGAAGTGGAGCAAGCGCTGGCAGCGGCTTCCCTCGTGCTCCGGGGCCAGCACGGCGGCCTGCTGGCTGCACGCCGCGCCGCTGCAGAGGCCGCGCCCCCGCCCCCGGAGCGCCGCGCGCGACAGCCACCCGCCGCCACTGGCCGCCTGCTGCGGCGGCGGGGCAGCCAGTCTCTCAGTGCTGGCCCATGCATTGGCTGCAGGTGCATGCCAGAGGCTGCCAACGTGGGCAGCGTTTGCTCACCTGTGTGCCGGCGTCTGTGCCGTCGGCGGCGACAAGGCCCTGGTTAACAGACAGGGCCAGCTCCACCAGCAGCACGGCCGCGCCGAGGCACAGCGTCACGCGCTTTACTTTTCGGCTGCCAGAAGCGCCCGAGGAAGGCCGTGCAGGCGCCATGAAGGGGGACGCGCCTCCGGCCGCCGCGCTGCTGCTGATGGAACTGAGCACCCTGCCAGATGCTGCCGGCGAGCTCTAGGCACCGAGGGAGCTGAGGAGCCTCCGACTGAACCGAGCCCAGCAGCTGGCGCTACTACAAGCAATGGGAGAGGCTGCCAGGAGATGCTAGAGCTCTTGGAGAGCGCGTGCAGAGCCAATGTCCGTGCAAGTCGCGAAAGAAGGCTGTTGGGAGAATGCTAATCGACCAACGCCATCGGCTCATCCAGCAAATGGCAGGGAGTGGCAGGCAGGCGAGGCAGGCGAGGCAGCGAGCCTCGCATGTGCCATGCGCCCAGCCGACCACGTTCCGCTTTCCCTGACGCCCACTCTTGTGGCCACTCCCTCAGCTCTGTAGCTCTGTGCCGATGCTATGGTCAGCATGTCAATTTGAGAGTTTATGGGCGAGAGGCAGCTCTGCTGCAGGCAGATCATCGGGGCAGGCCGTCGGCCCTTCAGGCCGCAACCACCGCCCAACCGCCGCCGTCCGCCGCTGGGGGCGCATGGCGGCGACTCTCCACCGCGTGCCGTCCTGCTGCAGCCACCGTTATCATCGTAGCCAACGGGCTCTGCAATTGACATGCTGATGCACCCAACCTCTAAATTTCGGGCATGCTTTCTTTTGATCGTCTCCTTCTCCAGCCCCAGGGCAGGCACTGCGGCGAAGCTCCAGATGCGGCGATGGCGCGCACCAGGGTGCTCACCCCCCTGAGGCAGTTCAAGTTGAAACAGGGCGCCATCCTGCTCATTGCAGCGCTGCTCGTGTACGCAGCGAAGCCGGGGAGCTCGCGGCAGCAGGGCAGCAGCTGGGCGTGGCAACACAACGCGCACAGCCTGACGTCGCAGCAGAACGGGGCGGCGGGCGGCACGCCGCCCTGCCGCCTGGTGGAGCCACCTTTGGAGCTGGACCCGCCAGAGCCCCAGGCGGCCCTCTTTGATGTGGAACAGCGCATCCCGCGCTACTGGATGGAGCAGGCGAGCGCGCCGCCCGCTTGCTGGCCGGCAGGCGGCCCAGCGCCGACCGACCGCTCGCTTATTCACCCGGCGCACCCGCCCGCCGCCCGCCTCCACCTGCCTCGCGTGCAGGCCGCAATCTGCTTCAACCGAGAGTTTGAGTCCTGCGCTGCCGCTGCCGCAAACGGCACGCGGAAGAGGCCGGCCATCCCGCCCACCCAGGCCAACCTCACGCGCCTGCTCGAGCCGCCCGTCATCGTGGGGCAGGGGCGCTGGAGCTTTGCGCGGTTCGCCACGTTGAGGGCGGACGGGCGGCGCAAGCACGAGGGCGGCGACAGCTGGACGGTGCAGCTGAAGGGTGACCAGGGGGTCGGGCTGCCGGCACGCACGTTTGACGAGGTGGGCCGACGGGCTGCTGCATGCCGCGCCGCGCCTGTGCGCCCCCCGCCGCGACCCCAGCCCCGCTGCCGGCCGATGCCACCTACCCGCCGCTCTGCCCTGACCGGCCACCGCCGCCCGCTTGCCCCTCCCTGCCGCCAGGCCGACGGCACCTACACCGCGGCCTTCATCCCCCTGGTGCCGGGGGTGTACTCTGTCTTGGCCTCCCTCCACTACACCAGCTGCGCCGGGTACATGGATCCCTGGCCGGGGTACGAGGCAGAGATGACAGAGGACCCGCGCTGCTGGCAGTCGGGCGCCCACATCGAGCTGGGCCAGGTGGTGGTGCCCCCCGCCACCGACCCGGCCACCGCCTGCGGCGCCCGCGGCACAGGCAGCGGCGGCAGCAGCAGCAGCAGCGGCAGCGGCCACCTCCTGCCGGGGCCGGTGTTCCGGTCAGAGCACCACCTGTACTGGCAGCACAACCAGGCGAGGTTCAAGGCGGCCTGCCACGTGGCGCCGCCCTTCCGCCTGGGCGCCAACAAGACGCGCATCCTGCTGTTTGGGGACAGCACCACCAGGTGCGCGGCGCGTTCCGCCGGGAGCTGAGGGGAGCGTTCCCAGCTGCTGAGGGTGGCGAACCACGTTCCCAACAGCCTCGAGCCGCGCCCCCGCTCGCGGGGCATGGTGCGCTGCTGTCCTCACCTCCCCCCCCCCCCCCCCCC
>PCFQ01000080.1:190062-216014 GCA_003063905.1 Chlorella sp. A99 | reverse complement strand
GTGCTCACCCCCCCCCCCCCCCCCCGCCTCCCCTCCCCCGCCGCCGCTCCCTCCTCCCGCCTCCGCTCGCCACGCTCCGCAGGTATAACATGCAGGCGATGTCGGCGTATGTGCTGACGCCCTGCAAAATACTCTGGAGGCCGGCCTGGCTGGCCAAGCACTGGACGCCTGAGGAGCGCGGCCGCACCTGCCTGCCGGCGCCGCACGCCGAGGCGGACCCGGAGCTGCACGCGGCGTGGCAGGGGTGCACGCGTGGCGCGCCGTGGTCAGACGTGCAGATGGGGGTGGTCGAGAAGGAGTACCTGGGGTGAGGCTCCGCGCGTGTGCGCCCCCGCGCGCGCTGCCGCCCTGGGCCATGCATCTGCTCTCCGACACCCACGGGCTGCCAGCGGAGCCGCTGCGTCGGCTGCTGGACGCCTCACTCTCCGCGGCAGTGTGTCTGACCCCGCACCCGCACAGGCACTTCAACTACATAGAAGGGCTGGTGCTCGTGAACACCAGCTCGGGGGAGGCGCTGCTCAACGGCACGACGCCGGTGGCCAAGCAGCCGTCGCTGAGCATCATTCTGCTCAACGGCTATGGTGGGTCCCGCTCCTGCGCCGCCGGGACTGCTGCGCCGCCGGGAACGCAGGAGAGTGTCGCTCCTCGTGGCCCACCCGCAGTCGGTTCGGCCCGCCCAAATGCTGGTGCCCCCCGCCTGCAGGCTGCAAGTCGCCCGGCGAGCTGGCGGCCGCGGCGCAGGACTGGCGTGCCACTGACGTGGTGATCGTCAACACGGGGTGCGCGAGGCAGCGCATGGGCTGCTGGGCCGCTTGAGCGGCGTCTCCCTTGCCGCCCCGCCTAGCGCACCACGGCACCTCTCACACGCGGCTCCCCGTCTGCTCCGCCATCCTGCCCTGCAGGCCCTGGTGCTTCCGGCAGATCAGCTTTGAGCAGTGGCGGCGGGTGATGGACGGCTGGGTGGGGGTGCTGAAGCGCACGCAGGCAGCCGTTGTCTGGCGGTCGAGCGTGCCTGTGCGCGACCATGCGCGCGCCCACTTTACGTGGTTTGCGCGCAGCACCTTTCAGTGAGCGACAGCACCGAGCTGCTGCGCAGCGCGTTGGGCAGGCTGCCTCCCCACTGCCGTCGCACACAGCGCAGCCTGGGCGCATGCACCCTCTGCGCTCAGCGCGCCGACCCGCCCATGCCACCCATGCCGCGTGCAGGAACGACGCGCGGCGGCAGCTCTTTGACGGCTACGCAGAGTTTGCGATGCGGCGAGTAGGCATCCCGGTCTGGGCCCAGTCGGCGTACGGCGTGGTAGGCAAACACAATGACCTCCAGCACCTGGACGCCTACACAACGCGCACTACCAATCTAGAGCTTGCCTCGCGCATCCTGTGCTGAATAAACTGTGACAGGTGGCGAGTCTGGAGCGGGGGCGGGAGGCTGCGGGAGGTGGATCCAGTCTGTTCTTTCCACGACGCGCACGACACATTACACACGGGCCTGTGTCTTCCAACAGGCCCAGCACCAGACCCACACCTGCACCAAGAGAGCGGGGGCTGCACACACGCAGGCACAGAGGAACGCTCACGGATCAAACAGGGAAGGAACCACTGAAGCAGTCACTCCGGCGGTTCAGCGGGGCAGGCCGGCGGCGGTGCGCTGGCTCAGCAGCAGCAGCATCGTGCTGGCAGCCAGCAGGCAGCCGACGGCCGCGATCAGCACGACTGCCAGCAGCCAGACGGGCGCGGTGCCCAACGCCTCCACCGAGCTCGCCCGCACCACCGCGTTGGCCGCGATGCCGGGCAGGCTCTCCAGCGGCGCGACCTGCAGGCCGCCCAGGAGGCGGCGGCCCGCGGCGGCGGGGGCGGGCGGGGCATCAGCCGCGGCGCCAAAGTGCGCGCGCGCCAGCACGGCCTGGTAGTTGGCGAGCAGGGGGCTGGCGCCGGGCTCGCCGGCCCAGGCGACGCGCGCGCCACCCTGGGGAGGGTCGGGCAGCGCCTTGACCGCGACCGAGGGCGTACGCATGCACAGCGGGCCCGCCTGTGCGTAGCCAAAGGCGCAGCTCTCGCAGGCGGCGCCGGCGTAGCCGGCCCAGCAGGTGCAGGCGCCGGTGCCGGAGAGGCAGGTGCCGCGGCCCGAGCAGGGGCTCGTCTCGTTGGGGGAGAAGGCGTCCGAAGCCGGGCACTGGAGCAGCGGCACGGGGCAGTCGGCGAGGCAGGGCGCGGCGCTGGCAGCGCTGCCCAGCATGGCCAGCCGCTCTCCCAGCTGCGGAGGAGGGGGATAGAGCGGGGGGTGGGGGGTCGGTAGGGCCAGAGGCGTGCAGCATCACTGGTGGGAAGCACGTCGCCATGATGTGAGGAGCGCCGCCGCATTCCGCCGCGCGTGGCCCCTCCCCACCCACCCACCTCGCAGATGCCGTTGCCGCAGGTGGGGAGGGTCGCCGCGGCGTCCAGCGACAGCAGGCGCAGGCCGGCGGGAGCGTGCCCAAACGCGCGCTGCCCGGCCAGCACCTCGCGCACGCGCGCCTCTGCCGCGCCCAGCTGCAGCGAGGGCGTGGGCGCCACCGACACGGCCAGCGGGATGACCACCCCCGCCGACCCGCTCAGGGGCTGGGCAGCGCCAGGGGTGACGCGCAGGCTGAACACGCTGGTCTCCAGCACCTCGGCCAGCGCCGCGCTGGCGGAGGCTGCCCAGCGCGCCGCTGTGCCGCCCTGGGACGCCAGCACCGTCAGGTTGAGAGCGAGGGTGCCGGAGGTGCCGTCCCCGTCGCACGCGCCCATGGCGTCCAGGCGCCCCGACGCGCAGCAGAGCCCGCCCGCGTCCAGCAGCTCGGGGCAGCAGGTGCCGTCGGCCGCCACCGCCGCGCCGGCGCCGGCGCACACGCCGCAGGCGTCCACGCGGCCGGACGCGCAGCAGGCCCCGGCGGCGTCGAGGGAGGCGCCGCTGGGGCAGCAGGCGCCGGCGCTGTCGCTGACGCCGCTCTCGCAGGCGGGCAGGCTGTTGGAGGCGGGGGCGGCGGCCACGCAGGCGACAGCCGCGGCGGGCTTGGGAGCGGCGCAGTCGGCGTCTGACTTGAGCGCACCCGCGCTGCTGACGCACTGCACGGCGCGCCAGGTGACGCCTCCCTCGCAGGCACCCCAGGCGCCGACCAGCCAGAGGTCATAGGTGCAGGGCGCCGTGTTGCAGGCGCGCTCGAGCGGCAGGTCCAGGGCCGGGCACAGCGATGCGTTGGGCGCCGGCGCGCCAGCGGCATCGACGCACGAGGCTCCCCGGCTCTGATGGCCCCCGCCGCAGGCGATCGGGCAGGGCGACCAATCGTCGAGCTGCCAGCGGAAGGCGGGGCAGGCATCGGCGGCGCACGTGCTGTTGCCGGCGCTGGCGCCCAGCAGGCTGCCCAGCAAGCCCTGTGCCAGGGTGGTAGTGCCCAGCATGCCACCTCCACAGGTGGCGCTGCACTCGCCGGCCGCCTCGGTGGTGGTGCGCGGAAGGGAGGCGCAGGGCGTGAAGCCGCAGGACCTCCCGGTCGCGTCGACGGCGCCGCCGCACAAGACAGGGCAGGCCAGCGGGTGCAGGGGGGGCTGCCAAGCGGGGGGCCGCAGTGTGACAATGGGCGAGGGGCTGGGCTCTGCAGCAGGGAGGGGACGAGAGAGCAGGTGTGTGAGATGCTGTGTGTGCGCTGGTGGCAACTGGCTCTACACCTTGCGCACCCGGGGATGGGATGGGGCTCAACGCGTCGGGCGACGGGGAGAGCGGCGCTGGCAAGGCGACCGCGTCGGGCGACGGGGAGAGCGGCGATGGCGACGCGACCGCCTCGGGGGAGGGGGAGAGCGGCGCCGGCGACGCGACCGCCTCGGGCAACGGGGAGAGCGGCGATGGCGACGCGACCGCCTCGGGCGACGGGGAGAGCGGCGCTGGCGAGATGACCGCCTCGGGGGAGGGGGAGAGCGGCGCCGGCGACGCGACCGCCTCGGGCGACGGGGAGAGCGGCGATGGCGACGCGGCCGCCTCAGGCGACGGAGAGAGTGGCGCTGGCGAGATGACCGCCTCGGGGGAGGGGGAGAGCGGCGATGGCGACGTGACCGCCTCGGGCGACGGGGAGAGCGGCGCTGGCGAGATGACCGCCTCGGGGGACGGGGAGAGCGGCGCCGGCGACGCGGCCGCCTCGGGCGACGGGGAGAGCGGCGATGGCGAGGTGACCGCCTCGGGGGAGGGGGAGAGAGGCGCCGGAGAAGCAGCAGGTGGTGACGGGACCGGAGAGCGTGCGTAGGCGGTAGGCAACTGGGCCGCCGGCAGCGCAGGCGCCTCTGGTGATGGCAGTGGTGTGGGGAGCGCGGGCGTCGGGGAGACCACCTCTGCGGGTCAGGCGAATGTGGAGCATCAGCGGCCCCTTCGACCTGGCCCCATTCTTGGGCGGAGGGAGAGCTGCCGCTCGCAGCTCACCCAGAGGCGCAGGTGAGGACGGGATGGTGGGCGCTGGGGAAGCCAGCTCAGGTGGAGACGTAAGCAGCGAGTAGGGAAGGGGGACGGGACCCAGGGAGGTGGTTGGCGCAGGTGGCGATGGGGAGTAGGGGAGGGGGACGGGCGACGCCGGCACTGCACGAGGGGGGGAGCTCAGCCATCAGTGCTCATGCAGCTACGGCATGGCACACAAACAACCGCTCCCACCTGCGGGGGCGGCAGGAGAGTGTGGCTCGAAGGGGTTGGGGCTGAGCCACGTGTTGGCTGGTGATGGCATGTCTGGCATCGTGGGGACGGGCGAGGTTGACGGGGTGGGGATGGGGACGGGGGAGGCCGGCAGCCCAGGCGCCGCGGTGGCGGGCGAGTAGGGGGTGGGGACGGGAGAGGCCGGCAGGGTTGGGGTGGACACGGGAGAGGCCGGCAGGGTGGGGATGGGGACTGGGGAGGCCGGCAGTCCAGGCGCCACGGTGGCGGGCGAGTAGGGTGTGGGGAGAGGCGAGGCCGGGAGGGTGGGGGTGGGGACGGGGGAAGTCGGCAGGCTGGGTGTCTCGGCCGCAGGGAGGGAGGGCGGGGGGGAGGTCGTGCCTGCGGGTGAGCGAGTTGCGCTTAGTTGGAGTGGCAGCGCATGTGTATGGAACGGGGCACGACGGCGCAGAACACAGGAGAGCACACCTGAGGCGGATGGCGAGCGCGTGTAGGGGGTGGGGGGTGCGACTACCGGAGAGCGCGCATAGGGGGCAGGCAGCGGGGAGGCAGGCGAAGGAGAAGGCTGCCTGCCCCCTGCCGTGGGCGAGGCCGGTGGGAGAGGAGAAGGGAAGACGGCACCTGCACAGTGTCATGAACAAGTCATCAGTGCCATGGTGCACGCATGAGCTATAAAGCTGGAGATGCACAAGACCCCGACCGCGCCTGTTGGATCACTAGGACGATAGGGGAAGGGGGGCACGGGAGATGCCGCTTGGATGGGTGGGGCTGGAGCCGGGCTGCGCTCTCCTGGCAGCGTAACGCCAGCGGGAGGGGAGGCAGCGGGCGGTGCTGGCGAGGGTGCCGCGGAGGCGTTGACAGGCGAAGGCGAGGGCGGCAGGTCGGGAGGGCTGGTAGGCAGTGCTGGCGAGCTTGGCGGTGCAGAAGACCTGCCGACAGGGATCACAGCTGGCGAAGCCGAAGGGATGGGCGACTCGCGCACGTCGGGGCTGACGGGTGGCGCGGGGCTGGACGACGGGCCCTCGGGCTGGGCAGCGGCAGCGCCGGCCACCTTGCAGATCTTGCAACTCAGCTGGCAGTGGGTTCTGGTGCGAGAGGGGAGGGGCGTGCGACTCGGTTTGGGAGCGTCCGAGGCGTCCGGGCGGCTCATGCGGCAGCTGCGCTCACCGGACATACAACTGGATGAACGAGTCCTGCGCTGTGCAGGGGTTGGCCAGCGTGTCGAAGAAGAACTGGCAGGCGGTGCCGGTGTCGGGCTCCATAGCGCACGTCGGTGTGGGCGACGGGGAGGGCGACGGGAGAACGGGGGCGCTGCTGTCCTGGGTGCAGATATGGCAGCTTTTGGCGCAGAGAGTCCTCACGTACAGCACGGCAAAGCCGCTGTCGGAGCAGGCGCCGGGGGCGCTCTGCAGGAAGAACTTGCACATGGCGCCTGCATCTACGGCTTGGCTGCATGGCACCGCCGGGTCAGCAGGCACCGCTTGCGTGAGGTGGCGGTGCCCAGCGGTTGCGGCGCCAGAGGCGCAGTTGCATTCGGGGCACAGCGCCCTGCAGAGAGGAAGGCGAGGGGCAGGCGGCAGGGGCATCCTTAGAGGCTGCAGCCTGTGCTGGGCCGCTGGCATGCACGCAGCCACTGCGCACCACGTCTGGGCGCAGGAAGCTACTGCAGGCCTGCATGGGTGCAGGCGGCAACCGGAAACCCACCTGGCAAAGGCGACTGTGGGAGCGTCGCGGGCGGAGCCGGCTCCGCACAAGTCAGGCGTCTCGTCAGCAAGCAGAGCGCAGAACGCATACAAAGTGAAGTTGCTGGGCAACGCAGAGCTGTCGGGCGCAACCCGCTGGGTGGATAGGGAGGGCGGGTCCAGAACAGCGCGGGCGAGCGCAAACAGGCGGGGAGGCGGGCTGGCGGCGGCTGTCGCGGGCAGCTGGTGATGGCTGTTGAGCTCGGCGGGCGGGCTTGCCGAGGCCGCGCCCTCCCACGCAGCCATCAGCAGCAGCCCGAAGGCTACTAGCGCGGCAAGTCTCATGGCTCCTGCGCAGCAGGAGAGCAGGGAGATGGTCAAACACGAGATGCGACTTCCAGCCATCTCGTGCAGGCTCGTGCGGCCACTGCTCGCGACAGGCTGCCCACCAGGACGATAATAGAGCGGCCAGAACCTGTAACAAGGCACGAAATTGGGTGTTGCTGTGTAGGGCGTTCGAGGAGCGGCGCTGCAATGTCTGGCAGAGCCGCAGACCACAGCAAGAGCGATGGGATGAATGGGGCGAAGCACAACCGGCACCGGCTAAGTAGGGCAGCGGCGACGGCCGCCCCGGCTCCGACCCCGGCACCGCCGTAAGCCCCAGGCGTGACTGCCACTTGCCCTTGCCCCCGACGCCGGCTCTGACATGGGCGCCCGACTGGCAGCTCTCCCTGCACCCAGAGGCCTGCGGCGGCGCCGGCGCGGCGGTGGCGGCCGACGGCACCTGCTGCCCCGAGCTGCTGGACGCGGGCGGGCTCTGCTGCGCGTCGGGGCGCCTGGACGCCATGGGCGCGTGCGACGGGGACGGCACCTCCGGCACCCTCGCTCTCAACCTGACGGTGCTGGCGTCCCAGGGCGGCACAGCGGCGCGCTGGGCAGCCTCCGCCAGCGCGGCGCTGGCCGAGGTGCTGGAGACCAGCGTGTTCAGCCTGCGCGTCACCCCTGGCGCTGCCCAGCCCCTGAGCGGGTCGGCGGGGGTGGTCATCCCGCTGGCCGTGTCGGTGGCGCCCACGCCCTCGCTGCAGCTGGGCGCGGCAGAGGCGCGCGTGCGCGAGGTGCTGGCCGGGCAGCGCGCGTTTGGGCACGCTCCCGCCGGCCTGCGCCTGCTGTCGCTGGACGCCGCGGCGACCCTCCCCACCTGCGGCAACGGCATCTGCGAGGTGGGTGGGTGGGGAGGGGCCACGCGCGGCGGAATGCGGCGGCGCTCCTCACATCATGGCGACGTGCTTCCCACCAGTGATGCTGCACGCCTCTGGCCCTACCGACCCCCCACCCCACGCTCCATCCCCCTCCTCCGCAGCTGGGAGACGCCATGCTGCTCTCGTGTGAGCTCGTTACATGTTCAGCGCTCTGCATAGCTGGTAAATGTGAGGCAGGCCTCGCACGGGTGGCGGCGCGCTAGCCCCGGCTCCCGCCGCCGCCGTACAGCGCCCCGCTGAGCTGCCTCCCTGCCGCCGTCGCGCGCTGCCGCGGCGACAGCGGCGGCCAGTGCTGCTGCTCTTCTAGCTCCTCCAGCACGAACACTGCGTGCTGCTCCGGGAGGGGCACCACCTCCACCCCGCCGTGCTGCTGCTGCTGCATCTCCACCTCGCTGCCGACCTCGCTGGCCGGGCGCGGGTGGGCGTGGGGCGCGCCTGGGTGGCGGTGGCCACCGCCCGGCAGGCCGCCATTGGCCGCGCCGCTGGCGCCGCCGCCCAGCAGCGCCGCCTCTGCCTCCACCTCTGTTGTGAGCTTGAGCTGCGGATCCAGCTCCAGTGGCACCGGCACCAGGTCGCCCGCGCGCATGCGCTGCCACTTCCATATGTTGAAGAGCACCACCCCACACAACAGGACCACTAGGCCCAGCGCGTTGACCCAGGTGAAGCGCTCCCCCAGGAAGAGCACGGCCGCGCCGACTGCGCGGGGGGGGAGGGAGCGCGGCGGTGCGGTGCGGGGTGGGAGGGTGGGAGGCTGCGCGCGCCGCGCGAGCGACGCGTGCCAGGAGGCGCGGGCAGGCGGCGCGGCGGGCGCGCAGTGCGGCGGGCGCAGCACCCGGGCCCCCGATCCCCAGCTCGACGGGCGCCCCTCCGCCCGCCCGCCGCCCCGCCCGCCACGCCCCTCCAGCGCGCGCCCCCGCCGCCCCACCCTGGCGCGCGCTCCACCACGCGCCGGCGCTCCTCCCCAAACGCCCCCGGCAGCCGATTCGCGCGGCCGGGGCGCACCTGTCACGATCTCCTTGAACGTGCCGGCCACCATGAAGGTGAGGGCCGAGGTGTTGGCAATGAGCGTGAACTCTGCAAGGACCATCATGAAGGCGATGGCCCCCCCCGCCAGCATGATGAGCGTGGTGAGCGCCCCCGCGCCGGCGCCGGCAAAGTAGGGCGAGCCGGGGAGCGTGGCCCACAGCCGCTCGTGCGCGAGCGCCAACGCCATCATCGTGTGCCCCATGACCGGGGTCAGCTGGTGCAGCACCTCGACGGGCGAGCCGTGCGCGGCGCTCGCGCCCGGCGCGCCCTGCAGCAGCACCTGCGCGGCCGGCCCAGAAGCGAGTGCTTGCTCAGCTCTCCGCGCGTCGTCCAATCCGCTCAGGCTGGATCTCCTCTGCTCGGATTGGAAAGTCACTGTGCGGTGCCCGCACGCACCCCGCACCTGGGTGATCGTCCAGCGCAGGCCCGCCAGCATCGCGGCGCTCATGACGAGGAGGAAGCCGACGAGGTCGAAGCGCGTCTCGCCCGCCACCAGCAGCAGCAGGCCGGCGCTGATCACGCAGACGACGCCGCCCAGCTGCCAGCTCGGCTGCTCGATGCCCCACGCGATGGCGAACGCCAGGAGGAAGAGCGGGGTCGTGGACTTGCACATGACGTAGAAGGAGAGCGTGATGAAGACGAGAGAGTAGTTGGAGAAGCCGATGTCGAGGCCGGTGGCCACGCCGTTGGGCACGACTGCAGCAATGGGTTGGGGACGGGGCGGGGGAGCGCGCGGCAGCGGGGGGGTGGAGGGCCCGCGGCAAAGGCGCGGCGGCACATGGCGCGACTGCGCGGCAGGGGGCCGGGCCGGCAGCGGGCGCGCTGGCGCCCCGGCTCGCCCTCACCCTTGCGCATATACTCTGCCCAGCTCATGCTGCCCTCGGCCTTGCGCCGCGCCAGGCCCAGCGCCAGCGCGCCGCGCGCAATCAGGTGCTGGCAATAGAACTGCACCCCAGACATCAGAAAGGGGGCTGCAGGGGCGGAAGAGGGGCGAGGCGGCGAGGGGCGGCAGGTCGGCGCGGACGCGCGGCGAGGCGGCGGCGCGCCGAGGGGAGGTGGATGAGGCGGCGGTAGCTGCCGCCGCAGGCTGGGCCGGCCCCGCAGCGCAGCGCACGGGCGCAGGCGACTGCAGGGTTTGCTGCAGACCAGGCCCCGCAATACGCCCGCCGCCCGGCTCCTCGCCTGGAAAGGCGCCGTTCCCAAACAGGCCGTGGTCCTTGCTCAGCAGAATCTTATTCCAGAGGCTCAGCAGCGTTCCAAAGAAATACCTGCACAAACGGGAGCGGGGAGGAGGGTGTCACTCCAATTGGCAGGAATGCGCACACAGCAGGCACACAGGCGGCGCGCAATGCCAACCGCCATTAACAACCGTAGGCGCGTCCCCGCGGCCGCGCCCCTCCACCCTCACCAGGAGCAGATGAGAAACAGGTTGAACAGTGCATGCCGGAATACGGCATTGCGCGCAAGGCTGCGGGGGTGCCAGGGGTGATAGACCCCAAACTCGCGAGCGCCCGGCGCCAAGCCACTCGGGCCGCCCGAGGTGGCGGCGCCGCCGTGCGCCAGGATGGGCTGCACCTCGCTGTCCACGATCGCATCCCGCCCATGCTTGGCGCTCTCGTCGCCGAGCGCCTGCGTCATTTGCGCTCTGCTGTGCTTGCGCCGCGAGTTCGGAGATGCCTTCGCGCCACTGCTACCCCTCTCTGGCTCCCAGAATTATCTGAGCATTCCGAAGAGCGTGCTGAGAGGTGCGCGGGTGGGGAGCGAGCTTTGTTTTGAGCGCTGTGCCTGTGTCGAGGGTCTGCAGCAATTCTGACGGTCAGCAACGCTTTTGAGGCGAGTGCGAGTAAGCAAGCAGTGGGGATTGCCACTGTGGCTGTTCCCTGGTGGCTGTTCTTGCGGCGCGCAGGGCGCCACCCTGCATGGTGACACAGGTTGGCCCCCCGTCAGGTTGGAATGCAGGCTCCCCACGCTACATCACTGCCAGTGCAACCTTCCACTCACACACTGAATGGCATCACTGCTGCAGGCTCCACGAATTCGGCACCCTAGGCTGGACGCCGCGGCGGGCGGAGCGCCGCGCCAACGCCGCAGGCTCACTGAAGACAACAGCGCGAGCGGCAGCAGCGCAGACCGTGGCGGCGACGGCCCCTGGTGCGGGCAGCGAGGGCGGCGGCGCTGCCGCACCGCCTGGGCCGGCGCGACTGCCAATACCGTGCCGCCGCGGCCGCTATTGGCAGGCTGGCGGCAGCAGCGAACCGGCACCGCGCAAGGGGTGGCGTGCTGCCACGGCGCTGCTGCGGCTGGTGGTAGGCCACCGCGCCGAGGGCATCGGCGTCGGCGCAGGGCCCGTTGGCGGCGCCGGGGGCAGCGCCTCCTTGCTTGGCTCCAAGTACAATCAACAGGGCGGGTGGCTGCTCATGCGGACTCTGACGGTTATGCTGCGCCTCCTTCTCGATCGCCCACACATCGTGTTCGGCCCGTTGGGGCGGCTGCTGCGGCGCCCGCTCTGCCCGCTCTGATACCTGCACCAGCGCACTTGATTCTCGTCACCTGCGGCCCTTCAGATTCCGTCCTGTTCCTGGCGAAGATCACCCCTTTGCATTCCTGGCGACATGTCCTTGCACTCCCAGACGCCTGTCCTGTCTCGTGATGTGACGCAAGTTCAAACGCAGGTCCACCACATAACACACAGGCTGTACACAGATATGACAGTGAATGTGCGCATGCCCAACGCAGAGCTGGCCACCGAGGCCTTCATTGCTGTCCACACTAACCATGAGCCCCTCAGACAGCAGCGTCAACGCGGCAGCTGCTCAGCCCTGCAGCAGCTGCAGCACGCGCTCGGCGCCGCACTCGGCGGCCAGCGCCGCCGGCGTCGCGCCCGTGCGGTCCCCAAGCGTCTCGTCGGCCGCGTGCGCCAGCAGCAGGCGGGTCGCCGCCGCCGCGTCGCCCAGCGCGGCGTGGTGCAGCGCGGAGCGGCGGTGGGCGGCGTCGAGAGTGCACACGCTGGCCCCCCGGTTCAGGAGGGCCTCCACGGCGGCGGCGTGGTCGAAGAAGCTGCAGCAGTGGTGGAGTGAATGGCGGGAGCAGGTCAGGTCAGCAGGAGGCGAGGCCGTCAGCCGCGGCGCTCCACAGCCGCGCCCACCTGCTAGCCATGAGCGGCGTCACGCCCTCGCGGTTGGCCCGGTCGACCGCGGCGCCCGCCCCCAGTAGCGCGTCCACGATCGGCGCCCAGCCGCGGCGCGAGGCCAGCAGCAGCGGCGTGTCGGCCGCCGCGGCATCCTCCGCCTCGAGCTCGGCCGTCGAGGCGGCCAGCAGGCGCCCCGCGGTGGGCGCAAACCCCCAGTAGGCCGCCCAGTGCAGCGGCGTGCGGCCCTCGGCCCCGCCGCGCGCCGAGGGTGCCGCGCCCGCGGCCAGCAGCAGCTCGCCCAGCGCCACGTGCCCGCCCGCCAGCGCCGCGAGCAGCGGCGACAGGCCGCGCGCGTCCACCTGCAGCGGCGACGGGGAGCGCAAGGGGCCCGCCCGTCAGCAGAGCGCCGGCAGTGGGCCAGGGACCTGCAGAGCCAGAGTGTGCCGGGCCGACGCCGCATTGGCTGCGCCGCGCGCCAGCGCCCGGGGCAGGGCGGCCGCCGCACGGGGCCGAGGCCGCCCTCGCGACGCTCGAGGCAGCCCCGGCCCAGCGCACTCACCGCGTTGACAGAGGCGTGGTGCTTGAGCAGGATCTCGGCGCAGGGGATGAAGCCGGCCTCGCAGGCCAGCAGCAGCGCGGTGGCGCCGGTGCTGCTGTCGGCGACGTCCACGGGCGCGCCCCGCGAGAGCAGGAGGCTGACCATGGCGCGCCGCCCTGCGGCAGCCGCCGTGTGCAGCGGCTGGAAGCCCTCCCGCGTCACCGCCTGCACGGGAGCGGGCGGCCGCGAGCAGGTGCGGGCAAGGCCGCCCGCAGGCACGTGCAACTCAAGTGGGGCGCGGCCGAGTGCTGGGCGCGGCCACGGCGCCCACGGCCGCCGCGGGGGCCCGTCGCATGCGCAGGTGCTCAGCTCACATCCTGCGCTTCTGCCCTCAGGTCCGAGGTTCGCCCACAAACACCACATGCTTCCCACCCAGCATGCTGTTCACGAGCCTTCCACCCACCGTGACATTGGCCCCGCGCGAAATGAGCGTGTCGCCGGTGCCGACGTCGCCCCGGGACGCCGCCACGTGCAGCGGCGTGGCCCCCCGCCAGTCCGCCACATTGACCAGCCCAGGCTCGCGCTCCAGCAGCAGCTCCAGGCAATCAATGTCGCCGCTGAGGCAGGCCTCCAGCACCAGGGGCGCCAGGCTCGGCGGCAGCGGCCGCTCGACGCGCGGCACACTGCCCAGCTGCGCCAACAGCGCGTGCACGCGCCGCGTGTCACAGTCGCGCAGCGCGCGGCGCATTAGCTGCGCGGGGCAGGCACGGACGGCGGCGGCGTGAGCGGGGTGCCGGGCGTGGTACCCGCCGGGCGTGGGCACAGGGCACAGGGGCATAGGGGCGTGGCGGGCGAGATCACGGTACAACACGCCCGATCCCGCTTCTGGGGTCGCCTCAGGCTTCAGACGCAGGAGAGGCGCAGGCCAGCTGGTTCTGCGCGCCCCGACCAGCGATCCATCACCCGCGCTCTCCAGCGCCTCACCAGGTAGGGGTGCGAAGTTTCGAGGTATTCGCAGACATAGTGGCCCTCCACCTCCACCTCCATGTCCAGAAGCTCTCGCCTTCAAGCCTCAGTCCTATGGCAGCTTGTAGATGCGTAGGAAGTGTGCGGAGGGCGATGAGAAGACTGGCCTGCGTCCCGACGGCGGCAGCCACCTGGCAGACTCTGGCCAGAGTACCGCACTCTTGTCAGAGTACTGCGCTCAAATTTATTCAGGGTCTCAGAAGCCCTAAATTGCAATGGAGTGGGTGGGACGGCCCCGGGTGCAGACGCAGGACAAAATTAAACGAATGGCACGGTTGTTGTAGGAGCGCCTCTGCCGCCGGAGCGTGCCCGCTCCACCTCCCCCTCAGCCATCCTCGGGCAGTGGCCGGTCGCCGACCCAGGCGTAAAAGGCGGCCGCCCCCGCCACGTAGTGTGCCGCCGCCACCGAGAAGACGAGCGCCCAGCTGCCGGTGAGATCCAGCATCAGTCCTGTGACAGGCACGGCCAGCAGGCCGGCGGCCGTCGCGGCAGTGTTGCCCGCCGCAAACACCACGCCCGCGTGCTTGGGCGCAATGTCCAGCTGGCTCACGCTCACGCCTGCGCGGAGGGGGCACGGAGGGGGGACAGGAGGGGCGGGCATGGTGGATGGCTGGGGGACCGCGATGGCTCGCACCCGATGCCGCCGCGCCCGCCAGAGGGCCAGCTGCTGGGCGGTCGCTTTCCCCATCACATGCAGATGCCCCGCCCCAGGCCTCGCCCCTTGCCGGCCCCCGCCTCACCCCCCCGCCACCATTCCGTCCGTCCACCCACCCGCCAGCGTCAGCGCATTGAGCCCCAGGCCCATGGTGATCCACGCAGAGGCGGCGCCCGGGCTGCCGTCGGTCAGCGGCGAGGCGGCGGCCACCATGCAGGCCGCGGGGCCCAGCATGCCGACCGTCTGCAGCGTGCGCCGCACGCGCCGCACCGGCCAGCCACGCGCGATCAATTTGTCGGCGAGCACGCCTGCACGCAAACAAACGCAACGGTGTTGAGTATGGTGAACAGAGTGGCTGCGCAGCTATGGACTGTACCATGATGCAGTGGTGGAAAGCGGCGGCCAGCACGCTGGGGAGGGGACGCGCACTCAAGCAACTCAGGTGGTGGGGGTGGTGGGCAGGGGGCGGAAGCGCTGGGTGGGCAGGGTGAGGAGCATGCACCCCCGCGCCTCTCCTCCTCCGACGCAACCCCTCACCCGATGCCGTACCCACGCTGCCCTGCACCACGTAGGGCAGGAGCGTGAAGGTGGCCAGCTGCGCAATCTCTACCTGCAGTGCTGGACAGAGGCAGCAAGACATTGACAGCTCCGCATTCGTCGGAGCGAGCAGGGGAGGCCCTCCAAGCCAGGGGTCGACAGCATGCACACCTCCCCCCCAGGCCAAGGCCAGAGGAGGAACTCCTCCCGCCCGCACACGCCCGCACACGCACAGCCCCTGGCGCCCCTCTGCACCCAAGCGCCCACGTCAGTGCACGCCCAAGCGCAGCATGTGCAGGTGTGCGCAGGCACGCCACGCACGTGGTAGTGGTCTTTGAAGAACGAGGGCAGCCAGCTCAGCAAGCCGTAGAACCCCCAGGACCCTGCACAGCGCAGGGGCGCGGGGGTGGAGAGCAGCGGGAGCGAGCGGCAGCCCTCTGCACCTGGACGCGCGGCGCAAGCAGCGCGAGCGTCCTCTGCGGCATTCACCGCCCCCCCCACCCCACCCACCCACCCACCCACACCACACCCCCACCCCCACCCACACACACTGTGCTATCAACCGCCGCCCAGCCACTTGGCCGCGCGCTCGCTCCACTGCGTGGTCGCTCTGCTTGCCGACAGCTTCCCACCTCCGCGCCTGCGCTGCCCCACCCCCGTGCCCTGCACGCCCCATGCCTGCCTCCACGCGCGCGCACCTGTGTACTGCGCAGCGCAGATGGCCCACACCTCCCGGGTCTTGAGCAGCGCTGCAAACCCAGTCCCCCGCGCGCTCTGCGCCGCGCCGTCGCTCCAGTCGGTGCCCACCTCGCTGGCGGTGTCCCCACTGTCCCCGCGGCCACCCGCCTGTGGCACCAGCAGCCGCTGCTGCTCCTCGGGCCCCAACAGCGGCGGCTGCGAGGCTGCCGACTTGTCGTCGCTGCCGCTGCTCTGCTCCGACGGCCGGCCGATCAGCTCCAGGGAAGAGCGGTCGGACGAGAGGGAGGAGGTGCCGGCGCGTCTCACAAGGGGCGCGCGGACGCCGGCGGGCGGCGGCGCGGAGCCCACCGACCCAAACAGCTCTCGCACATCGCCTGCATTGAAGCTCTTGCTGCTGCTGCCTGCGCCACCGCCGTTGCCGCCGCTGCCGAAATCGAATGGCAGCCAGAAGGGCAGCCAAAGCGCCGCCGAGCCGCCAAACAGGTAAAACACCCACTGCACGGATCGACGGCGGCGGCGCGGCAATGGCGTGTGTGGCAGCGGCTGGCGCAGCGCGCTGGGGCGGCCCTGCCCGTTGCAGCGCGGCCCAACGGCTGCCTGCGTGCGTGCCATGGCACCCCGGCCGCCCTGCTACACTGCACGCAACGGTGCTCCATTGCGCTGCTGCGCTCACCGGCCAGCTCAGCTCTTCTATGATCGTGGGGGCGAGCCCAAACGCCAGCGCTGTACCGGCATAGGATGCGGCGGTCACGACCGCCACTGCCGTCGACCGCCGCTCGGGGGGCACGTTCCTGCGGGGGGCGTGGCAGGTGCAGCCGTTTCGGCGACGGGCCTGTGGCAGATGCGCCGTGACACACAGCGCCTTGCTAGCAGCAGCGGCCTGCGCGTCTGTGCGCCCATCCTTGCGCAGGAAGCGGCGGCAGCCAGGGCCGCACACCAGCAGCCGGGCAGCAAGGCAGCGCGCCGAGGCGGCGGGGAGGCAGCGGCCGGCGCCACTCTGCCGCTGCAGCGCGCGTGCAGCGTGGGAGGCAGCCCCCCGCGCCCGCGCCTGGAGATGAGCGAATGGATGGCTGGGAATGCGACGCCCTCCCCCAGCCCCATGGCCACGCGCATGACCACCAGTGCCGGCAGCCCGAGGTAGGCGGCCTCGGGGGTGAGGAAGGTGCAGAGCGACCAGGCGCCCACGCCCGCCGCGAGCACGAGCTTGCCGCCGTAAGCGTCGGCCAGCGCGCCGCCCAGCACCTGGGTCAGCATGTAGCCTGAGAACAAGGAGAAAGAAGGAGGGGTGGGAGGGTGGGATGGGATGTGAGGGGCCGGTACGGGCAAGAGGACGGCGCTATTACGCGCGAATAGGAGACGTGTTGCGGGGCCCAGCTGGCGGGCGGCACAGTGGGCAGCGGCAGGCACGCGCTGCGCCCGAGCTCGCTAAACAGAGACAGCGACGAGCACCCTGCCCACACATCAGCAGCCGGCTGCACCCACCCGCGAAGAAGGAGGAGAGCACCCAGCCCTTGGTCGTCTCGTCCCACGCAAATTGCTGGCCCATGGAGATGATGGCGGTGGAGATGTTGGAGCGGTCGGCGTAGCAGATGAGCACGCTGAGCGCGGCCAACGCCACCTGCGCGGCGGGAGAGCGGCGGCCTCCAGTGGCCGCGGCGCGGTGGAGCGCTGCGTCGGGGCAGGTCGGCCCCGCAGACGCGGGTGGCGCCCCCTGCCCAGAGGCGCACCATGAAGCGCCAGGGCACCGCTCCGCCGCCGGGCTCGAGGCCTGGGCGCTGCTCCTCTGCCGCCAGCAGCTCGTCCGAGCGGGCGTGCGCGTGGCGGGGGCCCGCCCACCTGCCTGGCCGCATCGACTGCAGCCAGCTGCGGCCCCCCGCCTGACACTGCTTCGGCAGGTGCTGGGAGAGGAGCAAGACTGTGGGGTAGCGCCACAAGAATGAGGGCAGAAACGTTTTTTGTGGTTGGCTTGCCGTCCCACCGACTCCAGCCCACTGCATGATCGGCCGGCGTCTCAGCTGCTGGGCATGGCTACGAAGAGGAGCGCGGATCACACGCCCTGAGGAGGCAGAGCGCATGTGGAGCCGAGGGAGGGATGGAAGCCGGCGGAGCACAATTGATCGCGATTGAATACAACCTGCAAGCACATCTGGGCAGGCTGACGCCCCTACGACACAATCCCTGGCCACATGGCCACAGGCACATTCATGCACTTGCATGTTTCGCTGTCCAGCAATCCGCTCGATGCTCCAGCATCCTCCTTGGTGCTGACTGGATGCTTGCCATCGCCATGCATAAACTACTGCGAGGGGCAAGTCGACAGGCAGCGTCGCACGGACTCAGGGCGTGCCAAGACGCAGCTCGAACGACGCCAAGGCGGAGGTTGCTACACGAAAGGGTTGATTGTTCAGGGGCGGCGCCCGGCGGCGGTGCTGCCGATGCCGCAGCTGCCGCTGCTTCCGCGGCTGCCGCCGAGGCGCAGCGTCAAGCAGACGTGGCTGCAGCAGCAGCGCGTAGTGCGCAGCAGCAGGCAAGCAAAGCGGCGACAGCGGCAGAAGACGCGCGTGCGCAGGCTGCGGCAGCGCTCGCAGCGGCATGCGAGGCCTCGGCAGCCAGGGCAGACCTGCAGCAGCCCGCCGCCGCAGCCACAGCAGTCGAGCAAGATGCGCAGCCGCCCGCAGCCGCCGCCGCCGTGCCTGCATCGCAGGCCAGCTGGCAGGAAGCGGTGCGGCGTAGCATCCTGGAGCGCCTTGAGAGCTGCGGCCTAACCAAGGAGGCTGAGCTGGAGCCGAGCGACACCGCGCTGGAGGCGCTGCAGGCGAGCGCGCCCAAATTTGCCCCGCTGTTGGACTGCCGCTCGCGCCCCGGCTGGCCGGTCCTGCTGTTTGCGCCCATGCGCGCATGCGATTGCAGCGCTCGCCTGTGATTGTTGTGCAGGCTCGGCTAGGCTATACGTTCCGGGAGCCGGCGCTGCTGCGCGTCGCGCTGCACCACGCCAGCGCGGTGCCGGCCGTCGGCAACCAATTCCTCAGCTGGCTGGGGGATGCAGGTGGGAGGGGCAGGTGCCAGCAGGTGGGTGGGAGGAAGGGGTTCGCCCCTTCCATCACCCACGCGCTCTCGCAGCGGCAGGCCCCTGCCCCACCCTGCCCTGCGCCCCGCAGCCGGGTGTGCAGCGCTGGCCCGCCCATGTGTCGACCGGGAGTGCCTCGAGGCGCCTGCAGACTCTCAATCCCTGCCCTCACCTGCTGGCGCCCCGGGCTTGCCCTGTACCTGCCCCTGCCCCACCCTGCTGCCCTTTCCTCTACCCCCGCAGCCCTGTACGAGCTGTATGCGGAGGAGCTGGCAGCGGCGCTGGGCTGGACCGACAGCTCGATGGGGCCGCTTACCTTCCTGCGGCAGGGCCTCATTAGCCGAGCGGCGTGCGAGAAGCGGGCGCTCGCGCTGGGGCTGGATGCGCTGTGTGTGATGGGGCCCAGCGTGCGAGGTGCGCGAGCGGGCGGGGCGAGGGCGCGGGAGCGAAAAGGGTGGGGGTGGGTGGGAGGGTCACCTGGGTTGAGGGGCTGGAGGTCGGGGTCCTGGGTCCTGGTGGGCCCTGGTGGGGTGGGGGAGTGGGGAGCGCGAGGCGGGGCCAGCGCATCCTCGAGGGTTCAGCAAGCTCGCGGTGGCTGGGTCGGGAGGGGGCGCTGGTTGATGCCAGCTCGTGCCCACAGCCTGCACCCGCCCCGCTCGACCGCGCCCCGCTGCCCCACGCGCAGGCACGGGCCCGCCCACGCCCAACATGCTTGCGGAGCTGTACGAGGCGGTGGTGGGCGCAGTCCATGCGGACGGCGGCCTCGAGGCAGTGCGCGGGGTGCAGGCCCGCCTCTTCCCGCTGCCGCCCCGGGAGGAGCTGGCGCGCCTCGCGCTCGAGGTGAGCCCCTAAGCGTCCAAGCTGGCGGAGCAGGGCAGCGGCGGCGGAGACGCCGGTGGCGACGCGGACTTTGAGAGTGGGGAGGGCCCCACCGGCTGCCGCGACCTCGGCGGCAGCAGCGGCGCTGGGACGTGGGGCTGGTGACATTGGTGTAAAAACCAGACCTTCTGAACCGGATGGGCCCTCATTGGGTTCAATGTGTCCATTAAAGTGCATGCGCACTGTCAGCAAATGGACATGCCAACTATCTATCACAGCAGGCGTGCATGCACGTGCTTGCTCCCAATGCACACCGCCCCAGCGCAACCGCGCCGCGCCAGCCTCAGGCCAGCCCGGACGCCACCAGCTCCGCCTGCTCGGTGTCCATCTGCGCAGGCACGTCTAGCAGCTGGGCGCTTGACCGCTCCTCCAGGCGGCCGCACTGGCCGCCGTTGCCGGCGGAGCCGCCGGCGCTGGCGCCCGGGGCCGGGGCCGAGGGCGTGTCGAGGTGCAGGCGCCGGCGCTCGGCGGTCGCCGGGTGCAGGCCGGTGCCGGGCGTGCCGCCTGCCACGGCAGCGCCCGCGTCGAGGCTGGGCAGCGAGAGCTCGGACGGCATGGTGGACAGGCCCAGCGGCGTGGCCGACGCGACGCGGGCGGCGGCAAAGCCGGGCGTCTCGGCCCCGGCCGCGCCGCCGGTGGCGACGGCGCCGCCCAGCTTGCGCCGCGTCACCGCCGTCACAATGGGGTCGAGCAGCTTCCGGTCCTCCAGCCTGCAGTTGGGAGGGCGAGACGATAAGGGGAGGAAGCGCAGCGAGCGCAGGGGCGTCACCAGGGCCAGGCGTGACGTGCATGCAAGCCGCAGCTCTCGCGCGCCCTCCCTCCCAGCCTCCCCCGACGCCCTGCTGCCCGTCCGCCCTCTCCCGGCGGAGGCGCTCACGTGGCCTCCACCACGTAGCGCGGGTCCTCCACGTAGCGCGGCTGCCCCAGCACCTCTGCCTGGGCGACCAGCGTGGCGAGCCACTGCGTGAGCACGCCGAACGCGAGGCTCGCGACCTCGGGGTGGCGGTGCTTGGCCAGCACGGCCAGGGTCTCCTTGAGCTCAGGGGTGGCGATCAGCCTGCGGCGGCGGGGCCCGGTGGGCAGCGCGCGGCGGGAGTCAGGCGCCAGGCGCTGCTGCTACACGTCGCCCACGAGCGGCGCTGCCTGCGGGCCCGGCGGCAGTGCTGGCTGCCGTGTAACGGCTCTGCGGCTCACTTGAGGGGGGCGTAGCAGTGGCCCAGCAGCTGCAGCGCCGTCAGCACCTCCAGCAGGTGCGCCTGGGCAGCACGGCAGGGGCGGGGTGCGCCGCAGCCATTCGGCCCCTGCGCCAGGCCGCAACGCAGGCCCCGGCGCCCTGCTCCCGCACGCCAGGGACCCCGGCCTCGCGCCCCGCCCTGCTGTGCTGCCAGTCTGGCGCCAACCTGCTGCCCGTGGCTCGGCGTGCGCGCGCCGACGCCGCCAACAAAGCCCGGCTGCGCCGCCGCCTGCTTGAGCGTCTTGAGGCAGGCGGCCACGTCCTCGACGGCGCCGACCGAGGGCACGTCGGTGAGGTAGGCCAGCGCCGCGCTCTTGGCCGCCTCCCGCTGCACCGCCTCCTCCTGGCCCCACCTGTGCAAGGGCGGGGCGGGGGGGTGGGTGGGTGGGGGCACGGCGCGCTGGTCTTGTGCTGGCGCGTTGGTCTTGTGCCGCCGCTGCGGCGCGCACCTGCCCCATCCATTCCGTCCCTCCACGCGGCCCGACGTGGTCGCCAGGCCTCTCCCTGCGTCCTCCCAGCTCCCTTCCTTCCTCCCTCCCTCCGCCCGCCCAACCGCCATGCGCCCACCTGCGCAGCTCCACGGCCACCACCTCGCGCGCCTCCTGGCCCTTGTCTGCGGGGCGCACGGCGTGCCCGCTGCCGCCCGCCGCCTTGAAGCGCTTGGCGTTGGCGGTGGCCTACGGGGTGAGGGCGAGCGCCGGGGCAGGGTTGGCCTGGCAGGCAGGCCAGGGCGGCAGGCGCCCGGGCGCACTCCGTGCCCGGCGCATGTGCGGAGCCAGGGGGCAGAGCGTGTGCGACCGGCGGCGGCGCCGCGGCAGCATCGCCCACGCTCGGTCGAGCGGGCCCGGCGACGTCAGCCGCCCCGCAGCACCTGGCGCACGAGGTCGTGCTTGGGGCCGGCCGCGCCCGCCTTCTTGCGGGAGCTGCCTCCCAGCGGCGGCCGCCCCAGGCGGGGGTGGTGCGCAGGGTCGCCGCCGGCGCTGTGCGCCGGCCCGCCGCCATCGTGCGCCCTGCCCCCGCCCAGCGGCAGCGCCACGCCCCCGTGGAAGCACATCTGGTCAGCCCAGGCGTCCACCTGGGGGGCCGGGGACGCGACGTGGCAGGAGCAACGCGCCGGTCGACGAGCGGGCGCGCAGGGCAGCGCGGCCTGGGCCTGGTGCTGCGCGCCCTCGCGCACCAGGCAGCGGACCCCATCCCCCACCCGGCCTCTAGCCGCACCTGCCGCTGGTTGTGGCTGCGCAGCGGGTGCAGCTGGTCAAAGAGCCCAAAGGTCTGATATTCGTAATGCCCATCGTGTGTGTGGGTCTCGCGGCCCACCACCGCCAGGTGCCGCTTGCCCAGCTGCGTGGGAGAAGGAGGCCGCGCGGCGGCGCGGCGGCGGGAGCGAGCGCGTCAAGGGGGGCTCGAGCTGAAGCGCTGGAGAGCTGGAGGGGCGGCCTGCACACAGCGGCGGTGCCCCAGCTGCAGCTCCCACGCCCGCGCTGCTCCTGCTCCCTCCGCGCTGCCACTTCTTGCTCTACCTTCCCTTTCGCTCGCTCACCTCGTCTATGAGGAACCAGTGGATCGTGTGGCCGCCGTCGGGCATCTGCTGCTTTTCGTGGCTGCGCGGGCGGCGGGGCGGGGCGGGTGGCCTTGTCTGGCGGCCCCTCTGCACGCCTACGCGCCCCGCCTGTCGCTGCCGCATTCCCCGCGCCGCGTCTGCGCGTCCCCTGCTCCTGCTGGCCGCCTCCACGCGCACTGATGGCCGCCCCGCCCCTCAGCGGCACCGACTCATGCCCGCCCCACAGGGCCACACACCCCCGCGCCACAGACCCGCCGCCCGACTCACTCCTTGCCCACAAACTTGGGCAGGCGGATGTGCGCGGGGTCGGCCTCGGCCGCGTCCTCCACGGTCTCGGGTCGCAGCCCCGCGCGCAGCTCCGAGTCGTGGATCTGCTGCAGCAGCCAGGCCTCGACCTCCCCGCGGTTGCGCGCGCGCAGGAAGGGGAAGCCGCTCTCGTTGGTGTAGCTGTAGTGAGCGTCCCCCAGGTCCTCGCCCACTGCGATGGGCGCGCGGCGGCGGGCGCAGGGGGTGTCGGCGCGGGGGCGCGCCGCGCGGCGGCCCGCCGCCGCGGCCGCCGCTGTGCGCCACGGCCCTCAGCGCGCACACGCCCTGGCCCCCAGTGCGCGCGTGGCGCTGCGCGCGCGGCGCCCATGCAGCAGCTGCTTTCCGAGCGCGGCCGCTGCGGGGTAGCCGAGGGCACACCCGCGGCCAGGTGGTCCACGCCCTCGTTGTCAACCAGGTAGAACTTGACCACGTACGCGTGGGTGTGCGCCTTTTTGCTGCTCGGCAGCCGCGGCGCCACCTCCTTGTGATCGCGGTACGTGACGTAGTAGATGGAGTGGGGGTCGTGCGGCTTGTACAGGTGCTGCGGCACGGCCTGCGGCACGCCCTGCGGCCCCGGCGCGGGCGGCGGCGCGGCGGGCGCGCCGGCGGCGGCCGCGGGCGGCGGCGGCGGCGGGCCGCCCGGTCCCGTGGCCGTCGCCAGCGCGGCGGCAACCTCGTCTGGGGAGAGGTCCGAGCCCGCCGCGCCAGAGTCGGACTGCATGGCGCGCGGCGCCTCCTGCTGCCTGCCGCTGCCGCGAACGTGCTGCTGGGACCCTAAGCCTCAACCAAGTCAGCGGCCGGCCTGCTCCACTGCCTGCTGCTGCCGCCGCTGTTAGCGCCTGGCGCCGCTCCGCCGCTCCGTGAAAAGCGGGGCCCACGCCCGCCCCTCGAAACACTGGCTGTCGTCCACCAAGCCTCCACTGCTAGCCTCTACTGCTGCTGGCCCGGCTTGAGCGTGACAAACGCTTTCTTGTAGTCTGGCCGCCTGCGGGGTGCGGCAGCAGATGCACAGAGCACGCGTGAGGCGGCGCCTCGGTCGGCGCCTGCGTCGATGCGCCTCGCCGCCGCCCGTCGCGTCCTGTGCCCGGCAGCGAGCAAACAATCGCCGGCGGCAGGCGTGCAGCGCACCGGAAGAAGCCGTGCTTGCCGCGCTTCTTGGTGCCCTCGTAGTTCAGGGTGTTGACCTTCTCGACCCGCAGCCCGTAGACGCTCTCCAGGAACGCCTTGATCTCGGCCTGCATGGGAGGACGCGGCGGGCGGCGTCAGCGCGCGCTGTCGGCGACGGGCGCGCTGGCGGGCAGGCGGGGCCGTGCGGTAGAAGCCGCCGACCCCAACCCGCTCCCTAGCACTCAAAACCCCGCTCGCCTTGTTCACGCTGGGCGCCGTGCGGAAAACGAGTTCGCGGAGCTGCCCCGTCTTCTCGTACGCCTCCCGCGCCTTGTCAGAAAACTGCAGCTGCAGTCTCAGCGATGGGAAGTAGGAAGGCAGACGGCGCCAGACCATAGTTTACGCCAGCCTTGCGCCTGGGGCCCCGCGCGCTCTCTGCTATGATCCAGCAGTGCGCAGGGTTGTTATAATCGCGATAATGGGCCTTCCAACACACCTCCTCAAGACCCTGCACCTGGGCGCTATATCGCTCATTTGCACTGCAATCGCACACTGCATTGCATCCTGTGTGTCGAATTGGGCTCGGCAGTGCCGCCGCCGGCGCACAAGACGACATGGAGGCGGCCTTGCTCAAGGCCATCGACGAGGCGGGCGAGGTGGCCTCCGATGCTTTTGCTGAGCAGCAGAGGGAGGACCACAATGCGGTGGTGGGCGTCATCAAGAGCCTGCTGGCCCACGAGATGATCGAGGCGGAGGTAGGAGCCCTCTGCGCTCTGTTTGCACCCCGCATCGCGACCATCTGTCCATGATGAGCGCCCAGCCCGCCGCAGGACGTGGAGAACTCGCGGTTCAAGCTGACGGAGGAGGCAGAGAGCTACCTGGCGGCCGGCTCGCCAGAGGTGCAGGTCTTCACTGCAGTGGGCCCCGACGGCATCACGCTGGCCGCCCTCAAGGCGAGGGGGGGCAGAGCTGGAGAGAAGCGGCAGAGCGTGGGGCAGGCATGCGCGCCAATGCATGCATGTCGAGCGAGCAGCCGCCGCTGCCGCCCGAGCGATGCGCCCGCCCGCCCGCCCGCCCCCGCCCGCCGCCCACAGAAGCAGCTGGGCCCCGCGGGCGACGTGGGATTCAAGCAGGCCATGCAGCTCAAGTGGGTGGCGATTGACAAGAGCGGCGGCGAGCCGCGGGTGGCGCGCAAGGTGGAGGCCGTGACCGACCGCTGCCAGGCGCTGCTGGCGGCGCTCGCGGCGAGCGGCGCGGCGCCGGCCGACGCGAGCGAGGCAGAGGTGGTGCAGCTGCGCAAGCGCAAGCTGCTCGTGCTGCAGGTGGGCGGGAGCTGGGGCCCCTTGGTCGCGTGGCGCCCGCTCCCAGCTGCGGGAGCTGGCTAGCTGTCATGGCTGGTTGCGGGGCCGCACATGTTGGTCGGCGTGCTGGGTTGTTGCACCTGGCTCACGTGCACGGATGCAATCCTGCTGCGTGGCAACTGCGTGGCTGACAGTTCCCCCCTCCAGCGCCGAGTTGCTCTGCTATGCGGCACCCTGTCGCCCAATACCACGTGTGCACTCTCGCCCCATGCACAACGCAGACGTGGAAGACCTACCGGCTGCGGCGGGGGCCCAAGTTTGCGCTGGAGCGGAGAAAGGCGGCCACCGACCTGACGGCCGAGATGCTGCAGAAGTGAGGCGCGGCGCCTCCTGTGCACGTGCCAGCCCGCTCTGCGCGCCAGTGGGCGTGGCGCCTCCTGCCCACGTGCCAGCCCGCGCTGCGCGCCGGCGGGCGCGCCGCCCAGCACCGAGCCTGCGAGGCGGACGTGCCGCCTGCCTGCAGGGGCTCCTGGCGAGACCAGGAGTTCAAGGAGTACAATTTCGCGGCGCTGGGCCTGCCGCCGGCGGGCGGCCACCTGCACCCGCTGCTCAAGGCGCGCGCGCGGCGCAGCTGCGGGGGCGGGCTGGCAGCAGCGCGGGACGCCGAGGCATGAGCGGGGTCGATGATGGGCGCTGGGGCGGGGCGGGGCGCGCGCGCGCGAGGCACTTGGGCCGCCCCGCGCGCCCGCTCGCCGCTGCAGCTCGCTGCCAGCCTCCCGCCTCAGTCTGTATGTCGGTGCTCCGCTCTTTCGCTCCTGCTCCCTCTTGCAGGTGCGCAGCCAGTTCCGCAAGATCTTCACGCAGATGGGCTTCGAGGTGGGTTGGCAGAACAGCGTGCTGGATGGGTGGCGCGCGGACGGCTTGCACAGAGAGGGCCGGGCGGGTATGCGCAAGGGGCCTGCGCGCGCGACGGGCCGCCGGCGGCGGCCGCAGCGCGCGGCGCCCCGGTCCGGCTCGGCCCGCGCCGCGCCGCGCCGCGCGCCCCCGCCGCCCGAACCGCGCGCCCCCACCGCGCGCCCCCACCGCGCGCCCCTGGCACCGCCCGCGCAGGAGATGCCCACCAACAACTACGTTGAGTCGTCGTTCTGGAACTTTGACGCGCTCTTCCAGCCGCAGCAGCACCCGGCGCGCGATGCGCACGACACTTTCTTCCTCACCAGTGAGAGAGACGGGGGGAGGGGGGGGGGGGGGGACTTGCGGGTGGGTGGGGGGGGTGCAGGGGGGGGGAAGGGAA
>PCFQ01000080.1:151049-186475 GCA_003063905.1 Chlorella sp. A99 | reverse complement strand
GGGGAGGTGGGGGGGGGGCTCAGGTGTCGGCGAGCGGGCCGACAGCCTGGTGTGCAGCACACGGCGATGGCAGGACCCCACAGCATTGCCCCCCCGCCCCACCTTGCAGCAGACGGCTGTGATGAATGATTCCACGGGCCGCAGCTGCTCTGGCAGTGGCCCGTAGTTGAGGTAGGGCACCCCGGCGCCGATCACGCTGCCCCCCCAGGAGCCTCCGCCCATGCGGCCGGGCACGGTGGTGCCCACTGCCGCCGCGCGCAGCGCGCGCAGCGCTGCCGCCGCGCTGGCGTGCTCGCTGGCCGGGTCGGCGCCGGCGCCCTCCTGCGGCTGCAGCTCCCGGCAGCGCAGCAGGCGCGCCGAGGGCGGAACGTTGCACACGAGGCTCCGCATGAACACCTCCTGCACGCCAGAGATGCAGGGCAGGGCTTGGCACATCCATCGCACGCACGTCCTGAATGCACATGGCAGGAGCGAAGCGGGAGCGCCGCCACGGCAACCATGCCAATGCACATTCCTCCACCACCCCCGCCCCTGTACCTGCGGGCTCAGGCCGGCGGCCCCACCCAGGCGGCCCGTGCAGCGCAGCACAGCGTCCTTGCCGGCCTTGGAGGAGAGGAGGAGGCGGAAGGCGCGATTCCTGCTGTAAACTCCCACGTCCACAAACAGGGCCTCTGCGCTGGGGCTGCCCTCCTGCGGCGGCGGGAGACGTAGACAGAGCGAGAAGGGGGCGTCGGGGGGAGCCAGGGAGTGGCGGTGGAGGAGCGCAGGGCAAGGGAAAAGGACAGGAGCGCCGAGGAGGAGCAGGGTCCAGCATGCAGCAGCGCCAGGGCACGCCTCGAGCGGTAGAGGCGGGCGCAGGCAGAAGAGCTGCACCGGCAGGCCTGCCCCGAGCACGGCCGACGCGGCGCCTCGCCTTGCTGACAAACAGCGCCGCGCAGCGCGAGTCGTCTCCTCGGCGCTGCCGCGCGCGCAGGCAGAGCGCGGCGACCAGCGCGCCGGCGTGGGCGTTGGTGGCAAAGGCGGCGCCGGGTATGCGGATGATGAGGTGGCGCGAGAACTTGGTGGCTGTTGAGGAGTCGAGTTCTAGCACCCAGTCCGGCTGCAGCTCCAGCCCAAATCGCTCCTGGGGCGGACGTGGAGGACGGAATGGGCGGGCGTGGACAAGCATGGGACAGCGCGCGAAGGCGGGGCTCAGGGGCGCAGGGTGCAGGCCCGGCAGGGAGGCGCCCCGGCGCCGGCACCGCGGCGCGCTTCCAAAACCGCCGCTCGCGCGCCTGCACGCCCGGCGCGACACCCTGCCCGGAGGGCTGCGTCGCCCGCCTGCCCCACCTGCAGCTCCTCCCCCAGCAGGGCCAGCAGCGCGTCCACCGCCGCCCCTCCGTCCGCCCCGGGGTTGGCCCCCACCGCATACTCCAGATCAAAGTAGAGGTGGCAGGGCCAGCCCTCACGGATGATCTCTGCAGCTAGCAGCGCGGTGCAGGTGGCACAGTGGGCAGCGGCGCGGGTGCGCGCTCGGGGGCGCATGCGGCGATCAACCATGTTGATGCTGCCACCACTCCCCTCCTCTGCACACGTCCCCGCACCGCCCCTGGCCAACACCTGCCCCGCCACCCATGCAGGTCGTCACCCACCGTAAAAGTGGCGGTGCTGCGGCAGCATGTCGACGTAGCGCGCCCACAGCACCGCATAGCGCGTGACCAGGAAGCGGCGCCGGCCCTCGGGGCCCGTCTCCGCCGAAAACACGCGCAGGTCGGTCGGCACCACCTCCCGCTTTGCTATCTGGCGCTCCTCTGGCTGCGCGCGCTCTCCTTGGCCCCGCTGACCCCGTGGCGACGCGCCGTCTGCATCGGCCGCGACGTTGTGCGCGTCTGCAAACTCAAACGCCGGCTGCTGCGTTGGGAAGAGCTGCCAGACGGGTGGCGGCGCGGCCTCGGGCGCCGACACCTGCTGGCGCACCGCTGCCAGGAAGCGCAGCACACGTTCATCCACCCCCAGCCTCTGGCTGCTGTAGAAGCTGGTCGGCTGCACGCCGGAAGCGAGGGGCGCCCGTGCTGGCGGCGCTGCGCCCCCGCTCGAGGGGCCAGCGGCGGTGCCCGATGCGCGCCGCTCTGCTGCCTGCTGCTTGTGGGTGGCCTCCCCATGCTGGTCTTGGCTGCTCAGGGGGCTTGACGTTGCTTGTAGCAGTCGCGGGGCGGTGCCGGCTGCCTCTGGCTGTCGCGCGAGTGCGAGTGGCGTGGCAGTGTCGCGCAGCCGCTTGGCCGCCTTTAGGTCCCCGTTCTCAGCGCCGCGCCTACTGCTCAGCAGCTGATCGTGCCTGGCCTTGGCGTCGCGAACAGAGGCGAGCAGCGAGCCCATTTTCTGCGAGGGACTTCTGATCAATGGCCGCCTCCCAGAACACCGTGCTGAAGTGCTGGTGCAGAAAACAGCATTGCGATTGGACGACAAGAGCGTGGATCGGTCTCTTGTGTTGAGGACTCATCACACCGGCCAATTCTCAGCTCGACTGCAAGCTCCCAATACGCAAGCCCGTGTTGCACGATCAGCAGCCTGCGCGCAACGCCTGGACGGCAAGCTGGCCAATTGCTCGTGCGCGCCTACTTCCTAGGCCTCTCCTGCCCCATCGCACTCCGTTCGGCACCAGGACAGCGGGAAGTCGCAAAACTCCCTCAGCCATGGCAGCACGCGCGCCCGCCGGGGCGGGCATCGACGATGCGCTGGCGCACCCCGGCATCGGCGAGCCACTGCCCTTCCTTAAACAGTGCGTCTACTTGGACTACAACGCCACCACGCCGATCTTCCCAGAGGCACGTGGCATGCAGCATGCGGCAATGTTGTCCGAATGGCACGCGACCGGTGCTCCTCTCCCTCCCCGCCGCGAGCGCAGGTGGCAGCCGCCATGCACCCCTTCCTGACCACCCACTTTGGCAACCCCAGCTCCACGCATGCCTACGGGCGGCCGTGCAAAGCGGCACTGGAGGCAGCGCGCGCGCAGGTGGCGGCGATGGTGGGCGCAACGCCAGAAGAGATTGTTTTCACCAGCTGTGGCACCGAGTCTGACAACTGGGCCATAGTAGGGGCGGCGCTGGCGGCCCGACGGCAGAGGGGGCCTGAGTTCGTGCCACACATCGTTACCAGCGCGATTGAGCACTCGGCGGTGGGTCAGCAGCAGGGGGCGGCGCTGGCACGAGGCGTGAGCTGAATTCTGCTGGCAATGCGAGGTCCGGCGGGCTGCCAGCAGCGCCGGATGCGCGTGTGTGCTCTGCTGTTGCCGCAGGTGCTGGAGCTGCTGGCAGCCCTCTCCCAGCAGGGCCTACTGAGCTATACGGCTGTGGGAGTGGTTGCCGAGGGGCTGGTCAACCCAGAAGACGTCGCGGCGGCCATAACACCAGAGACCGTGCTCGTATCAATCATGCACTCCAACAACGAGGTAGTATGGGGAGCAGCACCTGGTGTCCTGGGATTTTTTCTTGCCTTCATTTAACACACCGCACCCGAGAGCTGTCCCCGCCGCGCCGCCGCCCCCCTGGCAGGTGGGCAGCGTGCAGCCAGTGGCGGAGGTGGCCGTCCTGGCGCGCGCGCGGGGCGTGCTGGTGCACAGCGACGCGGCGCAGAGCCTGGGCAAGGTGCCGGTGGATGTGGGCTCGCTGGGAGTGGACCTGCTCACCATCGTCGGCCACAAAATAGGCGCTCCCAAAGGTGGGCGGGCGGGCCCCTCCCAGCCCGATTGCGCCGTGCAGCCTGCGTGCAGGTCTGGCTGGGCACGTGCCTGCGCCAGTGGCCGCACGCACCGCGCGTGCCTAATGTTTTGTCACACAACGCAGGCGTGGCTGCGCTGTTCATCAGGAAGGGAGTGGAGATCGACCGCTTGCTGTGTGGAGGTGAGAGGGCTGGCACACGCGTTCTCATGCAGGGCGGCCCGGCAGCCGCGAGCAGTCATAGAGGCGGCCGCGCTCCTGCAGCCGCCTCCTGCCGCGCCCCAGCACGCCCATCCCCGTGGCGGGGCGCAGGCGGTCAGGAGCTGGGGCGCCGGGCCGGGACAGAAAACGTGGCGCTGGCGGTGGGCCTGGGCCGCGCCGCAAGCCTGGTGAAGGAGGAGCTGGAGCAGACGCGGCGGCACATGGCGGCAACGCGAGATCGCCTGCAGCAGCTGCTGCTCGAGGCGCTGCCGCATGCTCGCGTCAACGGCCCAGCCGAACCTGCCTGCCGCCTGCCAAACACCCTGTCCATTTCCATTCCCGGCGTCTCGGCCTCCCGCCTGCTGGCCACGCTGGCTGATCGGCTGGCCGTGAGCGCCGGCGCGGCGTGCCACAGCGACGGCGGGCCCGCTGTCTCGGCCGTGCTTGTGGCGATGGGCCTGCCACAGGAGCTGGGGGTGGGCACGCTGCGGCTGTCGACGGGGCGGCACACCACGCAGGAGGATGTGCGGCGCGCGGCAGAGCTGATCCTAGAAGCTGTGCGTGCGTGACGCTGCCAGCGAGGGCTGGACGGGGGAGCGTCACACAACAGCAGCGCTGTGCGTCTGGGCTATTGTAAGCAGAAGTTGTCACGCCCAATTGATTCATCGTGTAAGTGGTGGAGGTCAGAGCAGCGCGGTGTCCATGCCGCCAACACCTGCCCAAACTGGTGTCGCCCAGCCCATCTCAGCGCCCGCGCCGCTTGCCGCCCCGCCTGGCCCGCGGCTGGCCGCCGCCCTGCTGCCCCCGCAGCCCCTGCTGCGACTGCTGCTGGCCGCTGCCCTGCTGTGCACGCTGTCCCTGCTGGCTAGCCGCAGCCTCGGCCTCCCGGTCTTGGCGGTCCACCTCTGCCTCTGCTTTGGCCCAGAGCTCGGCAAAGCGGGCAGACATAGCCTGCATCGCCGACAGCTTGGCAGCTTCCTCAGCGCTCGGCGGCCGTGGCACGGCGTCGAGGACGGGGGTGCTGCACACTGGGCAGGCCGCCTTGCGCTCCAGCCGGGAGCGGATGCATGCTGCGGGCGCGGATGTGGATGGGAGGGGCAGGGAGAGGTGAGCACGCCCGCATCGCCAGGCCTTTGCAGCAGGAGGTGTCTGGTTGTCGCGTCCCGCAATGGCCCCAAGGTCAACAGCTTGGCTCGCCTGGGTGGAACAGGTGGCGACACGTGGGGAGCCCCTGCACCGGGCTGGCCAGGCGCCGCTCGCAGATGGGGCAGTCTGCTTCGCCCTCGCCCCGGGCCAGGGGGCGCTGCCAACGGGGCAGCGCCCCCAGCGCCGCGGGCGGCGTGGGCCGCTCGGGGTCGCACGGCTCAAGGCCGCGGTAGCCCATCGCCCAGGCCGGCGAGCCCTCGGGGGGCGCGGACAGGACGTACATCCGCACCTCCCGCTGGCTGCGGCGCACGCCCGCGGGCGAGCCGAACAGCAGCCTGAGGTTCTCGTCAGTGTCCAGCCCGGTGGACCAGCGGGGCCACCACCG
Organism: Chlorella sp. A99; assembly: GCA_003063905.1. Classification (NCBI taxonomy): domain Eukaryota; kingdom Viridiplantae; phylum Chlorophyta; class Trebouxiophyceae; order Chlorellales; family Chlorellaceae; genus Chlorella; species Chlorella sp. A99. The sequence continues at coordinate 181,048 of PCFQ01000080.1, read as the reverse complement.
ACTGCAGGGCTGGGCGCGCCATTCACGGCGGCGGGGGCAGGCCTCTTGAGGCTGCGCAAGAGCGCAGGGCGCCCACCAGAGCACCGCGCGCACAGGTTGGCTGGGCAGGCCCCGGGGCCTCTCTCCCGCTGCCATTCCTCGACCCACACACCTGGGAAGCGGCGCGGCCCCTGGATCTCCATCGGCCAGCAGAAGCCGGTTAGCGCCGCCTCGAATCCCGCCCGTGCTGCCAGCGCGCGCACCTCTGGCCGCGCCTTTGCGCGCGCCAGGTGCTGTATGGCAGCTGTCGTCTCGTCGATCGTCTCGTCCATCAGCAGCTCCATCAGGAAGTTCCACCGGCCGCCAAGCTGTCTGCGATGCGGAGGGAGGAGATGCTGCCTGGAGGGAGGAGAGCGCTCGGCCGGTGAACCCCGCCCGCCACGCCCGGCCGGTGAACCGCCCATCATCCTGCCCGCCCCACCCTGTGTGGTCGTCGCCCTGCAGTGCGCCGGCAGCTGCATGCATCCCAAAGCGGGCCTCCACCTGGGCTCGCACAGTGACTGGGCGCTTGGTGGAGAGAGACCACGGAGTTCAAAAGTTGTTCAACAGCTGCGAGGGAGAGGCTCTGCAAGTGACACCGATCACAGAAGGTGACAGGCGAGGCAAACTCCTGTGGGTGCCATCTGGGCCCTGGGACGAACTGCGGCCACTCGCCACCGCCAGCTCACCAGGGCCGACAGCAGGCGAGTTGAGACCGTCATGCCATCTGGCCTCCGCACCAATTCTGCAACCGACTCAGTTGATTGCAGCAGCCCTCCTGGCACACAATGGTGGTGCTCTCCTCATTGCGGGCACCCCCCGCCTGTGAAGCTGCCATCACCACCACTGGAGCCTTGCGAATGGACCACACCTAAACGCGAATAGTAATGGTGCAAGGGTGGAGGCCAGCGACTAAAAAGGGGGTCAGCAGCAGCGTCCCCATTATACCGTCTGCGTGCCGCCGCCCGCCCGCCCAAGAGGTCACGAGAGCACACAGCTACAGCCCGCAAGACCGCAATGCTGCGGATGTTGGGTGTTGACCTGCACAGGGGCACAGAGCTGGTGCTGCTTCACATGTAAACCAATGCTGGAGGTTGTGTGCGCTTGTGCAGCGGGTAGACGGGCGGGCAGCGGCGGCAAGCACAGGTCGGCGCCCACCTACCCGCAGCCAATCCTCTTCTACCCCTGCGCGCTCGTTCCTCTCCTCATATTGAGGGCAAGCACCGTGGGCCAGCGTGGGAACGGCGCCGTCTGCCGCGCCCGCCTCTCCGCAGTGACGCTGGGCGGGTGCACGCCCGCATGGCCAGCACTGTGGGCGGTGCAAGTGGTGGTCTTTGGCGGCCTCACTGCGCTGCTGGTCTGGATTGCGGCGCGCAAAGCAGAGCGCGCTCACGCGGGTACTGAGGACTGGGCGGAGCAAGGGCGTGGACGACAGGCCTGTTGACACTGCAGACGTGAGCCGCTGGCCGCCTGGCCGCCTGGCCGCGGTCTCAGCCATCTTCTTGCTCGCGGGCGTCATCGCCGGGCTGTTTGGCATTGGTGGTGCGTGGGCCTGTCTGCTGGCAGTATGGGACGGGCAGCAGCGCTCCACGGCAGCGAGCCGGCTCCACGCCTGCCCGGCCTGCCTACCCCACAAGCTGGCGGCATGGTGTCAGTCCCGCTGTTCCTGCAGGCGTGCACCCGCAGGCGGCAGCCGCCACCTCGTTCGTGCTGGTGCTGATTTCCTGCCTTTCTGGGGCTCTGTCCTACGTCGTGACTGGGAACCTCAACTTGCAGGCGAGCCGGGCGGTGGGGCGATGGAAGGGGGGCCGGCGTGGCATAGAGCAGGGTCGGGGGATGCTGTGAAGCCACGGAAAATCGTCGCATCCTGCCCACCTTTCCTTTCAGTGCGCTAGCGTCTTTGGCGCTGCCGCGTTCACGGGGGGCCTGATTTGCAGTATTTGCATCGGCGGGTGAGCTGTGCGCTGCATCCGCCTGTGGCCGCCACCTGCCTGGAGACATTGACCAGGGGACCCAGGGTCACGCCGCCCCATTCCGCCACCCACCACCACCAGCTGCTGGCCGTCGTCACCGGCGCCGGGTGCGCCATGTCGGCGGCAGTCAGCGGGCGGCCGGCGGTGGAGAACCTGATCGACGGCGTGGACGTGGGCTTCGACGACCTGCGCCAGTAACCGATCCACAGCACATGCTGGCTGCGCAGTCGTGGGCAGCATGAAGTCTGCCTCCGCCCCGCGAGCGCTTGCAGAGCTGCAGCCACGTGCAACCAAATGTTGCAGTTGCTGCAGGGTGGGTGGGCAGCGGCGGCCCGCCCGACCCGCTCTCATCCTCAAGACTTGCACTTCGCTCGCCTGTTCATGTCGAGTCGAGACAGCCACTGTAGGTTTCACAACATGTTTTGAGCGGCGTGTTTTCCACCGTGGAATCCACATCCTGGAGGCGTTTTGCTCTTAAACAACAGCAGCGCCTCGTCCTACAGTCGATTTTGTTATGCTGGCTGCACTGCTTGCGGCTAGATTGCACTGGGAGAAGCGGTCCTAGCAGCGGTCCCTCAGCATGGCAGCGGTCCCTCTCCCTCCAGGCGATGACTCACTAGACCTCGACGGCCTGCTGGGGCTCGATGGCGATGAGTGAGCGGGGGTGAAGAGAAGAGCGATGCCGACGGAGCGCCAGTGCGCCCTCTGGGTTGCGGATGGGACTCGTGGAGGAGCGCGGCGGCCGCTCGAGACTGGGATTTTCGAGTGGCACGCTGGTCGCGAAGCCTTGGCGGCACGGTGCTGCTGCCCGCAATCATCAGCAGAATGGCGGGCAGGGACGCGGCAGGAGTTGTGCTGCCTCGGCGGCGCCACTTCTGCCTTGGCGCAGACGACGCAACGCCGGTGAGCCACTGCGCCGTGTCTTGCCGCAGGTTCTTCCCTGTCGACACCTTCTTTGGTGACTATGTGGACGAGCTGACCAGCCGGAGCAAGCGGCATGCAGAGCTGACGCTGCAGGCGCCCTGCACCACTGCCAAGCATGTCAGGCTCGGCGTGGCGCCCGCTGCGGGCGCGGCTGCGGCCGCCCCCATGCCCGCGCACCTGCTCGGCCTGGCCCCAGGCGGCATGCTGCCACCCCAGGGCGGCGTGCCGATCGCGATGCCATCCGCGCTGGGCCTGGCAGGCGTGCCCATTCCGCAGGCGACGCTTCCGAGTGAGCCCGCGGGGCTTTCGGCGCTGCAGCTGCCCGTGATGCCCACCACCATCGCGGGCCTGCCGGCCGTGCCCGGCGGCGCAGCCGGCCAGCCCGGCCTGCCGGGGCTCTCGCCGGCAGCGGCGGGGCTGGCCGGCATGCCGGTCGCCCTGGCCGGCGCGGCGGTTCCTGCGGCGCCGTTGCCGCTGCAGCACCAGCAGCAGACCGAAGCCTCGGTGTCGACGCAGCAGCAGCGGGCGAGCGGCGGCAGCGCCGGTGAGCGGCTGACCGGCAGGCACAAGACGTTCAAGCAGCAGGAGGCGAACAAGCTCGCGCAGCAGCGCTACAGGCGAGGGCCGACTCGCGGCGTGTGGCTCCGCGGCGCGGCGTGGCGCGCCCCGGACGCTGCCGCGCGCTGCCATCGTCTCACCGTGTGCGCCGTGCCGACCTCCCAGCCCACTTTGTCGCCCGCGCGCTGCGCTTGTGCAGGGAGCGCAAGAAGGCAAAGTTCCACGAGCTCGAGGAGACGGTGGAGCAGCTGCGTGCGCAGCTGGCGGCGATGCAGGCATGCGCCGCTTGGGCGCAGCGCAGGGCCGCGGGGCGTGCGCCGCTCGCCCGCCGCGCCGGCGCGGGGCGCCGCGCTGCGCGGGGTCCGAGCGCGCGCCCGCCCGCCCCGCCGCCGCGCAGGCGACGCAGACGCGCAACGCGCTGCTCGAGTCGATGAACAACGAGCTGCAGAGCCAGCTGGTGGAGAAGGAGCGCGAGGTGGACAAGCTGCGGCAGGTGCTCGACACTGAGACGGCCAGCGGCTCCTACAACGAGACGACCGGCACCGGCGGCGGCGGCGGCGGCCCGGGCGAGGAGGAGGAGTCGGCGCCCGCGCCCTCGCCCAGCAGCCGCAGCCAGAGCAGCCTCGCCGCCGCCGCCGCCGCCGCCGACGTCGTCGCCGTGCCCTGCAGCGCCGCGCTGGCGCCGCCAGGCGGCGAGGGCCCGCCCGAGTCGTCGGGCGAGTTCAAGGTCCGCTTTGAGGAGCAGATTGCCGCGCTGCGGGCCCACATGGTCCGCCGCCAGCTGCTGGGCGCCGACCCGCAGGGCACCGGCGTGCCGGTGGAGCTGGTCGCGGAGGTGGCGGAACTGGTGGGCCGCTGCTGCCAGATGTGCCAGGTGCGCGGCGCTGCTGCCGGGGGGCGCGGCAGCACGCGATTCAGCGAACCCGGGGCGCGTGCAAAGGGCGAACCTGTGGGCCGATGTTGCGCCCCCGCCCCGCCCCGCCCCCGCACAGGCGGCGCTGCGCAGCAAGGGGCCGCAGGTGCTGGAGCTCATGGCGCGCGACCCCACGACCCTGGCCGACGTCGGCGCGAGCGGCGGCGGCGGCGAGGCCTTCCGCCGCGCGCTCGCAGCCATGGCGCTGAGCGCGCCGCAGCAACAGCAGATGCTCCTGCTGCGCGACGCGCATCTGGAGAAGATGCGAGCAATCTACCAGGAGCGGCAGGCGCTCAACATGCAGGCGAGGCGGTTTGCGCGGCGGCGGGCCGGCGGGCCCCGCCGGAGGCGGCGGCGGCGGCGCCGCCCGCCCTCGCAGGGCGGCCGCGCGCCGCCGCCGCTGCGCGCGCTGCCGCCCTCGCGAGCGCGCCGCCCCGCCTCCCCGCCCCCGCCCGCCGCAGGCCATGGCGCTGATGCTGCCGCAGGGCGGCTCCACGCCCGAGGTCCAGATCAGCAGCATCGGCAGCCGCGGCTACCTTCCCTCGGCCAAGGTGTCAGCCCAGCTGGGCGAGTGCCTCGACCGCATCAAGGTCCGCGGGAGGGAGGAGGCAGGAGGCAGGGGAGAGAGGGGAGGGGAGAGGGCGGGCGGGCCTGCGGCGCCGGCCCGCCGGGCAGGAGGCGTGGCGCCGGGCTCCCTCGACGCCGCTGCGCCCTTGCGCCCGCGGCCCCTGGCCCCCGCAGGACAACCTGCGGCGCGAGCAGCGGGCGGTGCTGGAGCTCAACTGCTGCGTAGTATCGCGCATCCTCAAGCCGCTGCAGGTGGGCTGGCGGCAGGGCGGCGCGGCCTGCCGCCCGCCTGCTCCTGCCCGCCTGCTCCTGCCCGCCTGCCGTGCAGTGGGCATGTGCATGGTTGGGCACGGATGGCGTGGGAGTGGCGCGCTGGATCCGCCTCCCCTGCGCTCGCCCCGGCGCCGAGCTCTCTGCGCGCCGCCCCTCTCCTCTGCTGCGCAGGCCGCGCACTACATGCTGGGCGTGTTCCCCCACCACTGTGACGCGCTGGCGCTGTCCAACGTGCTGGCCCGCGAGTCGGCGCTGGCGGGCCGCGCGGGCGCCAATGGCGCTTCGGCGCCGCCGGCGGGCGGCGCGCCCATGGCGGTGGCCATCTGAGGGCGCGCGCAGTGCCGCTGAACAGCTCCCGCACTCGATTGTTGGACTCTGCTTGCTTTGTCGAACCCTGTTCTTCCCCCACTTATCTCTTTGACCACGTAAGCTGTCGATCTCCGAATTCCCCGCCCTCTGTCCTGCCAGCCCTCACTGCCCGAGTCGCAGCAGGAGCCCGGGTGCCAGGCCCGCTCCTGCCGCCTCCGCGACGCACAGGGCGCCTGCCTTCTGCGCGGCCAGGCGCTCCACCCCCAGTCGCTTTGCCTCGTACATCCCCTGCTGCCGTCTTTTCGGAATTAACTCCGGGCTCGAGCCACCTTTCTCTATTTGATGACCCGCGGAACAGAGGAGAACAGCTCCTTCTGTCAATGTCTGGTGGACCCGCTTGAGGACAGGAAGGACCAGGCGCACGTGCAGGCCAGGACACTCAGCTGGACGTGCAGCGCCGGTAGCAAGTCGGCGAGGCTGTCGCAGTAGCCTGCCGACAGCACAATGGCGTTGTCCGGTGACAGCACCTCCGCCTCTGGCGCGCCGAGCGACAGCACCAGCAGCGTCGCGAGCCCGTCGTGACGTCCGTCTCCAGCCAGTCGCCCACCATGTGCGTGCGGTGCGGCGCCAGGCCCAGGCGCGCGGCCAGCTGCTCGAGCGTGAACTGCTCTGGCTTGCCCACCACCACCGGCCCCCGCCCGCTGCAGGCTGGGAGCTGAGCACGGGGGGAGGCCGGGGCGCAGCGGCTCAGGGTGAGGGGCCGCGCGGCCGGGGCGGCGGTTCAGCAGCGCCCGCGCGTCCCGGCGCCCCGGCCCCTCCTCACCTTGCACCGCCGCCACCATGGCGGCCGCGTCCGGCCATTCCTGGCCCGCAGTGAAGAGCCCGCGGCCGTTGGTGTTGGTGGCAACAAAGAGGCAGTCGGGGCTGTGGCGCAGGCACAGCATTTCGATGGCCAGCTTGTAGTAGCAGGCCTGGTGCTCCAGCCCCACCACCATCGCGCGCACCTGCCGGCCAGGTGGGGGGCGCCACGTGGCGACGGCGCAGTGGGGAGGCGCATGCGAGTGGCCACGCCGCGCAGGCCAGGGGCGTGCGGCGCCAGCGAGGCAGCGCGCCGCAGGGGACGGCGCGCAGCGCCTGCGCCGGCTGCAAGCGGGGCCATCGGTCGCTCGCCAGCCACACTGCCTATTTTCATCCCACTGTTTCGGACCTCGGGGTCGAGCGCTAGCTGCGTGTCCCCAACGGCCCGCCCGCTGGCGGCCGGCCCCCCCAATGCCGCGAGCCCCGCCGCCTCCACCTCCTCGCACACGCCTGCCTCCCCCACCGCGCACACCTTGGCGCCAGCGGGGAGGCCCGCGGCGCGCAGGCAGGCTGCCGCCGCGTGGCTCGAGCAGAACACCTCCCCATGCGCAGCCCGGCGGGCCAGCGAGCGTCGCGTCGCTGGCAGGCGCGCGCTGGCCTCTAGCGCAGCGTGGTGCGCCCGCTGCCCCTCATCGGCTCCGCTGCTATTTCCATCGCCTTGAACTTGGCGACATAGTGGACGCGGCTACGCGTGCTGTTGTTCGTGATGAAGCAGACGCGCTTTCCTGCCGCTCGCAGCGCGGCCAGCATCTCTGGCACGCCGGGCACCACCGCCTCGCCCCGGTACAGCACCCCGTCGCAATCCAGCACGAAGCAGTCGTGGCGGCGAGAAGGGCGCGCGCAGGGAGGCCGTCGTGGCGGGGCGGGCGGCGACGGCGCGACTGCGCGGCGCCGCGGTGCCCGTCGGCATCGCCGCCCCCCCAGTCGCATGCTCTGCAAGGATGCTCTGGACGCTCCGGAACACAAAAATGCTCCAACAGCTGCAAACCACTCGGGAAGCGAAAATAGGGCGATCTAGCTGAATAGGCGTGTGTCGGTGTATGGCAGGCATGATCGATGCTTTGGGGAGCTAATTGCAGGCGTGAGATGCAGCGGCATGTATGACGTTAGACGTTAGCTCATGACACCAATTAGTTTGCCAGAGTTTTGAGGCAAAGCAGTTTCGCAGCCCCTCGCAAAGAACAACGCAACGAAGCACCAGACTCCACACACACATTTCTCTCCAGCCCGCCCCTTTCACGTCCTCCCCTCTCACGCCCTGCCTAGGCGAGCACCAAGATGCGGGGTCGCTGGACAGCCGCAAAGCGGGGATTGTGCGTGCCTGTGGCACAGGCCGCCGCACCCTGCGCGCGGCGCTCGTACCTGCGCCTCTGCTCACCCAGCCCCTGGCCTTTGCACCTCTGCCCTGTGCAGGCTCTGTCACGCGCGGCCATGGACGCCCAGCTGGGCTGGCAGATGACAGGGACCGCGCCCGGCACGGCGGCGCAGCAGCAGCTGATGAGCCATCTGGGCGAGCTGATGGGCCTGGGCCAGGCGCCGGGCGGCTTTGCGGGCTTCCCCAGCGCGTTTGCGGCGGCGGCGGCGCTGCCGGCGGAGACGGCGGGCGACGACGGCATGGGCAGCGACGAGGACGAGGACGGGCCGCACGCCGGCCCCCGGGCGCGGCGGCGCAACGCTTCGCAGCAGGAGCGCAACCGGCAGGCGCAGCAGCGCTACAGGCGAGCAAGGGGGGGCTGTTGGCGAGCCTGAGCGACAGCGCTAGCACACCTGAGTGCCTGAAGCTGCCGGCTCTTGCGGGCCATGCAGGGAGCGCAAGAAGGCAAAGCAGGTGGAGCTCGAATGGACCGTAAAGCAGCTGCAGCAGCAGGTACACGCGCAGCACGTGCCGCGCCACGCCGTGCCCTGGCCCCTCCTTCTGCGCCGCCCCACGCGCCCCACGCGCCGCGCGCTCCCCTCCCCCCGCCGCGCCGCAGGCGGCGTCGATGGCGGCCATGCAGCAGCGCACCCAGATCCTGGAAGGCATGAACAGCGAGCTGCAGAGCCAGCTGGCGCAGAAGCAGTGTGAGGCGGAGCGCCTCAAGCGCGCGCTCTGCGAGGCGGCCGAGGCGCGCGCGGCGGCCGAGGGCGCGCAGTGCTTCGGCCGCCCCACCGCCGCCGCCACCACCGCCGCCGCCGCGCGCGGCGGCAGCACCGTGTCGGGCTCGGCCTCTGCCTCTGGCGAGGCCGACGCCCTGCCCTGCTGCGCCCCAGCCGCAGCGGCCGACCGCGCGGCCAGCACCGACCTGCGCAGCGGCCTGCAGGCGCAGACGGCCGAGCTCAAGGCGTTCCTGGAGGAGCACCGCCTGGCGAGCGGCGACGGCACCGGTGCGCGCGGCGCTGCGCCCGTGCGAGCGCCCCGGGGTCGCGCACGCCCGCGCCCGCGCGAGCGCCCCTCCCACGTCTGCGCGCGCCTCGCGGCCTCGACACGCCTCCACTCGTGCCCCCGCCGCGCCCCGCGCCCGCGCGCAGGCCAGGACCTGCCGGACGAGGTGATCAGCAGGTGCACTCACCTGGTGTGCCGCGGCCACCACCTGTGCCTGGCGACTGAGCACGTGGAGGGGCCGGGCGCGGCGCCGGCCAAGGCCGAGGTGGACTGGGACTTGACGCTCGCGACCATGGCGCTCAGCCCCGCGCAGCACGAGGCGGTGCTCCTGCTGCGCTCCGCGCACCTGGAGCAGCTGCGGGCCATCTACCAGGAGCGCCAGGCGCTCAACATGCAGGCCATGGCGCTGATGCTGCCGGCCGCGGGCGGCTTTAGCCCTGGCGCCGGCGCCGGCCTCGCTTACGAGGCGGCCGCCAAGCGCAGCACGGAGCTGGAGGTCTGCCTCGACAAGGTCAAGGTCAGGCGAACAGGAGGGAGGAAAGCATGCGGGAGGAAAGAAAGCGCGGCACGTGCGAGCGGAGTGGCTGGGCACAGGCCTTGGTGTGCCGCGCCCCGCGCCGCCCGCCCCACACCCTCCGTGCCCCTCTGAACACCAAACGCCAAACGCCAACGCCCCCCTGCAGGACAACCTGCGGCGCGAGCAGCGCGCGGTGCTGGAATTCAAGGGCCACGTCATCTCCCGCATCCTCACGCCCCTGCAGGTGTGTGTGTGTGCGTGTGCAGGTGGGGGGGTGGGGGGGTGGGAGAGGAGGGCAGCCCGGCCCGTGGCAGCGGTGCCGGGTGGGCATGGGCGGGCGGATGGGAGGGCTCCCTTCCGCAGGCCCTCCAACGCGGGCTGTGCGTCGCCAGAGGAAGCGCCGCCCGCTCCGCTCCCCTCCAAGTGCCGCGGCCCCTCCCCCGCCGCGCCGCCCGCCGCGCAGGCCGCGCGCTACATGGTGGCTGCGCACCCGCACCACTGCGACGTCCTGGTGAGTGCGGGGCGACGCCAGGCGGGTGCGCCAGCGCGCGGGCATCCCACAGCGCGGCCGGCACAGCAGGAGGTCAAGGAAAGTTTGCAGCTACTGCATGAGGCGTGCCCCCCCCCCCCCCTCCGGCGCCTCCGCCTCGCACGCCCGAGTGCAGGCCCTGACCAACGCCCTCGCGCGGCAGACGGAGCGCGGCACGGCGCCGGCGCCGCCCACCGGCGGCGCACCATGAGCACTGCACGGCCCTCGTCACTGCACCACCACCACCCACTCGAGCCTTTCATCAAGCACGGCCCTCCCGCCGACCCCTCTTGCTTGAAGCTGGGCCAGGACGCGCTGAGGCGCCAGGCCGGCCTCGAGTCGCGGCAGCCGCGCTGCCGCATGCTCTCCACCTCTCCATTGCTCACATGATTGCTCTTTCGTTGCACACTGCCACACCCTGGCCCCATTCCTATGCCCCATTCCTGCTACGCTTCAATGTGTTCAACGTTTCAACTGAGAGAGCCAAGCGTCGAATAGCACTGCCGAGTCAGTGAGCCAGGGCAGAGGAAGGTCAGGGGTCGTCTAGGAACGGTGCGAGGGGCAGCGCAGCGGCCGCCAAGTGGCCTGCAGCGGCTGCCCGACGGGGGCGAGCGGGGGCGTGGCGGAGCTGCGCAGGACGGCGCATGCGCCGCGCCGGCTCGCGACGCTTCGCCCACCCTCTCGCAGGCTGCTGCTGCTGCTGTTTGCTGCTGCAGCTGTTTGCTGCTGCTGCTGCTTCACCAGGCGCGGGCCGCGGCCTGGTACACCGGAAGCGCCGCCGCGTCGGCGGCGCCGCTGGCCTGGGCGCCCTGCCCCGGCGAGACCTGCTGCTTGAGTGCGCTGAGGGAGGCGCCCTGGGAGGAGGAGGCAGAGCCAGGCGCGGGGCGGGGCGAGGCCTTGCGCGCAGACACCTGCGGCGGGCCGGGCACAGGGGGAGACGGGCGCTGGAGCTCGCGCGCGTGCAGGGGGCACAGTGCCGTTGCCCTGCGCCGCCGGCGCGCCGCTCGCGCGCGTGCACGCGTGAGGGCGGGCAGGCGCGCGCGCGCTGGGGGCGCCGCCGCGCTTCCGCATGCACCGCCCCCGCCCCGTGCCCCAACGCACACCACCCACACGCCCTCCTTTGGCAGGAGTGCTCCCTACGCGCTCCCGCGCACCTTCTCGCTGTGGCTCAGGAACGAGTCGAGCGAGCCCCGCAGCATGTCGTCGGCCTTGTCGGTGGGGCCGACGGGCGTGCCGCGGCGGCCGGCGGCGGTCGACGGCGGCGTGGCGCCCGCCGCCGCCGCCGGCGGCGTCGCGGGCGGGCCACCCCCCTGCGGCAGCTGCAGCGGCGGCACGGGCGGGCGGGCGGCCGCCGCGGGCGCCGACGCCGCCGCGCCGCCGTGGCCGGGCCAGGCGGCGGCGGACGGCGGCTGGCCGGGCCAGGCGGCGGCCTGCGGGGCCGCGGCCGCCGTCGGCGCGGGCAGCGCGGGGAACGGCTGGTAAAAGGGGTGGGAGGAGGGTGCGGCGGCTGCGGGGTGCTGATGCAGGTGCTGCTGGAACTGGAAGTGCTGCTGGTCGTACGCCTGCCCCGCGGGCACGATGGCCAGCCCGCCCGGCTGCCACTGCCAGGGCACCAGCGCCATGCCGTGGCCGTTGCTGTGCTGCCAGGTCGCCAGCGCCTGCTGCTCGGGGTGGTTGGGCGCCCAGGGCGGGCAGTAGGCTGGCGGCGCGGGCACAGGCGGCGCGCGCGGCGCGGCGGCCGCCGCCGCCGCCTCGGTCGCCGCCGACAGCCGCGCGCCCACGTCCCAGCTCCGCAGGTCGGCCGCCGGCGCGAGCGGCGCCGCCGCCTCGGCCGCTGCCAAGGGGGTGGCGCCGGAGCCAAACACCTCCTCCAGACCGCGCAGCGGGTCGGCCGCCGCCGCGCACGCCGCCTCGGCCTCGGCCGCCGCCACCGCCTCGGCCGGCAGGGGCTCCGCGTCCAAGTCCAGCAGGTCTATCAGCGCGGGCGCGGCCGCCGGCGCGGCCGGCGGCGCCGCCTCGCCCGCGCCGCCGGCGCCGGCTGCGGGGGCGCCGCTGCCACCAGCGCCGCCGCCACCGTCGCGCAGCTCTGCGAGGATTGCCCGGATGTCGTCGTCCTCGTATGGCTGCGCCGGCGGCCAGGCGCCGTCAGCCCACTCGCGGCCCACATACTTGCGGCGGGTGAAGGCTTCCTGCTCTGCTCAGCGCAAGGGGCGGCGGAAGAAGAAGGTTTGCGGGCTCAGGGGAGAGAGGAGAGCGGGCTGGCAAGTGCGGCAGGGAGGCGGGGAGGGGAGGGTCGCGGGGAGCGGCGCGGCGGCCGGGGCGGGTCGCGGCGCGAGGGGCGGGCGCGCGGGGCGCACCTGCCAGCGACGCGTGGCGCGGCCGGCCCTCGGCCCCGCCCCCCAGCCGCGCCTCCCAGTAGGCGTTGGCCACCGCATTGCCGGCGTGGGCCATGAACTCCACTTGTTCGGGCAGCCAGGTGTCCAGGCTGCACGACCGCACCTTGCTCACATGCACTCCTAGGCCCCTGCGTGCGGCGGGGCGAGCATCGCGCGTCGGCGCGCCGCGAGGCTTGTCGGCTCCCCTCCAGCGTCGCGCTGGCCTGCGGAGGCCGGCGGGGAAGCTACCTCGGCCCTCCTGCCCCGCCGCCCCCCCCCCTCCCCCCCTCCCCGCCCGCCGCGCCTGTGGATGCCCGCGCAGCGCATGCAGAGGAAGGTCCCGGTGTTGATGGAGGCCCAGGAGGAGCGCGCGGCCGAGGCCGACGCCCCCGGCCCGCAGTCGGCGCAGCTCCGGTTCTCCGGCCGGTCGAGCAGGCGCTTGAGCGCGGCCAGGTGCCGCGCGTTGGCCTCCATGCTCACGCCCTTGGTCTCCCCCGCGTTGCGCAGCGCGGCGGTGGATGACGCGGGGTCCGAGCCGGGGTCGGGCGCGCCGGCAGCGGCGGCGGCGCCCGCGACGGGCGAGCGCGGCTGCGCCGCCTCGCCAGACGTCGCGTCGGCGTGGACCATCTGGTCGCGGGAGAAGCCGGCATAGACCTGTTGTTGAAAAAGGGGGAGGGAGCAGAGGAGCAGAGGGCATGCGTCGGCGGCAGCGCGAGCGAGCGAGGCGGCAGGGGCTGGCAGCGGGAGCATGCCCGCCAAAGGACCACAAGCGTCGAGACGACAGCCTGGGGCGGCCTCTGCCGTGTGCACACCCGCGCCCGCTGCGTGAGACACGACCCCTCGACATTCCCTCCTTGCTCCTTCTTTCCCACCTTGCGCTTCTGCTGGAAAGCCTCGCGCTCGGCGGCCAGCCGCCCCTCGTCGCCCAGCAGCGCCAGGATGGCCGCGCTGCGGTGCTGCGGCGCGCGGGGGCGGCGGGGGCGGGAGCCCGGGACGGGCGTCGCGCGGCGCGTCGGCGCGCCGCCACCCGCCGGCCCTCGGCTCTCCTGCGCCTCGCATCAGCGTCCTCCCTCCTCCTCCCGCGCCCCCTCTGCCCCTCGAACGCACCACGACCCGCCCTCGCCCACCTGCACGTTGGCCCCCAGGTCCCTGCCGTCGCTGCCGACGAAGGCAAAGCGGCGCAGGCCTTCGAGCGTGGGCGCGAGCGCGCGCGCGCGCCCCACTGCCTCGTCACTCCCCCGCTTCAGGACGAACTCCAGCACGGTGAGCGCCTTGTACACGTTACGCCACTTCTCTGCGGGGGGGTCGGTGGGAGCCGGTGGCGCGAGGCGGCGCGCGGCGGTGGCGGCGGCGAGCGCGCCCCTCGCCCGCCGGCGCCCGCCGCTCCCGCGCCGCCGCCCCACGCGTGCGCGCCTGGGGGGTAGCCCAGCCTGAAGGCCAGGACGCTCATTATGATGTGGCAGTCGGCGGGGCTGTAGGTGAGCTCCGCCAGCTGATTCAGCTCCGTGCCCGTTGGCCCCCAAGGCTTGTTCCGCGTTGCCGCCCGCACCTTGCGCTCCGTCGCGCTAAACGGCTTGAACCTGCGGGCGCGCCCGAGGGGGGCGCGAGGGGTGATGCGGAGGCGGGGGCGGCGCGGGAGCGGCGAGCAGCTGCGCGCGGCCGGCTACCGCCAGGCGGGCGGTAGTTGCGGGGCGGGTGCAGCCAGCGCGCGGTTCGGCATCCCCCCGCCTGCCAGCGCACTGCTCGGGCATGCCTGCAAGGTCCCCCCAGGGCCCTGCCGTCGCTGCACGCGCTCACGAGCCATTCCTGACTGCTGTTGCGTAGTCCTGCAGCCAGGCGCCTGCCATGGACAGCCTGTCGCCCACTCCGCGCGGCTGCGTGTGCAGAGAGCTTGTCATGGTGGTAACGATCTGCCTCGCTCTCCCGACCCGCCTCGGCCGGCCCGTGCTCAGCAAGGAGCACCTCAAACTTGAGCAGTTGATGCATCCATGCGAGGCAGTTCGAGCGGGGTGGAAGGCACCTGGCCCCAAGCGTGGACGCTGCACCGCGGTGCCTAGACCCTCACGCCGCTCGTTTTGTACATGCCTGAACTAAGAACTGTATGCCAGCATCAGCTCTAGCGCCCGGACCGAGTTCGAAGTTTCGGCATGTCCATGTCTTAGTTGAGCCTCTCTCCTCGCCAGGCACTTGAGTCCTAATGGGGGCTCGACACGACGGCCAGGCAGTGCGAGAGCTGTTCGGCGGCGGCGGCACACAGGCGGGCGGGGTGAGCGGCAGGAGCGCCAACCGCCTGGCTCGCCGCTTGCCTCCCTCCGTTGTCCGACTCATGCGCGATGCTGCTCTCCCCCTGCAGGACTCGCACCGCGAGCGGCAGAGCCAGTATGCGCAGGAGTTGCAGGCGCAGATACGCGCAAAGGAGGAGGTGCGGGCGCGCGAGCGCGAGGCCAGCCTGCGCCAGTCGCACGACCTGCTCCAGCTGCGCCAGGCAGCGCCCTCGGGCGTGCTGCCCACGGGCGCCCCGGGCGCTGCGCCGGCGCCGGCGCTGGCGCCCGGCACGTGGCAGGGCGGCTGGCAGGGCTCAGCTCACTCCCTAACGAGAGGATTCCCATCACAGCTGACGCAGCCGCCCGGTCCCTCAGTGCCAGCCTGGCCGCTGCAACAGGAGCAGCAACATGCAGACCCGTACGCTCCTTCGGCGCCGCCGCTGGCGTACGGGGGCTGGGAGGAGCCTGGGACAGGCGCCGGTCCGGCGCCATCGCATGCCCCGCAGCCAGCGCCGGTGCAGGGGGGTTGGAGTGCGCCGCCTCTGCCACCGCCGGGCTGGTCGCCCGGCCCGCCCGTGCAGCGTCACGCTCCGCCGCCCCATCCCTACCAGCTCGCTCCGCCTCCTCCGCCAGTTGTGCAGCCACCATGGGCGGAGCTGCCTGCCGCGGCAGCGCCGCCCCCGTCCTGGGCCCCGGCGCTCTCTGCGGCCGCCTCTGCGCCTTTCGGCACCGACCTGCAGCGGCAGCCCAGCGCGGGCCGCAGGGGCAGCGGCGGCAGCGGCGTGGGAGTGGGCGCCACCGACGCCTGGGCGGGCCAGACGGGTGCGGGCATGGCATCGTTCGGCGGCAGGGCAGGGGACAGGGACGCCGACAAGGCAGCCTACCGCGCGGAGCTCGAGGCGCAGATGCGGGACAAGGAGGCGCGCAAGCGGCAGGCGAGCTGGGTGGGCAGCGAGTAGCCAGCGAGGGGGTGGGCAGCCGGCAGGCGTTGGGGGCCGGGCTTGTTCCTCCCGCCTCTCGACTTGTCCGCCGTTGCCCCCCACCCCCCCACCCCCACCCCCCACCCACACACCCACACACACACACCCACACACCCACACACACACCACCCCCCCACCCCCCCACCCCCACGCCCGCCGGCGCCGCACAGGAGCGACAGCAGCAGCTGGAGGAGCAGCGCAAGCGGCAGGAGGCCGACGGCGGCGGCGGCGGGGGCCTGCGGCTGGGGAGCGGCGGCTACGGCGGCGGCAGCGGGCCGCTGCGAGACGAGCAGGGCAACGTGGTTGCTGACCTCAACCGGGTGGGTGGAGGCGGTGGTGGCTTGAGGGGGTGATGGGCGAGGGCTTGGCCGGCCGCAGCGGGTGCAGGGAAGTGTTTGAGGGAGCGAGTGCTGGCGTTGCCGGCCTGCGGCAGCAGGGCGCGCAGCCTCGACTGGTGGCGCCAGAGCCTCGATGGCGTCGGTTGTGCTCTGTCCGCAGGTGCGGAGGTTCCAGCAGGAGGCAAGCCTGCGGCGCTCGCTGTCGCCCGACCCGCCGCAGTGGCAGCGCGCCCGGCAGGGCAGTGAGGCGCCCCCCTTTCAGGCGGCGCCTGCGCTGGCCAGGCAGGGCTCGATGGCGCAGCAGCCGCAGCAGCAGCAGCTGTGGGAGGTGGCAGACAGGCGGGGGTCGGCGGAGGCCGCCCGCTGGGCGGGGACCGCGCCCCCGCTGCCGGTGCTGCCTGGCTGGCAGGACGCACCCACGCTGCTGCAGCAGGAAAAGCCACCCGGCTGGATGCCAGTCGCCACCGGCGGATTGGAGCAGCAGTCGCAGCCACCGCACCCTGCAGTCTGGGGGCCGCGTGCGGGTGGCGCTGGCGGCGCGGCCCCGGCCCCGCTAGGCGGCAGCGGCAGAGGCAGCGGCAGCGGCCCGCAGAGCGTGCTGGAGGCCGGGCAGGAGGCAGTGGTCGTGAGGATGCGGTCCGACCGCCCGCTCCAAACGGTGGGCGAGGCGGAGCAGCGGGCGCGGCAGCAGGAGCAGCTCAAGGCGGCGCTGCAGGAGCAGGTGGGGTGGAGGGGCGGGGACGCTGTTGCTGCTGCCTGCGTTGCATGGGGGCGACAATACAGCGCGTGCTGGGAATGTGCTGCAGCGGCGATCGCCGCTCGCTGGGCGCTGGGGTCAGGCAGGGAGGCCCGACGGGCGCGCCCGGGCGCGCGCGCCTCGCCACAGGTGGAGGAGAAGCGGCGCGCGCGCGAGGCGGAGGCCGCGCGCCGCCGCGCCGAGGAGGCGTCCGAAGAGGCGCGGCTCGCGCGGGAGCAGGAGCGCCTGCGCGAGCAGTTCGAGGCCGAGCAGGCCAAGCAGCGGGCCAAGGCGGCGGACAAGGTGCGCTGCGCTTCAGCGGCGGCCGCCTGGTGGAGCGCCGGAGCGAGGAGCGCATGGCATGCGCGCGGCGAGCCGCGCGCTGCTGCCTCCTCACACTGGAGCCCCCAGCTGTTCCCTGCCCTCCCCTCGCGCGCGCGTGCAGGACAAGCGTGGCGGCGCGCAGACAGTCGAGGGCGATGGGCTGACGATCAAGTTCAAGCCGCCGCCGGCAGCTCCCGGCAATTCCAAGGCGGGCTCCGGCTCCAGTGCGGCCCCTGGCTCCAAGGCGCAGCAGAAGCGGGAGGAGGCGCGGCAGGCCCAGCTCGAGCAGCAGGAGCGGGAGCGGGCGCAGCAGGGCGGCGCGCCCCCGCCCACGCGCCCCGGCGAGCCACAGGCAG
Source organism: Chlorella sp. A99 (assembly GCA_003063905.1). Lineage (NCBI taxonomy): Eukaryota > Viridiplantae > Chlorophyta > Trebouxiophyceae > Chlorellales > Chlorellaceae > Chlorella > Chlorella sp. A99. The sequence goes on along the minus strand of PCFQ01000080.1, from coordinate 163,874 downwards.
GCCCTGAGTCAGAGGGCACAGAGGGGCCACGCCCCGGCGCGCCGGGCGCCCCGCCCCACGCGCAGCGCTGGTCGTCTGGCGAGGGGGAGGAGCTGCTGCCGCCGCCACCGCCGCGCCGCCGCCCCGAGAGCGGGGCGGGGGGCGGGCCAGGCGCGTGGCGCTCGGCGCTGGCGCGGCAGCAGCGGGAGATTGAGGAGCTGAGGGAGCGCGCCGACCATGCAGAGCTGCGCAGGGCCGGCGGCGCTGGTGCGCTGCCGGCGCTGCAGCCGCCATGGGGCCCGCCGCTCGGCTGGGGCCCCGCGCCGCTGCTCGCCGCGCCGGGGGGCTACGGCTACGTGCCCCCCGGGCCGTATGGCTATCAGCCCCTGCAGCCGGTGCCCTGGGCGAACGCGCCGCCGGGGCCGCCGCCGGCGTGGGCGGCGGGCCCACCCTTGGCGCAGCCCCCTCCCCCGCCGCGCGTGCCCGTCTACGAGACCGCGGGCACGCTGCGCGACTGGCCGGCGAGCCGGCCAGCCACCGGCCAGCTGGCGGCGGCGGTCGCGGCCTGCGCGTCTGCAGAGGCGCCGCCCCCGCCGTCGGCCACAGGACCGCAGGACGTGGCGGAGCAGTCGATGGCTGGCACCAGCACGCTGATCTACCCACGGTCGGCGGCCAGCGGCGGCGCCCCAGCCCGGCAGCCCAGCGCGGGCGGGGCCGTCGCGCGCCCGGCGGCCTGGACGGCGCCGGCGGGCGGCACGCGGCTGCCCCCGCTGCCCCCGCTGCCCCAGCCCCAGCAGCAGAACGTGCAGGTCTCGGTCTTGGGCCTGCCGTTCAGCCGGGAGTCCAGCGTGAGCGGGCCGCAGCCGGTGACTGGGCTGGGGCTGGCGACGCCCGGGCGGCGGCGCGACAGCCACCGCCCCGCGCCGGGCGGCGGTGGCGGGGTGGTGCTGGCCGCCGTCAAGGGCGGGCCGCCGTGGACCGACGACCTGGTGAGCTGCGAGAGAGAGGGACCAAGCTGCCGGGGCTCGCAGGGCTCGCGGGGCTGCGCTCATCGGGATGCTTCTGACGCGGGCCTTCCCTTCCTCCAGATCCCGGTGTCCGAGGCGCGCCCCGCCTCGCCCCACCCCCTCGCACCACCTCACCCACCCCCTCGCCGCCGCAGGTGCTGCAGCAGAACGCGGCGGCGCTGGCGGCGCTGCGGCGGCTGGAGGGGAAGCGCGGGGCCGCGCTGGAGGGGGAGCTGCTCGACAGCTTCCTCATGGAGGTGGGGAGGGGCGACGCCGGCTCCCGCCCCCACACCTCCATCCTGGCCGGCTGGGTGCCCTGAGCGCCGCCCGCCGCGCGCCGCCGCGGGCGCCGCCCGATCACGCCCTGCTCGGTTGCCACGGTCGTGTAACACAGGGACTTGCAGCACACGCACGATGCACACGCACAAGGCACACGCACAAGGCACTGGGTCGGAGGTATGGGTCAGACGCTCGAGAGCAGACAGCAGAGGCGAGCGTGCAAGGCAGAGGCGGGGCGCGGCGGCGCCGCCGTGGCGCGCGTGGCGCGCGGGGCGGCGGCAGCCTCCCAGGGAGGCTGCCGCCCCCCGCGCTGTGCGCGCGCTCGGCAGCACACGCCTGCCGCCACCAGCAATCCCCGGAAGCCGTGCGCGAAGCTGGCATCGCCAGTCCACGGGCCGCCGCCACCCCACCCCCCGCCCCAGCCACGCCGCGTGCGCGAGGCCGGCGGCGGGGCGGGGCCGCGGGGCGCGCGCGCGCGCGCTCAGGGCCAGGTGGGCGGCGCGCCGCCGGGCAGGGGCGGCATGCCGGCGAAGGCCGCGGCCGGCGGCGCCGCGCCGCCGGCCGCCTGGTTGGCCGCCTCGGCGTTCTGCGCCAGCACCTGGGCCATCACCAGGGGCGACAGCGGCGGCGGGTCCGGCGGCGCCTGCACGAGGGGTGGGGGGGCGGGGGCGGTTTGAGCGGATGGGGGCCCTGCCGCGCCCGCGCGACGGGCAGCGCGCAGTGCGCCCCCCCACCCCCACCCCTCCCAACCCCCGCCGCGCGGCGCCCACCCCGTAGGGCGGCGTGTAGTCCTTGGGGCGCTTGATCTTGAGCGTCAGCCCCATGAAGGGGATGCCGTCGAGCTGCAGCGCGGCGGTGCAGTCGTTGACGTCGGCAAACTCGATGAACGCGAACGAGCGCTCGGGCGTGATCTGCAGCGCGGCGACCAGGGCGTCAGGGAGCGCCAAGGGCGGGGGGCGCAGCTGCCCTGCGTCGGAGCCTCGCGTGCGCGCGGGCATCGTGCCATCCGAAGCTCGTGCGCAAAGGGAAGGGAGGGGAAGGAAGGGAGGGAAGGGAGGGGGGCAGGCAGAGGAGGATGGGAATTGGGGGGGAGGGGGAGGGAGGAGAGGGGGAAGGGAGGAATGGGAAGGAAACGGATGCCTCGTCGGGTTCGCAGAGCCAAGCTGCTTTCCCCGGCTTTGAGCTGTGAGCCGAGTGGCTGGCCTGCTGCCGAGCGGGGCGTGGCTGCCACTGAGGCGCGGGCCGGGCCCGGCTCCTGTGCCACGGGCGGAGGGTGGAGGATGGGAGGGAGGGGCGCGGCAGGGTCGGGGCGCTCAGCGCGTGCCGGGGGGCCCATGCGTGCGGGGGTGGGGGACTGCTGCTGCCAATCTGAGGCGCCTGTTTGGTTGCTGTGCCTGTTTGGTCGCCGCACCGCCGCGCCGCCTGGCATCACTGCTGCCCGCTGTCCCGTGCGGTACACGCACGACTGCGGCTGCGCGCCCACTAAAACCGAAAGCGGCTGAGTGCACACAGCTCCTAGCACACTAGCAGCCAGCCAACCAAAGAGAAGAGAGGCCGAACGACGAGGCGCGAGCGACGCGACAGACCCTTGCGGGAACAACGTGCGGGAACAACGCGCGGGTCTCGCCGGCGCGCGAAGCGCCGCGCCACGCGCCGCGCCCCCCCCTCCCGCCCCCGCCCCCGCCCCCGCCCCCCACCTGGCAGTTGATGATGGGCATCTTGCCCGAGGGCTTGCAGATGCCCAGCGCCAGCAGCGCGTTGTTGAGGAAGGTGGTGAGCATGAAGTCGTAGCAGGGCTTGGGCAGGCCGCCGATGTAGAGGCGGCGCGCGGGGCGCGTTGCCTGCGCCAGCCCCGCCATCTGCGCGCGCGGGGGCGGGTGGGTGGCGTGCACGTGTGTGTGTGCGCGCGCGCGCGCGCGTGTGGGCAGGCGGGCGGGCGGGCGCGCCGAGAGGGTTGCCGCGCGCGGGGCAGAGCGGCGGGGCAGGGGGCGGGCGGCTCGGGAGGGGAGGAAGAGCCACGCAGGCGGCCGAGGGAGGAGCGCCGGCGCCGCGCGCCCACCTGCTGCGCCTGCGCCAGGTTGGGCATGAACTGAAAGGCAGGGTTGCCCGCCAGGCCGGGGACGGCGGCCAGGTTGGGCAGCCCCGGCACGCCGGCCATGCCGGGCAGTGCGAGGCCGCCGGGCGCGGCGGTGGCGGCGACGCCGGCCGTCGGCGGGATCACCCGCTGCGGCTCGTAGATCGGCGCGCGCTCCACGGCGGGCGGCTTGGCCGGCGAGCGGCTGCGGCGCCGGCGCGGCGAGGAGGAGCGCGAGCGCGACCTGCGAGCCGGGGGCGGGCGGGGGACGGTGACGCGCGCGCGTCGGGGGACGAGCGCGGGCACGAGGCGGGGGCTGGCCGGGGAGACGAGCGCCCAGCCTCCTTGCCTCAGGCCCGTTCCTGCGCCCCGAGACGGCCGGCGTGGCGCACCTGTGGCGGCGCTCCTTGCGCTCACGGGAGCGGCGGCGCTCCCTGCTCCGCGAGCGGCTGCGCCGCCTGGGGCTGCGCGACCTGCTGCGCGCCTTGGGCTTGGCGGCCTCCTTGGGCTTCTCCTCCTTGGGGGGCTTGACCTCCGCGGCTGCGGGCTTGGCCTCCGCTGCGGGCTTGGCTGCGGTCTCCTGGGCTGGCGGAGCCTCCGCGGGCGCCTCTTTCACCTCTGCGGCTGCGGCTGCGTCCTTCTCATCACCCATCGAGAGCCTCGACGAGAGGCGTGATGGCGATGGAGGCGGGGCTCTGGCGGACCCTGCCTTCACTCTGTGGGCGATCAGTGCAGGGTGGATCGGTGGGGGATCGGTGCGGGGGCTCCTTGTGGGGACCCTCGCCCCTGGGTTTCACTCGAACGCCCCTGACCCCACTCCATCCGCATTCCATAGCGCATTTGCACGCAACCTGGAGTTGAACGAGACGCTCCCAGCTTCAAAACTCGATAGCCGGAAAACTGACAGTTACTCCACGAAACGAGCCGAGCCGCGACGCATTTGACAGACACAGTAGCTGCCGCAGACGGCAGGTGGAGGCACGCAAGCAAGCGCCGCTTCAAACGGTACTGGGCGCCGGCGGGAGGCGACAGGGACTCCACTCTCTGTGCTGCACCCTTGTGCGCCATCAGGCGCTGCTGCGCTCCAGCGTCACCTGCCAAGGACAATGGACAAGCAGCGGCGGGCACTGCGCGACGAATTTGAGCGCGCGACGCGGCGGGCGGGGCGCAAGCACCTCTGCCTCGCCGACCTCCTCACCTTCCCTCACGCTCTGCCCGTCAAGGAGCTCACGCACCTCGGCGTGCTGTGGGTGCTGGACAGGCGAGGCGCGCGCGGCGCCGGGGTGCAGGGCGCGAGGCGCAGGCGCTGCGTGGGTCTGCACGGCCCGCCGGCAGCGCGCTGCCGCTGTCGCTCGTCCCCACAGCCGCTCACAACCTCCCTCGGCACCTTCTTCGGCACCTCCCTCGCAGGTCGCACAGCGGGCGGATCTCCCTGGACGACCTCTGCTCCCTGGCCGAGCTACTGCGGCAGCGCAGCCGCCTGCACCAGAGCTACGAGCGCGAGGCGCAGCTGCAGGCGTGGTGCACGCTGCAGCTGTGGGCGGGCGTTGCCGCCGCGCCGCAGGCCTTTGTGGACTGGTGCGTGGGGCGGAAGGGTGGTCCACGCCACACGGGGCGGGGGCGCTGCAGGCGAATGGGCAGGGGCCCCCCTGCCAGGGCGGGCGCACCGACCGCCGCCGCCGCCGCGCCGCAGGATTGCGGCGCTGGCACTCGAGTGCGGGGGCGAGCGGCGGCAGTTCCGGCGCTTCTCGCGCATGCGCTACGTGCCGCTGGACACGGTGCAGATGCTGCACCGCGCGCTGCGCGTGCAGCAACAGCACGGCATGGACCTGCAGCAGTTTGTGGATCTGCTGCAGCGCGCGGGTGGGCGCCCTGGGAGGTGGGGTCGCCAGGGAAGGAGGGCGCGCCCCGGCGGCAGCCGAGCGGGCTGGCGCGCGAGCGCGTCGCGGCGGCGCCGTCGCCCCCTCCCGCGCGCGCACAGCGGCAGCGCCGCTCCGCTCTCCGCCTCACTCCTTCCTGTCCCCGCCCTCCCTCGCCCGCGTGCAGGCGAGGAGCAGCAGCTGCTAGACCTGCAGGATGAGGAGCAGGTGGGTGACGCTGTGCGGGCTAGGGGCGTGCGACGGGCGGCGAGGGCGGGCGAGAGGCGCGGCCCCACGCCGCTGCCGCCGCCCCACTGCCCCGTTCCGCCGCCCGCCACCCCTGCCGCCGCCGCAGGACGACTGGGTGCCCCTGGACACAGTGCGAGAGTTTGCGGGGGCGCTGCACGCGGGCGCGGCGCGGCTCATGGCCGACGTGCTGGGCGGCGGCACGCCCGCCGACCTGGCGAGCCTCGCGGCGCTGCAGGAGGGCGGCTGAGCGGCGCGAGGGGGCGACACAGGCGGCTGCGCCATTGCTGGCGCGCCGCTCGTGTTCGTCGCCGAGTTGGCCCCCTGCTTCCGGAGTGCGTTCGGTTGCAGTGTGGCTACTATCTGTTGCATCAGCCGTTGCGTGTGGCTACTATCCGTGGCCACTGTCCGTGCACCAGGGAGACAGCAGCACAACAGCGCGCAACGAGTGGCGGCGGCGGCCACGGCGATGGAGACCAGGGGGAGGGAAGGGTGTCTCCACGGGATGTACATGAGTGCTCGAGCAGGACATTCGAAAGTGAGATTTGAAACAGGGAGAGGTGCAAAGGGGCGAGGCGATGTTGGGTTTGTGCAACTGGCCCTGCGGGGCCAGCTAGATCCAAAGGCGAGCGCAATGGGGTGCAGGGTGTCAGGGTGTCAGGGCGCCTGCACGCCGGTGCGTCGTGTGTCAAGCCACACCCCCGGTGTCATGCAGGAGGGGGCGCGCGCGCAGCGGGCGGGCGCTGTCGTCGGGAAAGGAATACGGGCTTGTCCAGGGGGGAGGGAGGTCAGGAGCGTCACACGCTCGAAGAAAACGAGGAGGCGGCCGCGGCCCGACGCGCCGGCGGCGGCGCGCGTCAGCTGCCGGCGGCCGCGCCGCCGCCGGGCGCGGCGCCCGCGGCCGCTCCCGGCGGCGGCGGCGGCGGCGGCATGCCGCCGGTCGAGTACTCGGGCGCGCCAGCGCCGCCCAGGTCTGCCGCCAGGCTGGACAGACCCATCTGCGAGATGCCGAACGAGAGGCCGCCCATGTTGGAGAGGCCGGGCAGCGAGGGCAGGGGCGAGGTGCCGACGGAGAGGTCGGGGGCGGGGCCGCCGGCGCCGCCGGGCGGCGCGCCGCCGCCCCCCTCGCCGTGGTGGTGCCGCAGCAGGGGGCCCATGCGGACGTGGGGGTTGAGGGTCCCCACGGACAGCGTCTCGCCCAGGTCGCCGCCGGCCAGCAGGTCGAGCGAGTCGGGGCCCCCGCCGGTCATGCCTGAGGCACAAGTGGGAGGGGGGGAGGAGTCAGGGGCGCGCGGGGCGCGGCAAGGATGGTGGCCAGGGCGCGGCGCCTGAGCGCGCGGAGGACAGGAGGGCGGCCCGCGCCGCTCACCATGGATGCCGAGGTTGCTCAGCAGCGACAAGGGTGGCGCCGCCGGCAAGCTGGCGGCGGCGGCCGGCGCGGTCGCGCCCTGCTGCTGCTGCCGCCGCCGTCGCTGCTGCTGCTGCTGCTGCTGCTGCTGCTGCTGCTGCTGCTGCTGCTGCTGCTGCTGCTGCTGCTGCTGCTGCTGCTGCTGAAGCAGCAGCAGCGCCTGCAGCTGCCTGTTGGCCGCCAGCCCGTTGGGCGCGCCGGCGTCGTGCTGCGGCCGGCCGGCGTGCAGCGCGTGCAGCTGCGCCTGCAGCGCCTCTGCCAGCTGCTGCTTCTGGCTCGGCGGCGCGCCGGCGTCGGTCAGCGTGCCGGGCTGCTGCAGTCCCAGCCGCGGGGGCAGGCCGGCGGCGGCCGCCAGCGCCGCGGCGAAGCCGGGATCAAACAGCCCCGCAGTGGCGGCGCCCACCGCCGCCAGCCCGTCCTGCTGCTGCGCCGCCGCCGCCGCTGCGGCCGCGGCCGCCAGCGCCGGCAGCGGCTCGGGCGCGGGCGGCGGCGGCGGCGGCGGCGCCGCACCGGAGCCGGAGGGCGGGTCGCAGCCCGCGCTCGCCGGCTGGCTGCCAGTGCGCTGTCGCTTGCTGCGCGGTGGCGCCGCTGCGCCCTCCGAGTCGGTGCTCAGCGTGCCCTCGTCCTCCTCGCCCTCATCCTCGTCCTGCTGCACCTGCCGCGCGGCGCGGCCGCCGCACTCCTTGTGCCCCTTCCTCAGGCGCGCCAGCTGGCGGCGCGGCCAGCGCGGGATGCCAAACCGCCTGCGGCGCGGCGGGCGGGCGGGGGAGCGCGTCTGAGGGGCTCGGCCCGCCGGCGGCCGGCGTCACCGCATGCCAGGCGGCGAGCCGGCGGCCCCCGCCCTGCGTCGCTCCCCGCCACGCCCGCCCCGCGCTCCCGCCCCTCGCCCCGGCGCGCGCCCCCCCGGGCGCATTGCCCGCCGCACCTGCACGCGCGCTTGAGCGTGGTGGGGCAGATGCCGAGGCGTGCGGCCGCCTCCTTGAGGCCGTAGCCAAACTGGCTCTGAAGGTCCTGGAGCGTGATCTGGCGGTTGGCCGCGCCATAGCGGTCGATGCCGCTGGGCGCGGCCACGATCGTCCCGGCCTGCTCAATCTGCTGCTTGATGTGCGCCTCCTGCTGCTGCTGCAGCAGCTGCTGGCGTGAGGGCTGGCGGCCCAGCCGCCCGCGGCCGCCGCCGCCGCCGGCCGGCGGCGCCGCGGGGAGCGGCGGCGCCGGCGCCGGTGCGGGCGCCGGGCTGCCCGCCCCCACCGGCGGCACGTACGTGCCGGTGCTGCCCACCAGCGCAGACTGCAGCAGGGGGTTGGCCGCGCCGCCGCTGCCGGCGGCGGCCTGCAGCACCTGCGCGCCCAGAGCCGCGAGCTGCACGGCCGACACGCCACCAATCATGGGCGCGCTGGCGGCCGCCGCGCGCTGCTGCGCCGCTGCCGCCGCTGCCGCCGCCTGCTGCTGCTGCGCCAGCAGTGCCTGCAGCGCAAGGTGGGCGTTGAGGCTGGCGCCGTCCACGCTGGCGCCGGCCAGGGCGCCCTGCCTGGCGGGGCCGCTGCCGTCGCCGGCGCTGGCGCTGGGGTGGTGGAGGCTGAGCCCCGCCGCCAGCGCTGCGAGCGCTGGCGAGCTGAACTGGTCGCTCCCGCCCGCGTGTGCGAACAGCGCCAGCCCCGCCTGCTGCGCGCCGCCGCTGCCGCCGCCCGGCAGCCCGCCGCCGGCCAGCTGGTGGCGCGAGTCGCTGCCGCTCGAGCGGCCGACGCCGCCCGCGCCCGACAGGCCGCCGCCGCTGCCGCTGCGCACGGGCGGGCTGCGCTGCGCCTGCCGCGTGGGCAGCATCTGGCGCAGGATGTTGGGGAGCTGCACGCGAGGGTCCTCCTGGAGGTGCTGCCCGCCCCCCTGCTGCTGCTGCTGCTGGTGCGCCGCTGCTGGCGGCGGCGGGAGGCTGCCCAGGCCCGGCACGTGCTGCGCGACCGTGGGCGTGCCGCCACCGCCGCCGCCGCCCTGCGCCGCCTGGTTGGCGCCACTGGACGCGTTGCCGCTGCCGCTGGTGTGGCCCAGCAGCGCGAGGTGGGGCTCCGAGGGCGGCGGCGAGGGCACGGAGGCCGTGTTGGCCTGCCGCGCTGCCCCGCCCCCTGGGTCAGAGCCTTCGGCCTTGATCGCCGCAGCAGCGCCGCCCTGCTCCTGCCGCTGCGCCGCCCCTACCTGCTCGAGCGGGCGGCCGTCGGCGGCGCGGGCCTCGGCGGCCGCGGCGGCGGGCGGCGGCGCGTCGTCGCGCGCGCCGCTGCCGCCCGCGGCCGCCGACTGCACGCGGTGTTCCCCAGAGTCTGCCTCCTCCTCCTGCCGCCGCGGCGGCCGCGGTCGCTGCTCCGCCTCCTGCCCGGCGCCGCCGCCGCCGCCGCCGCCGCGCAGCGGCTGCTGCTGCTGCTGCGCGCCGGCCGCGGCCGCGGCCGCGACCGCGGCGTGGCCAAACGCCTCGAGCGCGAGCCGCGCGCTGGGCAAGGCCGTGCGCCCGGCCACGCCCGACTCGAAGGCCGACGCCTCGGCCTCGGCCGTGAAGGTGCGCAGCCCCACCTCGAGCGTGCGCTTGTCGATGTGCGCGGTGAAGAGCCGCAGCTCCTCCAGGCAGCACCTGCGGGGGGCCGGGGCGGGCGGGGTGCGCGAGGCACGCGCGCGCGGGGGCTCGCCCACGGCCTCGGGCGCGCCCAGGCGCAGCACGCTCGTGCCCCCGGTCCACCCGCCCACCTCACCCACACCCGCCCGCCGCCACAGGCGCGCGCGTCGCGCCCCTGCTCCGCCCGCGCGCACTTGAGCCAGTCGATGAGCGCTGGGAAGAGCGCGTCGCTGTCGGTGAGCGCGACCTCGAAGACGCCGACGCAGGCGTCGCGGCGCGGCGAGTCGTAGAGCGGCATGAGGAGCGTGGAGTTGATGCGGCAGCGCTGCGCCTCGGCGACGCGGAGGTAGACGGAGCGGTCGTAGCGCTGCAGACGTGCGGGGAACGATTGGCAACCGTCAGTGCGGCGAGGTGTCGAGCCGCAGTCAAGCTGCCGTTGAGCCGCTGGCTGTCGGACTCTCGGGCGGGCGGGCGGGCGGCGGCGGGGCGCCCCGACGGCCCGCGCCCTGCTCGCCCGCGCGCCCCCCCCGCCTCGTGCGCCGACCCTCGCCGCCCGTCGCGGCTCAGCGACGACCAACGCGCAGACGCCAGCGCAGCTGACCGACGGCTGACCTGCACATTGTGGCTCATCTCGGGCTCGCCGCTGGTGAAGACGCGGCCGACTGCGCGCGGGCGGCGGGTGCAGGGCGGTGGTGGGTGCATGGGGTGGGTGGGTGGCGCAGGTTTGGGGGAGGAGGGCAGCAGGGGTGCGTGGGGTGAGGGGCGGCGGGGCGAGGGGCGCTGGAGGGTGAGGGCGGCGGCGCCGGCGGGCACGACGCCGCGCCCCGCCCCGCGCACCCGCGCCCATCTGGTGCGGCCGCGCCGGGTCCGTGCTGAACTTGTATTTGCAGGAGATGCAGCGGAACAGGGCGAGGAGGTCGCCCACGCCGCTGATCGCATACGGCAGGCCCTGCAGCGCGCGAGAGGGGTGGCGGCGCAGCGGCGGGCACGCGATTGGCGCGCGGCGGCGGGGCACGAGCCAGCCACCGGCGGGCACCCGTGCCGCATCCAGGCTGGTGCGTTGCGCGGCCACGCAGTAGCGCTGGTGCAAGAAATGGCTACCGGCGCGGCCGGCGCAGCTGCCACGTGCCGCCTCTGCGGCGCGGCGCTGGCTGGGCGGCCTGCGCGCGCCTGCGTGTTCATCATTATAGTGATTCCGTCCGGCCCGACCTCTGGCAGCCAAATCTGCGCGGCAGGGGCACGAATTAGCTTGGCATCGCTGGCGACCGATGTCGATGGTGCGCGTGCCGCACTGCGCCGACCTGCGCCAGCGCGCCAGATTTGGCGCTGCACAGCTGGTTGGAGAAGTCCACCACGGCCTTGGCGAGCCTCTCCACCATCGAGTGCTCCACGCCTGCTGCCACCACCATCTCTCCAGGAAACCTCGCACCGCGCTACAGCCCCTGCCGTTCTCCGCGCTTTTTCGCTGTGTGACTGTCAGCTGTTTTCCATGTGCTGATCTAGTCTGCTGCACGCGCGCAGTCGCCGCGCAATTGGAACTTGAAGGGTGCAGCAAAGCGAGCTGGGCAATTTCGCTTTGGCCCTGGAAAATTTTACATTTTTGGCAGCGCCGACACGGGGGGGAGGCCGACAGAACCGACAGCGGACAGCGGCCGAAGGACAGGAAGGGTTCAGCCGACAGCTCGGGGGGAGGCCGACAGCGGGGGGAGGTCGACAGCTGACAGCCGGGGGGAAGCCGACAGCGGCATGCCTCATGTTGTAGACAGACGCTCTCACGCCTGATTCGGACGCGTGCTGCAGTCTGGGCGGCGCCATCGCTGCCAGACGCCAAGCACTCCTGCCACCAGCCGCCGCCAGGCACCGCTAGTTCACACTCCCTGCAAGTTTGTGCCAGCTCCCTGGAGGACCTCTTTGTCTGCGGCTGAGTGGTCCGCTGTCCCCCACGGCAGCTCTCGTTACACGGGGGCCCTGGGGGCGGGGCCGGCGGCCCGCGGCGCAGACCGAGGGCCGACCGAACGCGAACAGAGCAGGCCAGGGAGCCGCCGGGACCCTCGCACACCCCAAGTTCAATCGCAACAGTGATCGCCATTCTCAACTGCTTTCATCCACCTTCCAGGTGGGCAATCGCCCTGTCAGTCGAAGAACTTGCCAGTGGGCTTCTCGGCGGCATTGGGCGTGGAGCCTGCAGGGCACGCGTGCGTGTGGGGGGAGGGCCGACTCGGCGCGCGCGCCGGCTCACCGGCGGTTGGGCAGTGCCGCACGGCGCACGTGCGGCCGGTCCGCCGCGCTGCCGCGGCGCCCTGTGACCCGCACTGGGGGGAGCCCAGCGGCAGGCACGTCGCTGCGCCTTGCACGGCACGCTGTGGACATCCGGGCCCTTTCCGAAACGGCGCGCTGCGGCCGCGCGCCCGCCTCCCGAGGCTGCCCGCGTGCCGTCCCTGCCCAGCCCACGGGCGCTGCCTGCCAGATCCGCACCTGCTGCGCAGCCCGCCCCGCGGCCGCCGCCCCCGCCCGCGCGCCCGCCGCGCGGGGGTCTCGCCCACGCGCGCGCGCCGACAACCAAACAGACGCCCGTGCACGCCGCCCTCTACCGGCCCCTGCTGCCCGCCCACCTGCCGCGCTGGGGTCGTACACCCCCTGGACCGGCAGCCCTGCCTTGGCCCAGCGGTAGACTCCGCCATCCAAGTGCAGCACGCGGTCGACGGGCAGCGTGCCGCTGGCGATGATCTGAGGGGCAGGGAAGGAGCGGGCGCGGGCGCGGGCGCAGAGGGCGGGGGGCGGGGGCGGGGCGTTGGGGCGCGTGCGCGTGGGGGTGCGGGCCTGGCGGCGGGCGGTTGGACGGCCGGGGGGCCTCAGGCAAGCGGGGCGGCGGGCGGGGGTTGCAGGGGCGGGGCGCGCAGCGTACCGGCGCCGCTGGGCGCCGCCGCACCTTCCACGCCGCGATGAGCGAGCGCGACGTTTTTCCCTGGGGGAAGGAGACCGTGGGCTCCAGCGTGCCGCCGGCCTGCGCGGGGCGGCGGCGGTGCACGCGCGCACGAGTGGGCGGGCGAGCGTGGGCACCCCAAGCCCTCGCCTGCAACCTCCATCGCCCCCCCAGACACGAGGCAGGGCGGAAGCACGGCGGACAGTGTCGCGCCTCCCACACAAACTGCTGCTCGCCTCGCAATAGAGGATGACAGACTTGCCGTTGGCCGCCGCCGCCGCCACCTGGCGCGCGGGCAGGCGCAGGGGGGGGGGGGGTTCTGGCGACCGGCGGTGGCAGAACGTGCGGCGCCGGCGTGGGGGGAGGTGGGGAGGTGCCCCAGCGGGCCCCGTGCGCGCCTGCCCACGCCCGTCGCACCACACCCACCTTGGCCCTCCGCCCCCTTCGCCCCCCC
>PCFQ01000080.1:121365-145113 GCA_003063905.1 Chlorella sp. A99 | reverse complement strand
CCCCCCCCGTGCGCTCACCCGCGTAGGGCAGGAGCCACATCTCGGGAGGCATGGGGTTGAGCCCCTCCCACGAATACACGCCCAGCAGCGCCAGCCAGAACTTGCCTGCGGTCAGTGTGTGTGTGTGTGTCGGGGGGGGGGGTGCGGTTGAGTGTGAGTGTGAGGAGGGGTTGGGTTTGGGGGCGGGGTGGGGGGGCGGGGTGGGGGCGAGAGTCGGGGGGAGCGGGCTGCGGCACCCCAGGCCAGCGGGGCCCCTCTCACAGCAGCCAACAACAGATCCCCCAGGCCACCACACACACACACGCACACCAGCTCACCCCAGCTGGTGACCATTGTGGCGCCGCCGTGCGAGTGGATCTGCGGTGTGTGTGTGTGTGTGGTGGGGGTGAGGGGGGCGGGGGAGTGCAATGGGTCACGCTCGCCGCGCGCGCCGCCCTCTGCGTCGCGCGCGCCCCAACAGCCCCGCGTCGCCCGCGCGGACCCGCGCCCTCGCACCACGCCCCCTCCCCTCCCCCAACCCCCAACCCCCACCCCCACCCCCCCTCCCGGCCTCGCTCACCCACGCGCGCGCGGCGACGGCGACGGTGTCGTCGGGGCCCACCCCCAGCAGGCGCAGCGTGACGTACGACAGCGCGGTGCCGAACATCGTGCTCTCCCCCTCGATGTGCAGCCCGTAGCCGCCGTCGGGGTTCTGGTGGTTGCGCAGGTAGCGCACCTGTGGCGGCGGCGGCGGCGGCGGCACGAGTCTGTTCTTGGTTGCTGACGGGCCGACGGTCACTGCGTTTGGCGTCTGCCATTGCGTTGCGTGGGGGGGAGAGGGNTGGGGGGGGGGGGGGTGGGGGGGGCCGCCCCGCCGCCGGCGCGCGAGGCCCGCCCCCCGCCGCCCGCCCCCCCCCCGCCGCTGCAGACCCGCGGCTGCGGAGCGGCGCCGCCGCCGCGCGCGCACCGTCTCCGCGCGGTGCGCGGGGGACAGCACGGCCTCCAGGGCCTCCATTGTGTAGAGAGCGATGATGAGGCCGGGCATCAGGAACATGGGCCCTGCAGGTGCAGACGCGAGGGGGGGGGGGGGGGCGCGTGTGTGGTGGTGGTGGGTGCAGGGGGCGAACATGGGGCCTGGACAGACGGATGAGTGCCGGGGGTGGTGGTGGTGAGGGGAGCCCAGGGTGGCAGAGCGGCAGGGGGTGCGGGTGAGGCGGGGAGGGCGACAGGGCTTGCGGCGAGGCGGCGGGCGGGCGCGCGGCGGCGCGGCGCGGCGCGCGGCGCCCCACCCCCATAGTCGCCCGGCCAGTGGCCGTCGTCCGCCTGCGGCGCGGGCGGCGGGCGAGGCGGGGGGGAGGGGCGGAGTCGGCGGCGCGCGAGCGCGCGGAGCGGCAGTGCGCGGCGGCCTCCGACCAGCCTCTCCATTCCCAAGGGGCACCCTAGAACCCTAGAATACTCGCCCGCAGGCTCGACTAGAACAGGAGCTGCTGTCCCACAAATAACCAACTAACTCTTGATCTAAAGCCAAATAGTAACGCCACTGCAAAGCGCCTGCAGGCCCTCGTAGCTGCTCCAACATAAAACCATTTTTTATTCCAACTTCCAATATTTAATGTACATATACAACAATGCAAAACGCCTCGCCTGCAGGCTCTCGTAGAACGACACGCCGTTGCGCAGCGCGGCCGCCACCGCCGGCTCGGCCGGCGCGCCACCGGCGCCGGCCCCCCCCGCGTCCACCGGAAACGGCCCCACCCGCCGCCGCCCCGCGCATTGCAGCCTGCGTGTTAGGCGAGGCGGGGGCGGGGGGGGGGCGGCGCACGCACAGGCGGCTGTCGGCGCCGCGCGGCGAGCACCGCGCGTCCGCTCCCCGCCCGCGCGTGCACCCACCGCGCTCCGACCGCGCGCCCGCGCGTGCACCCACCTCAGCAGCTCGTCCGCGCTGTGCCTCTGGCGCAGGCGGTTGGCCTCAAACTTGCGGCGCGCCTCTTCCACGGCGGCGCGCTGCGCGGGGGTGCCCCCCTCGGGGTCGTGCACCCACACCTGGCGCCCGGCGTTGCCGTTGAGACTCCGCAGCAGCGGGTGGCCATCGTTGTCCCAGGCGGTCACGAATTTCCACATGTGCCTGCCTGCTGTGCTGTGCCTGCCCGCTGGGGCTCCTGTCGCTGGTGCCTGTCGGCTGGCGTCTCTCCGCCCGTGTTTGGCAAGCAGAGACTGCCCCTGGCTGCCAGCGCCTGCCGGTCTTCCTCAGCTGCGGCGGTGGCTCTGCCGCACGGCGCAGAGCGTGGGGCGCCGAGAGCGTGGGAGGCGCCTGCGCGGGGCGGCCGAGGGTGGTGACGAGGTGAGCGACAGGCGGCGGGCGGGAGCGACAGGCGGCGGGCGGCAGCCCCTGCCGCCGCGACTGCGCACGGGCTGCCAGGAGCGCGCATTGGCTCCATGGGCCTGTGGCGCGCACCCGCTGGCGCTATCCTGTAGCCGGGAGGAGCTTTGAACTCGGCCACTGATCCGCGCACCGAGCGCTGATTGAGGCTGTGGCACGACGCGATGAACGATCCACGCTGATGACGGATGCGATGGGAAACACCAGTTGATGCGGGGCGGCGGGAAGCGCCGGGGAGCATGAAGCTCTGCCTCGGTCGGCCCCCTGCCTGCCTGGCCCCTGCACACCTGGTCCCACCTGCCAGTGTGCCGCATCGCCGCCAGGGGCTTGAACGGCACAGCAAACGCGGTGCTTGGGCCCCCGCCCGCCCCGCTCGACTCGCCGCGATTCTGCCACCGCTGCATGCAGCTTACAGCGTCGCCGTGCGCGCAAGCGCGCCGCGCGCGCAAGCGCGCCGCGCGCGCCGCCTGCCCACGCACGGAACGAGCGCCGCACCCGCCCGCCCCCGTCAGACCGAGGGCGGGTCCCTCTCCAGCAGAAGCCAGAGGCCGCTGCAGGTCTCCGACTCCTCGTCCTCCATCACGGCCAAAAAGTGCAGGCCGCTGCGCGGGTGGGGGCGGGGGGGAGCGTGGGCGGGGGAAGGCGGGGGAGGAGGGGCGGGGAGCGCGGGGTCAGGGAGGCGCCAAGCGACGCGGGGCCTGCGCAGGGCAGAGCCGGCGCGGCAGCTCCCCCGCCCCCTCGCCCCACCCCCGCCCCCACGCCGCACTCACCCCGCGGCGCGCTTGGCCTCCTCCCAGGCCGCCGCCTCGGCGGCGGCCTCGGGGGAGCGGCGGTAGGCGCCGTAGCGCCAGCGCTGGTTGACGCCCGACTCGAGAATGAGGAAAGCGCGGTCAACGTCCGCCTTGACCGCCGCCAGCTCCAGGCCGGCGGTCCAGGCGGCCAGCGGGTCGGCGCGGCGGCTGTAGACCGCCACCCCGGGGACGAGCGTGTCGGGCCCGTACGCCTGCCGCTCCTGCTGCTGCTGCGGGGGCGGCGCCGCCGCGTCCGCCGCGTCGGCGTCCCGCCGCTCGCCGCCCGCGCCCGCGCGTGGCGGCGGCGGCAGCAGCGCGAGGTCGAGCCCCTGGCCAAAGACGCGGCCGGCGGCGACGTCGGCCAGCTCGGCCTGCAGCGCGCCCAGCGGCAGCTGTACAAACGCCCAGCGCTCGCCGCGCAGCGCGCCGGGCAGCTCCTCGGGCGCGCCCAGGTCCAGCTGAAAAAGCGACGGCGATCTGTCGGTGTAGCCCGGGTGCTGCTTGTACACGCTGGGGGTGGGGGGGAGGAGCGGGGCGGGCGCGAGGGGCGAGGCCGCGGGGACAAACGGCGAGGTCGCGGGGCGCAGGGGCCGAGGCGGAGCGGGGCAGGGCGGGGCGAAAGGCAGCGCGGCCGGCGTGCGCCCTGCCCGTCCGCGCTGGGGCGCCAGCTCCCGCAGCCGCCCGCGCCAGCCCGCCGCCCCGCCACAGACGCGCCGCGCGCGCGGCGCCGTGCCCGCCAGACGCCCCGCCAGACGCGCCACGCGCGCGGCGCCGCGCCCACCTCTCCAGCCGCTCCTCCAGCCAGCCCAGCAGCGCGAAGCAGCGGCGCGAGGGCACCGCCGCGAGGCCGAGGTCGCCCAGCGCGCGGGAGATAATGGTCTGCATCTGCCCTCGAAAGAAGCGAACCTTCTGGGGGCGCTCCGCCCCCGGCGCCGCCAGCACCTCCTCGAGCGCGTGGCGCAGCTGCACGGCGCGGTGGCGGGATGCGGGAGGGGCCGGCGGCGGGTGGGCGCAGAGCGCAGCGCCGCCGCGGCAGGCGCGGCGGCGGCGGCGCGCGGGCGCGGGGCGCGCGCTCGCCGCCCTGCCCTGCACCTGCCTCCCCTCCCGCGCGCCCCGCCCGCGCGCGCCCCGCCCTGCACCCACCTCCCCGCTGTTGATTTTGTTGTTTGGGAAGTAGCGCGCAAACTCGAAGCTACGGTCGGGGCTGCACACCAGCAGCTCCCACACCTTCTTCCCGCGCTCGTCCAGCATCGGCCGGCTGCAAAAGTCGAGCTCCCACGCATCGCCGCGCGGCACCGACTTGTCGCCGCCGTCCGCGCCGGGCGCGGGCGCCTCGGCCACCGCCGCCGCCGCCAACCCGTCGGCCGGCGCGGCGCTGGGCGGCGGCAGGCGCCGCCGCTGCGGCCGCGCTCGCCCGTGGCTCACGGCCTTGAACGCGGCGCTGCAGGCGGGCCGACGGCCCGCTGGGAGCACAGCGAGCGGCCTTTGTGGGGCTGTCTGCAGCTTGGCCCCAGTGCAGTGGCTCATGGCGCCGCGCTCAGCAGCAAAAGTCATATGTGCTGCTGGATGGACGATCGCCAGTCGTGAATTTGGTGGTGGTGGTGAGTGTTTTGCCGGCCTCAAGCTCGCGCCCTTCTCCAGTGCAGCTTTTAGTGCTTCGCAGTTCCAAATTTGACGCTCGCAGAGAGAATGATCCTGAACAGGCAGGCCGGGCTGACCCTGGAGTGGCGGCGGACGCTGAGAGCCTGACTTCACAAGATGTTAGTGCTAGTGGATTGTCGCGAGGCTCAACTGGCATGCTGGATGCAGCGCTGGCGACAGAAGCAGCGCGCGGACGGCAGCGGCGGCGGTGACGCCGCGCGCGCCGGCGGCTTCAGGCAGGAGGCAGCTCCGCGCTTGCCGCGGCCAAGCTGCAGCGCACGCCAGGAGCTGCAGTCTGTGTCGGGATCTGTGCACGCTGGCGGCGCAGGCAAAGCAGGCTGCGCACCAGCATTCCCAGCCCTGCCGCACGCGCTCGCGCGCTCACGTTCCCGCCCCGCGCCGCGTGCTGAGCTGCCGCCTGGTGCCATCGTCACATGCGGCGCAGCGGCGCCGCTTTATTCAGCAGAAGGAAGCGGGTGCGGAGCGGGATCAGCGTCAGGCAGGCAAGGGCAGGCAGTGTGGCAAGGAACAAGGTCTGGTGGGCAAGGGCAGGGCAGGTAGCAGCGCCGGCAGGTACGAGGCTTCTCAAGTGGGCAAGGCCGTGGGCAACAGCGAGGGATGGCAGGAGAGTACCAGAATACCAAAATGTTTCCAAGGGCAGGGGAGTGCCCCAGGATGGGCAGGGACGCTCGGGTGCGTTTGCGGTGTTAAGGAAGAATGCGTCTTGCAGGGGCCCGGGATCAGCTGGGCGGGTGAGGAAGAACAAGACAAATTGGCGAAAAGGTCAAGTCGGCCGGGGAGCGGGGCGGGGGCGGGGGGCAAAGGGGGCGCGAAATAGCAGCCGACAGAGATGTTACAGTGTTGCGTTGCAAAGCGCAGCGCAGGGGGCCGGGGGGCGGGGGCCGGCGCGGCGGGGCGGTCGGGGCCCCGCGGAGCCGCTTCACCAGACGAGGGGGAGGGCGTCGAGCCCCAGGCCCGAGGCCGAGGGGGGGAGGTAGGCGCCGGGGCAGGCCCCCAGCGCCGCCTCCAGGTCAATGTCGTCAAAGTCTGCGGCCGCCCGAGCGTCCAGCAGGCCGCCCGGCGGCGCCGGGGGGCAGGGCGCCGCGGCGCGCGGCGAGGCGGCGGCGCCGCTGCCGCCGCCGCTGTTGCGCGACGAGGGCGAGGCGCTGGCCGGCGCGCCGCCGCTGCCGAAGTAGGTGGGCGACTCTGGGCCCAGCAGGCTGGCAGAGGGGCTGCGGACGGCGGCAGAGTGCAGGTGGCCGGCGGGGGGCGGGCAGGGAGGAGGTAGGGAGAAGGCGGCGGGCAGCGAGGCGGCCTCCGTGCAGCCGAGCCCGGTGGACTCCGGCGCGCCACCCAGGCTGGCGCGAAGGCGCGCGGCCTCGGCGCGGCAGGCCTGAGGCGGGCGGGGAGGGCGGGGCGGGGCGGGGCGGGCGGGGGTGGTCGGGCGGCCGCGGCGGGCCTGGTCCCTCGAGAGCCTGCGCCCCAGCAAGCCCCCCGCCCCGCCGCGCCCCGCCCCCGGCTCGGCCCGCCCCGTTGGCCCGCCTCGCCGCGCCCCGCCCCCGGCTCGGCCCGCCCCGTCGGCCCGCCCCGCCCCCGCCCCGGCCGTGCCCCACCTCGAGCTCGCGCATCAACGCCTCTGACTGCAGCACCTCTGCCACCAGTGCCTTCTCCAGAGCGCCGGCGCGTGCCATGGCTCCGTGCAGCTGCTCCACAGGCACCATCTCCTCCCCCCCCTGGGGCAGGGGGAGGCCGGGCCAGGGCGGCTGCCGCAGCCGCGGCGGCGCCGGCAGCGCCGCCGGCGACGGGGGCGCGGGCACGGGCGCCGCCGCCGCCGCCGCCGCCGCCGCGCCGAACCCCTCGCTGGGCTGCGGGCTGTCGCCGCGGCGCCCGGGCTTGGCGGCGCCGCGCGCGGGCTTGGCGGCGCCGCGCGCGCGCTTGGCGGCGCGCTTGGCGCCTGCGTTGGCCGCCAGGCGCACCCGGTGCCGCTGCAGGTGACTCTTCACTTGCTGCGTGGTGAGGTCGGCGCCCAGGCGAGCCATCAGGTCTCGCACGAGCGTGGGGGTGGCTGCGGGGGGAGGCGGGGGCGGGGGAGGCAGCCCTCTGTGAGCGGGGGCGGGGGAGGCAGCCCTCTGTGAGCGGGGGCCGGGAGCAGCGGCCGCGCCGCCGGGAGTTGGGCGACGCCGGGAGCGCGGGGGGAGGGAGGCGGGCAGGGAGGGGCGGTGCACCCGGAGGAGAGCGCCGCGGGGGGGGGGGGGTAGAGGATCTCTGGAAACCGGCGGAAACCGCGGAAACCACGGATACCGTACCTGCCAGCGCGCCCCCGCACTTGTCCACAGCCTGCGCAAACGTTGCGTGCAGCTCGTCTGTCCACTTGCAAATGACGGTACTCCTGACTTCCATGGTGGGAGCCCGCCTGGGGGGCGCAGAGGGAGCGGGCGCGGCGCGGGTCAGTGTTGGGCCAGCAAGGCGGGGGTGGCCCGGCGGAGGGTGGCCCGGCGCTCTCTGGCGCGGGTACATCGTGCGACATACGCGCCAGAGAGTGTATGATGCGAGCGATAGGGCTCTGTGCGCGGAGGGCAAACACATCAATGAATGGGGGTCCCCAACAGAGGGCCTATTCGCCCTTGCCGGACGTAAGATCTCGCATTGGGAGCGCATCCTCTGCTAGCCAGGGGACCGTTTGGACCTCCCCCTCAAGATCTCCTGCAGCATCTTGTGGCATGGGTCGCTCACTCACTCTCGGGTGCAGGACGTCCCTGGCGTCCAGCGAAACTGATGGGAAGTGGGTGAGGGGCTGCGGAGGGGCGCGAGGGGCGAAAGGCCTTTGCGGTATCCCAGGTACCCGCCCGCACCTGGCACTCCTCGGGCGCCGGCAGGTTCACCCCCTCTGCACCCCCACGCAGCGGCGCCAGCCCGCCAGCACCACGGCCCAGAGCACTGCCTTTCCCTCAATTTGCGCGCCTCCGTGGTGCAAACACATGCGGCGAAGCAGTATGCACAGGCGCCGAGGCGGGATTTGTAGTACGACGCGTACTTTCTGAGCGACTGCCCATGTTCCTGCCTCCTCGTGTTCCCAGGACCTCAAAATGCTGTGACAGGGTGCGCCGGGGCTGCCGCGGCGCGATGCGGGGCTGCGCGCCACACGACCCGCCCCGCAGCCACGAGCAGGCGGCGCGGCGCCAACAGTCACATACCGCACGGCCAGCGCGCTGCCTCCTGCCCACTGCGGGCCCAGCCCAGGCTGCTGCGCTGGAAGGTGCTGCGCTCTCGGGGCTGTGTGGTCTGGACCGTGGGAGGGTTGCAGGGCCATCCCAGCAGGATTGCAGGCAGAGGAGCAAACATGGTGACAATGTCAAAATGCCAACAAAATGTGCGCTGAATGGGCGGGGGCGTGGAGTCAGAGGGCCACCCTCAGGATGAGTCGAATGAAGGAGGAGCAAAAGAAAGTGGGTGCATTCAAAAGTGTACTAACTTTCAGAGCAAGGGGGTACGGTAGGTGCGGTCAAGGGCTGGGGCTGGGGGGCAGGGCCAAGTGCCGCGCAGTGCATGCGAGCCGAGGCGCAGCGCGGCGCACGCACGCGCCGGCCAGCGTGCAGCGTGCAGCGGTGCAGCGTGCAGCGTGCAGCATGCAGCGGCGGCGGCCCTCACGGCTGGTCGCCTCGCCAGAGGCCCTGCGCCGCGGCGGGCGCTGCCTCCTCCACCAGCCAATCAGTCGCCCTGCACAGCAGGGAGGTGACCGCCACCACTAGGGCGCCCACGCAGGCACCCGCCAGGACGTCGCTGCTCCAGTGGGCGTCCGCCGCGACGCGGCCCGCGGCGGTGCACGCGGTGCCGCCGGCCCAGAGCAGCGCGCGGTGCCGCGACAGCCACTCTGGCAGCGTGCCCAGCGGCGGCGGCGCCTGCCGCGCACCCCTGGCCGCCGTCTCTGCCTGCGCTGCTGCCAGGGAGGGCAGGAGGATGTAGAGCAGGGCGCCCGTGACGAATGCCGCCGCGGTGGTGTGGCCGCTGGGGAAGGCAAAGCTGTGGAGCAGCTCCGAGGGCCGGCTGCGATGGAAGGCATGCTTGAGCGACGACACCAGTGCAGGGTCGGCGTGCAGCAGGCGCCCGCCGCCCGCGCCGTACGCCACGGCCGCGGCCGCCATCCGCCGCGCCAGGCGCGCGCGCGCGCGCCCGTCGGTGGCCGCCGCCGGCGCCGGCGCCTGGAGCGCCGCGCCCCAGACTGCGACCCAGCCGGCCAGGCCCGCCGCGATTGCCGCGTCGGACATCAGCCGCGCGCACAGCGACGCGCGCACGGCCGGCGGCAGGTGCGTCGTCACCCAGGCGTGCGCGCCAAGATCCAGCGCCTGCAAGAGCATGGCATGCAGACAGGAGGGGGCCTCCCTGAAGGAAGTGCGACGGCAGGCCAGCGAGAGCGGCCTGCGCGATGGGCCTGGCGCCGAGGCGGCCGCCCCAGCCGCGCGCAAAGCGGGTGCCGCGCCAGCGACACGCGCCTGGAGCAGGTGGGGGCTGGCGGCGCCGCCAAACACGTCGCCGGCGACCAGGCAGAGGCCGATGGCGGCGGGCAGCGCCACGCCCAGCGCCTCGCGCCCGTCCATTTCGCTCCAGGCGGAGCGCTCTGCCTGCGAGCTGCGCAGCTGCTGATCTTGGCGCTGCCGACCCTGCTGCTGCATCAGCTGCTGGGGCGTGAGCTGCTGGACGAGCTGCTCCACAGCAGCGGCAAGCGGGGCCGGGCCGGCGGGGCGAGATACCGGCACGCCGACGAGCGGGAGGAGGCGGGCACGTGCCATGCCGCGCTGCCTCGCCGGCGCAGGCTGCTCCACCTGGAGGATAGCGCGCGTCATGGCTCGTGCGCTCTTTGATTGAGAGGGGCTGACCAGCTCCGGTGGATCAGCGCCTAGAGCCGCAATTGCGGCCCCTTCCCAGCAGCGCTTAGTAGAATGCGTGAAAATGACGCAAGGACGCTCGACGGTCGAAGGCATCTGGCATCTGGCAGTGGATGCCGTTCCGCCCGCCCGCCTCAGCGACCCACGCATCCTGGCCAGCAGCAGGTGCGAATGCTGGCTGTGTTTTTGTCAAGGCAGGGCATCAGACTGCCGCCATTCGCACCAAGCCACGCCACGCCATGCCGTGCCACGCCACGCGCCTGTCCACCGGCTACCATTTGTGAAGCTGGGCCTAGTCTGGTGTGCCACCCCTGATGTGTGTATAGTACACAGGCTGGACTACACCGCTGATTGGAAGACAGAGGGACACACATGCGGGGGAGGCTCGGACGTGGGAGGTGAGAGGCCAGCCATAAGATTCTGGCCCAGCTTCCGCGCCACGCTCGCACGACAGGGCAGCAATAATGATAAACAACCACCCCCCACATGTTGGCAGCGTGCTCAAACCGCCCAGCAGCCGCCGCGCCGCCCGTGCATCCAGGTTCCAGTGGCTCGCCACTGTAGCAGGCCGGCCCGCTGCCGCGTCAGGCCACATCAACCGTGCCGTCTAGCATGCGCAGCAAGAACTCACGCAGCTGGCGCACCACAGGCCGCGTGGCTGGGATCAGGTGCCCGCCGCCGTGCCGCATGACGCTGCGCAGCCGCGGGGCAAAACAGTCGGCCAGGGCGGCGCTCTCTTGTGGGCTGCGGCAGGCAGGGGTTGGGGGCAGGGGTTGCCAGGCGTGTGGCATGTGGCGTGTGGCGCGTGCGAGGCCGGCCGGCCAATCCACGCGGCGCGAGCTCAGGAGAGGCACAGGAGAGGCAAGTCTCCGCACCTGATCTGCCAGTCCGCGTCCGCCGCGCCCCAGACGTGCAGCGACGGCAGCTCCACGCGCCCGTGCGCCTCGTCCCCGCCCCCGGCACCGCGCAGCAGCCGCTGGTGCTCGGGGTGCGGCGAGACGAAGCCCGAGCAGCAGATGACAAACCGGAACCAGGGCGGCGGCCGCCCCCTCGCGCCGGCTGGCTGCGGCGGCCCCTCTGCGTCAGCCTCGCCGCCGCCGCTGCGCGCCTGCGCCGCCGCCCACCCCGCCTCGCGCTGCTGCAGTGCGGCGGCCGCCGCCGCACATGCGGCTCCCTGGGAGAAGCCCACCAGGCCGTCCCAGGGGCCGCCCTCTGCCAGCGCGGCGCGCAGGGCGGCCCAGGACTCGCCCCACCCCGCCGCCTGCCGCAGGTGCTGCTGCGGGTCGACAAAGGCGGGGGCGGGCTCTTGCTGCCCTTGCCGCTGCTGCATTGGCTGCTGCTCTTCCTGCTGCTCAGGCCCTGCTGGCCCTGCTGCTGCATGCTGCTGCTGGTGTTGCTGCCGCTCCACACCGCTGTGCTGCAGCTCCAGCTCGGCATACTGCTCTGGCACCACCATCCACGCGCGCCGCGCGCGCCGCGGCGGCGGCGGCGCCGCCCCCCCGCCGCCCTCGCGCGCCGCCTCCTGCTGCCGCGGGGGCACCTCCGCCGCCTCCGCCTCCCCGCCCGCCCCTGCCTCCCCGCCCGCCGGCGCCTGGGGCTTGGCGTAGGCTGGCAGCTCGTGCGGCGCATCCATGAAGACGAACTCTGCAAGGTCGCTGAGCTTCCTCCGCAGCGCGTGGGTGCGGCCCTCCAGCCCGCGCCCCGTCTGCCGGAAGCCGTGCAGGCAGAGCAGGCGCAGGCGCCGTGCGCTCGCGCCGCCGCGCGGCGCGTCCACCGCGCGCCGCCGCGCGCAGAGCTCGCACGTCCAGGCGACGGGGGGCGCGGCGGGCGCGGCGGGCGCCGGCGCTGCCGCCGGCTCGGCGTCTGCCGCCGCCGCCGCTGCATGTGCTGCAGCTCCCGCTGTGAGGGGCGCGGCCAGGCAGGCGGGGCACACCAGCACCAGCATGCGGCAGGCGGCGCAGCGCTGGCGCGGCCCGTAGTCACTCAAGGCGACGCTGCAGCCGCGGCAGCGCCCCACCGGCTCGGCTGCGCCCGGCGCCGCGGCCGGCGCCGCGGTGGGGCCGCCGCGCGCGCTGCCGGCCTCCGCGTCGCGCGCGGGCACGGCCGCCGCCGCCGCCTCTGCGGGCGCCACCTCGGCGCGCTCGTCAAAAACGAAATTGGCACCCCGAAAGAAGCCGTCCGGCCCCGGGAACGCCTCCAGGTAGCGCTGGATGCCGCCTGCGCCAGGGGAGGGCGCGAACGGGAGGGAGGGGCGGTTGGTTGGTGTTTTGGTGTTGGCAAAACAAATTGTAAACAATTGGCACGCCGGCTGGAAAAGGTGGCTCCGCCGCCCCCTCTCCCTCCTCCTCGCGGCTCCCTTCCCTCCCGCCGCCGCCTCGCGCACCAGGGCTGACATGGGGAGTGCAGCTAGAGAGACTAAATGCGCACCTTGCAGCTGCACCACGTCTTGGAAGCCGGCCCCCAGGCGGCGCAGGTAGGCCGACGCGCGCTCGCAGCGCACGCCGCCTGCGCGAACCACCGCGGGCGCCGGGCGGGCGGGCAAGCGGTGATTCGCGCAGTGCTGGGCAAGGGCTTGGGCAGCGTGCAGTGGCCCGTGTGCCACGCTGCCCGTGTGCAGTGCCTCGCCGTGCAGGGCTGCGCCCGGGCGGCGCAGGCGCCCGCGCAGGCGCTCCCAGGCGCGGCAAGCTCCCAGGCGCGGCAGGCTCCCAGGCGGCCCCCGCGGGCGCACCCGTGCAGTACATGAGGACGCGGCGCTCGGCGAGGCGGTGCTGGTTGGCGTCCAGCCAGGCGGGCAGCTCCGAAAAGGCGCGCAGGCCGGGGTCTATCGTCTCCACCCCAGGCTGTGAGCACGGGTGGGGGGGAAGCAGGGTCCGCGGGCCGGGGCGTGGGGCAGAGAGGGCCGCCGCGCGGCGCGGCACGAAGCGGCGGGCCGGGCGGCCCCAGCGCAGGCCCCCGCCCTCCCGCCGGCGGTGCGCGGCGGCGGGCGGCGGCGGCGGGCGGCGGCGGGGGCGCACGCCGCGCCGCACCGCCTGGAAGCGCCCGATCTCGGTCTCGTATTGGTTGCGCACATCCAAAAGCACCGTCTCCTTGTGGCCGGCCCTCGCTGCATCGCCGCGACTCGCTGCGCTCGCGCCCAAGCCGCCACCCCGCCCGCCGCCGCCCGCCGCCGCGGCGGCCGCGGCTTCGGCCAGCAGTTCATGGAAGGCGCGCGGCTCCACGTGCGCCGCGCCCGCAAGGTCGAGCGTGCCGGTGATCCCCCTGGGCGCCGCGTCGCGCCCCTCGCAGCCCCAGCCTCCCCTGCCGCCGCCGCCGCCGCCGCCGCGGTCGCCCGCCGGCGGCCCCCAGTCCACGCCCAGCGTCACCACCTCTCGGCAGAGCTGCACCCGCAGGCGGGTGAAGTGGGACTGCGCGGCGGCGGCCGCGCTGCGCCTGCCGCGCAGGGAGGCAGAGAGCTTGAAATCGATCGCAGGGGAGAAGCGGGCGGCCACCGCCGCCGCGTGCTCCCGCAGCGCCGCCAGGCGCCCGCCCACGGTGACGTTGATACCGTCGGCCGCGACGCGCACGCGGCCCACCAGGCCCAGCCGCGCGCACAGGGCCTCCAGCCAGGCCGCCGCCTCGCGCTGGCGGGCGCCGCGGAGGTCGCAGTACCTGCGGTGTGTTCGGCGGAGCGCGCGGCCGCGGTGGGCGGCGGGCAGCGCTCGCCCGCCGCGCTGCAGAGCCGCGCGGAGCAGCACCGGCACGAGAAGGGGGCGCAGCCTGTCTGCAGGGCACGCACCAGTAGTAGAGCAGCACGCCTTCGACAGAGCTGCTTTCGTCATTGCTGGTGGCTTCAGCCGACGGCGCAGGCGCCGCCGGGGGTTGCACCGCCGCCGGCTCGGCCACGAGGCCTGCCATGCGCCCGGAAGCTTTTGGGCCTGGTCTAGGTCAGTGTCCTGCGCATGCGGGCGGGCTGTTGACATCAGTCAGATTCAGAGATCTGCCGCCCACCCGCCCGCCCGATCGCCCGCCGCGCCCCGCCCGCGGCAACTCTGCTGGCATTGCGCGCCTGCTTGTGCTCGTTTCGACACTGCCGCAAGCCGCCAGCCTGCCCTGGCCTGCACGGACACCCTATTGTCACACTTGCACGTTACTTGCTGAATTGAATTGTGATCAGACGGTTCAGGAGTGCACGATGGCTGAAAGAAACGCCAATTTCCTGCCAGCAGCCTCGCTCGACTTCACGAATGCCACCAGCGCGCTGCTCTCTTGCATGCATGATGACATGAATTGATCCGATTGCGCGATGAATCTGTGAGAGAGGAAGAAGCGCTGGGCATTGGCCGGCGCCCCAATGGCTGCCGCTTCGGCTGCAGCTGCGAGCATCGGCAGCATCGGCAGTTCGGCAACACAGGGGCGTCGCCGCAGCGGCGGAACATGCAGCCAACCAGGCTTCCGCCCGCCTCCCTCCCTCCCGCCCGGCCCGCCCGCCCCGCCAGTGCGCTGGCTCATTGGGTGGGCACCTGCCGATTCCCGCGCCACGGTTGCTGCGGCCGCCTCGTCTCCGGAGCGCTCGCCTGCGGAGCGAACGCTGCAGCTTGGGCACGTCAGCAAGCAGCTGGCGGCGGCGGCGGAGCAGCTGCGCCAGCGGCTGCGGGAGGCTGTGCAGGCAGAGTGGGACGAGGAGGCGGAGACGCTGGCGGCGGCACAGGAGGGCACCTCGCTGCCGCGGCTGGTCCGGGAGGGGGCGGTGCTGCCGCACCTGCGGGCGGCGCCGGGGCGCCGCCTGTACGCCGAGTTTCTCTGGGTGTTCAGCCTGCCTCCCGCACCGACTGCTGAGCACAATGGGGCGGGCAGCGACGGCGGAAGGGGCGCCGCGGCCCGCGGCGGCGACGGCGGCAGCGCGGGGGGCCAGCGCTCAGGCGCCGCCGGCGCCCGGCAGCTGCAGCAGGCGCTGGAGGAGCAGCGGCGGCGGCGCTGCGAACGGCAGCAGCAGCAGCTGCAGCAGCAGCTGGGCCAGAGGGTGGTGGACTCGCCCCTGCGCGAGCTTCCCTACCACACGTTTGGGAGGGGGGACCCTGTGCGCATCAGCAGCGGCGCGCTCCGGCGCCGCTCCGCACTCAGCGGCGGCGGCAGCAGCGACGACGACGCCGGCGGCGCCGAGGCAGGCGGGCGCGGGGCGCAGCCGCCGCCCTGGGTGGACGGCACGGTCGCCGAGGTGGCGCGGGGGCACCTGGCAGTGGCGGTGTCGCTCGAGGCCTCGCGCCGGCTGGCAGAGTGTGGCGAACGTGCGACATTCCGCATCGACAGGTGGGCTGCAACTCCCCGGGGGGTGGGGGTGGGGGTGGGGGTTGGCAGCTACTGCTTGGGAACGGGCACAAAGCGCCAGCCGCTGCGCCATTGGTGCGCCACGCCGAAGAGGCGAGGCCTGTGCCGGGCGGGCGACGCGCCCTCGTGCCCCCCCCCGCGCCCCGCGCAGGGGCGTGCTCGTCGCCACGCTGCGGCGCCAGCTGTCGGCCGTTGACCGGCTGACGTGGCCGCCCGCCGACGGAGGCGGCGGCGGCGGCGGGGGCGAGGCCGCGCTGCTGGCCATCCTGCTGGGCTCGCCCCTGGCGCCCGACCTGTCGCGCAGGCCGCCCGAGTGGGCTCGGGGGCGCATGCGCGAGGGGTGGGTGGCGGGGATGAGCAGCGCCCTCCAGGCGCTCGGCGCTTCGGGCGCGCTCAACCAGTCGCAGCAGGTCGCGGTCGCCGCGGCCGCCTCCCAGAGCCTGACGCTGTGGCAGGGCCCGCCCGGCACCGGCAAGACGCGCACGCTGCTGGCGCTGCTCAAGGCGGTGTGCGGCGTGGCGGCGGCCGCGCCCGCCCTGCGGCGCACGATGGGTCCCGTCCTCGCGGTGGCAGACACCAACGCAGGCGCGGGCCGCCGCGCGCCCGCCTCTGGCCGCGGCCCGCCCGGCCGACCCTTGGCCGCCCGCGCGCTCGCCGGCGGACCCCGCCGCCCTCGCCGCCGGCGCTCTGCGCGCCGCCGCTCCTCCCGGCGCGGCCGACGCGCCCTCGTGCGCTCGCGCGTGCTTCGTCTCCCTCCAAGCGCAGCGGCAGACAACCTGCTGGAGGGGCTGCTGGCCCGCGGCGTGCGCGCCGTGCGGGCGGGCGCGCCCTCGCGCGTACGCGAGGAGCTGCGCGCCGCCTGCGTCGACGCGGTTGTGGAGGCGTCGGAGGAGGGGCGGCTGGTGCGCGGGGCGGGCGCGTGGGGGAGGAGGCGGCGCGGGCAGGGCGCGCGCGAGCGAGCGTTTGGAGCGCTCTGCAGGGGCCAGGCGCGATGGGCGCACGGGCACGGTGGGAGCGATGCTCTCAGCCGGGGAGGCCGACGACCTCCTTGCCCCTTTCTTCCCTGCTTCCTTCCCGCCAGGTCGCCAGCCTGCGAGATCGCGCAGAGCAGCTGCAAGTGATGCCGCCGAGCCCACCGCTGGGCCCGGCAGATGCGGCCTGGGGGCGGTGGCGCGAGCAGTGCAGGGGCCGGCGCCGGCAGGCGGATGAGCTGTGGAAGAGGGCTGATGACCTGGCGGAGGGTGCCGCCGACGAGGTGCTGGCCGGGGCGCAGGTGAGGGAGGAGGGCGCCGGCCGATGCCAGCCACCGAGCGGCAGGGCGCGGCGTCGGGCGAGGCTGCGAGGCCGGCAGCGCCGCCGCTGGCGGGGCCCCCGCCCCGCTCGCGCCTCCCATTGCGAGCCCTCCAGCCCAGCCCAGCCCAGCCCACCCCACCCCACACACCCCACACACACACACCGCGCCGCGCCGCGCCGTGCCGCACGTTGCCGCCGCTTCCCTCCACGCGGCGTCGCCGCGCGCCCCCGCCCGGCCAGCGCAGGCGGTGGTGTGCACGTGCAACGGCGCGGGCGAGCCGCGGCTGGCGGGGCGGACCTACCGCTTTGTGGTGGTGGACGAGGCGTCGCAGGCCACTGAGCCGGCCTGCCTGGTCGCGCTGCTCAAGGGCGCGGAGTGCGTGGTAATGGCCGGGGACAGCAAACAGGCACGCGGGGCGGGGCGGGGCGTGCTGAGCGGGGCGGGGCGGGGGGCGGGGCGGGGCGGGCGGGCGGACGGACAGCAGGGGCGTGTGGGGCGAGGGGCGCGGGCGCAGCTCCGGCCCCAGGGTGGGCTGACTGGTTCCGCGCCCGAGGCCGAGGCCGCCCTGCCCCCTCCGCCCCGCGGCAACCCCCCGCGCAGCTGCCTCCGACGGTCGTGTCCCGGAGAGCGCAGGCGCTGGGCCTCGCGCAGCCGCTGTTTGGGCGGCTGGCGGGCGCCGGCCTGCGCTTTCTGATGCTCAAGGTGCAGTACCGCATGCACCCCTCCATCGCCGCCTTCCCCTCGGCCCACTTTTACGGCGGCGAGGTGCAGTCGGGCGCGACGCCCGCCGACCGCCCCGCGCCGCGTGGCCTGCCCTGGCCTGCGCCCGCCCTCCCCGTGCTGCTGCGCCCCGTGGCGGGGTGCGAGGCGCGCGCGCGCGCCGACGGCGACGGCAGCGGCAGGCGGGGCGGCGGCGAGGAGGGCGCGTCGTATCAAAACGAAGAGGAGGCGGCAGAGGTGATGCGCGTGCTGGCGGCGGCGGCCCGCGACCCCTCACTCGTCTCTTGCGCCGTGCTCACCCCTTACTCGGGCCAAGCCCGCCTGCTCGCTGCCAAGGTCCGCGCTGCTGCCGCCAGAGCGGAGGCTGCGGCGGCAGGTGCGGATGGCGCGGCGGGCGGCGCGGCGGCGGGCGGCGCGGCGGCGGGCGGCGCCGCCGGCGCGGGCGCCAGCGCCGCGCTGCTGTCGCGCGTGGTGGTAAGCACTGTGGACGGCTTCCAAGGAAGGGAGGCCGACCTGATTGTCCTCTCCACAGTGCGCAGGTGGGCAGGTGGGGCAATGTGTGGTGGCAACACCGCATGGCGGCGCTTGGGTGGATGGAAAGCGCCGTCGAGCGCGCCGGCGGCGATGGGTGCCCCCGCCCCGTGCGCCGGTCAGACACGCCCGACCCACACGTGCGTTTGCTCCCTGCGCACGTGCAGCAACCCCGAGCGCCGGCTGGGCTTCTTGTCCGACGAGCGCCGGCTCAACGTGGCCATCACACGCGCGAAGCGGGGGCTAGTTGTGGTGGGCAACCCGGACACGCTGTCCGCCGACCCCCACTGGGGCGCCTGGCTGGCGTGGCTGGCGGCCGCGACGGCGGCGGCGCGCGCGGAGCGCCGGTGCAGTGCCGGCGGCGCGCGGGGGCGGGGGTAGTGGCGAGAGCTCCATGGCAGTCCAGTTTCCTACTTATTGATTCTTTATTCTTCCTGTTCTTCCTGAAATCAATCTCCTTCTGGTCACAACAACACGGCAGCCCGTCAATTAGGAAAGAACCTCCGGCGGCGGCAGCGGGCGCAAGCGTCTGCAGCATTGGATCGCCTGATCGCTAAAGAAGATTGCGTTGCGGTCAGCTGCAGCCCGATGGGACCCCCGATAGTGCTCTACGCTTCCACCTCGGCTGCAACGAGCAAGGCCAAGTCGGATATCTCGCGCCTGCGGCTGCTGCTGGACTTGAAACGCGTGGACTATGAGGAGGTGTGGCCCGCTAACGATCGCGCAACGAGACAAATCAAATTCAGGCCGGTCATCGCCGCCGCAGGTCGATCTGGCCATGGAACCGCACCGTAGAGAGGCAATGCTGGCAGGCAGCGGCGGCCTGAGGGTGCTGCCCCAGGTGAGCCGCCTCGCCGTCCCCCGCCGCACCCGACCGTCAGCCGCGACTCGTTGCTGGCTCAAGAGCCTCCGCTCCCGCGACTCTCCCTCCTTATCTCTGCAGCTGCACGTGGGCGGCAAGCTCGTCGGCACTGCAGGTGCAGACAGGCTCGTGAACAACTTCCTTTCTGCGCTGCAGCGATGTGCGCACATGTCGAGCCTACATCCTGAGACAGCCTCTTCACGCTACGTTCTCTGCCCTGCCCTGCCGCAGAGGAGGTGCAGGAGCTGGAGGACTGGGGGGAGCTGTCGGCGCTGCTGGCAGGCGAAGCGCCGCAGCCCCTTGCAGCGCTGGATTTGCAGGGGCAGGACGGGGCGGCAGGGACGGCGGCAGCATGGGCAGCGGCAGCTACTGCGGCAGCAGGCCCAGCGGCGGCGGCAGCGGCCGCTGCGCCTGCTCCTGCTGTGGCAGTGGGAGCGGCAGCAGCAGCAGGGGCGCCGGGACCAGCAGTGCCAGCGCCCGCAGACGCCGTGCCGGAGGATGGCTGTGCAGAAGAGCCCAGCGCCCCTGCTCTAGCAGACGCTACAGGCGCTGCCGCACCTGCTCTAGCAGACGCGGCAGCGCCTGCAGCAGCGGCGCTGGAGCCTCAGCCTGCCCCGGGGGTCAAACAAACAGAGGCGGCCAATGAGCCGGAGCCAGGGCAGGCGCAGGACGAGTCTGCTGCAGCAGCGGCCGCCCTCACGGCGGCCGCGTTTGCCGCGGCGCTGGCGGCGTCGCGGCAGCGTGAGGAGGAGGAGCAGTGGGAACGCGAGGCGGCAGCAGCCGCTGCCGCGCTGGTGGGTGCAGCGATCGCTGCGGCGGTGGCCGCGTGCGAGGAGGGCGAGGCGGCGGCGGCGGCGGCCGACTTAACGGCCGCGGCTTTTGCAGAGGCAGTAGCCGTGGCCGAGCAGGAGGAGGCCGCCGCCCGCGCGGCCCCAGAGCCAGCCACCGTCGCAGACGGTCTGCTCATGCCTGCGCCGCAAGCTCCCACGGAGCAGCAGCAGCAGCAGCCTCAGCCGGCGGACGCGGCGGCGACAGCCGCCGCCGCCTCGGCCCTGGCGGCGGTGCGGCAGCTGGCGGCGGGGCTGATCGACCGCGTGGCGGGGGCGCGCCTGGCGCCGCTCAGCTTCCCCACCTCGGCCTCCCCTTCCCCGGCGGCCTCGGCATCGGCATCGCCCGAGAGGCTTGGAGGCGACGAGGTGCAGGGGCCGCCGTGGTAGCAGCGTGGGGCGCCTGTGCACGGGCGCACGGGCGCGCGGCGGCGACGAGCGCGTCGCCCTCGGTTGCACCACTGTTGGCTTTTGTTCAGTGCAACGTCCGCCAGATCCAGGCTCAGGTCGAGAGCCAGGATTGCGAAATGCGAAAGGGGAAAGGGGGAGGAGGTGCCGGGGCCGCCCGGGGTCTTAGAGCCGAGGGCTTATTACAGCCTGAAACACTGCGGAGCCTGCGAACAAAAGCTGGTCTTCATTTGTCGCTCATCTTCCCCCGTTCTCCAGCTTTTGGGCAAGTCCCGGCCTGTGGGCGCAGCAGTAGGAGGTTCCGTCAGATCACCTTCTGAAACGATAGGTGCGCGTCCCTCTCCTCAAATTCTGTTACTGGTGGTCCAGAGGAGCGTTCTGGCTAGCTTTGTGGGTGGGGGTCTATTACGAGCCATACGCGAATTCCTCTTGTTTTGCACTCTCCACCGGCCCCAAAACGCCGCCATCTGCTTCTGCAAACGCAGCCAGCTGGGGGGTGGGCGGAGTCAAGGCCCAGTTTGCGCACGGCACGGCCCCGCCACTGCTGAAGAATCTGCTCCTCATGACCGCCCCCCCGGCCGTGCCACTCACTGATTACAGGCACAACATGGCGCCCGACGCGGAAGCAGGGGTGCGGCTGCAGCGGCCCAAGCGTCCATTCAGGCAAGGGTTGTCGCGCGGCGTGCCGGGCGGCCAGGCGCGGGTGCCACCTGTCCCGCCGGCCATTCGTTCACGCAGGCAGCAGTCGGCTTGCGTTGCGCGAAATGTTTGCGCCTTTGTCTCACCGCGTGCTCTCCCCTCTGTCTCACCTCGTCGTGCGCAGCACTGCCACAGAGAGCGCGGCCAGCAGTGCCGCCACTCCGCCCGCCAGTGCCAGCGCCGCGGCGGCGCAGGAGGCGGGCCGGCCGGCGCGGCGGCGGCGGCGCAGCAGCCCCTGCCAGCCGGCGGCCAGCTCTTGCGCCAGCGTGGAGACCGCGGGGCGCGACCCCGGCGAGGTGCGCTCGGCGGCCGCCGCTCCTGCCTCGGTCGGCCGGTGCGCCGCCGGCTCCCCCGCCGCCGCCCCCACGGCGGGAGAGATGCGGCCCACCTCGGAGCTAGCGTGCGTGATGGTGCGGACGGTGGCGCTGGAGCACGCGCTTTGCGCGCAGATGGCGTACGCGGAGCGCCTGCGCCGGCAGATCCAGGCGGCCCGGGCGCGGTCGGCGCTGCTGCGGCTGCACCAGGGGCACCAGGGCATGGGGCTGGTGCACGCCGCAGAGGCACCCACCACGCCCAGCGCGGCACGCGACCGCTGACGCCGGCTGCGCCGTTCCCCACACTGCTTTTTGCGCCCCTTTCGCTGATGCTGTGGCTGCTCGGAGAGCAGTTTTGACTGGCTATGCTCCCTGACCTGAACTGCCCCCCGAAACGCACCTCCTCCCGAGCCGCACCCGCCCACCCAGCCACGAATCATTCCTCGAGCTCTTACGCTACCTAGAGCTCGGCTCCGGTTCGCAGTGCTCAGACCAAGCTACTATGCATGGTGCACATGGCGCTGCTCCACTCCGCAACTGCAAACTGTCTGTGACAAACAACCGCCCGCCGGCTGACAGGCGTGGGGCCTTGGCGCCGCGGCGGCGGCATCGCGGCGGCAGGCGAGCGAGGGGAAAGGAAGCGCCCCAGGCGCAGATCGGGGGCGGTGTGCCCCGCGGGTTGGCGGCGAGGCAGGTGGCAGCCACCAGACCCGGTGGTTCTGCCAACCCAGACCTGGCCGTGGCACACTTTTACGGGGGCGGGCGTGGGGAAGAAAGCGCCCTGATGCATCACTTCCAAAAAGCGCTCCTCGAGCAGGGGCGATCCGTCGGTCGTTGCTGCATTCTTGGAGCACAGCCCCTGCGCCTGATCGCGTGTGATCTTTGCCGCCAAACTTGGGAGGTCAGAACCCCTCTCCTTGCGATCTGGGCAGCCTGTCACATGCGGGAGGCGCGACTGGATATGTGACGGAGCAGTAAAGCCGCGGAGCTCGGATCAATTCCCCTCGCGGTCTGAAGCGATTATGCTAGCAAGGAGCTTCAGGTCCAGCACCAGGGGACTGCACCGGTGTGGGAGGTGAGCGCGACGCCAATGGGCGAGGGGGCGGTGTTGACGGGCGGGCGCCGAGGACGGCGCCGCGCTGGGCGCCACCCATCAGCAAGGACCAGGCAACGGCGGCACCGTTTGCGCCTTGCACGACCCCCAGGCGTGCCTCCCTACAGCTTGCCGTGCGCCCTGTCTGCGCCCCCGCAGGCCTGCTCAGCTGCTGACCGTCGCCGCCGCGGCGCCCTCGCCCCCTGCCGCCAGCGGGGGCAGCCCGCCCATCATCGTCGGCCCCATGCCCTCGCCGCCCAGCACCCGCGCCGCGCGGCACCTGCCCTCGGCGGCGGCGGGCGCCGCCGCGCGCGCCGCCGCCGCCACCGCGTCGGCGGACGCCGGCGCCGGCGCCGGCGCGGGCCTGGCCGTCGGCAGCCTGGCCGGGCTGGCGGCGCCGCCGGCGGCCTTTCCGCCGCCGCCCCCGGCGGCGGACAGCGAGCTGCCGCTGTGGATGCAGGGCGTGTGGGCCACGCCGCTGGACCTGCCGCGCCGCGTGTTTTGCAACCGCTCGCTCAACCTGCGCAGCATCCAGGCCGTTGGCTTCGACATGGGTGGGTGGGGCTGCAGCTGCTGTTGCAGCTGCTGCAGCTGCGCCGCAGGTGCCCGCGCACTTTGTGCCGCGGCCCGAGGCCGCGCCGCCGCCGGCCGCGCGGGCAGCGGGCGCCGGCGCGCGTGCGCGGCGCCCCGCCCCTGCCGCGCCCCTGCTCCCCCACCCGACGCTGAGCGCGCCGCTCCCTCCCCCGGCGTCGCGCAGACTACACCCTGGCTCAGTACCTCCCAGAGACGTTTGAGGCCCTGGCCCACGAGCAGACCGTGGACAAGCTGGTCTCCTGTTTCGGGGTGCGGCAGCGCTTTTGCTCTCTGTCTGCGGCGCGTGCTGTGGCTGCTGCCGCGCCGCCCGCTGCTGCTGCCCCTCCCGCTGCTGCTGCCCCTCCCGCTGCTGCTGCTGCTACCGCCGCCCGGGGGCTGGCGGCGGCGCGGCCCGGCCGCCCGCTGCGGCGCTGCCTGCTCGAGCGCTTGCCGCCGCCGCAGCCACATGTGTGCGCATGTGGCCCTCGTGCGTGTGCGTGTGTGGCCGTGCCCCGCAGTACCCCCGCAAGCTGTACGACCTCACCTTTGACTATCGATACATGGCTCGGGGTGGGTGGGGCGTGCGTGGGTGGGCGGGAGGGCGCGCGGGTGGGCGGGCAGGGCGCAGCAGCAACGGGCGCGGCGCAGCAGGCGGGGCGCCGTTGTGTGGACAGCGGCGGCAGCCAACGCACGCGCGTGGCGTGGTGGAGCACGGGCGCATCTCTCGTGTGGCGGGCGGCCGGCTTGCCTCCTCCGCCTCGGCCGCCACCGCCGCCGCCGCTGCCTGCGCCGCGCAGGGCTGATCATCGACAAGCGGCGGGGGAACATAGTCAAGGCCGACAGACACAAGCGAGCGCCGCTGCCGCCCGCCCGCGGCTGATGCCTGCCCGCCCGCCGCCTGCCCGCCCGCCACCTGCCCGCCCGCCGCCGCCGCCCGCCCGCGGCTGCCGCGCAGCGCAGTGCCCCGCCGCCGCCGCGCGCGAGGTGGCGGCCGCGCCGGGCGCCGCGCCGGCGCCTGCTCCCCCCCCTCCCCGAACCGACGAAACAAAACGACAGCGCCGCTCCGCTGCGACTGCGACGTAGATACGTCAAGCTCGCCTACCACGGCTTCCAGCCCCTCACTCGCGAGCAGCGCATGGCCACCTACAACGACCTGCAGGGTGGGGAACAGTTTGATTGTTGATTGCAAAGCATTGAAAAATCATTGTCTGGGATGGGCAGGCGGACGCAGAGGCGCCGCTGGCGGGGCGGCTCGCGGGCGCCGAGGGCGGGGTCCGCCTGCGCTGGCGGCGGCAGAC
This sequence comes from Chlorella sp. A99, assembly GCA_003063905.1. Taxonomy (NCBI): domain Eukaryota; kingdom Viridiplantae; phylum Chlorophyta; class Trebouxiophyceae; order Chlorellales; family Chlorellaceae; genus Chlorella; species Chlorella sp. A99. The sequence goes on along the minus strand of PCFQ01000080.1, from coordinate 121,516 downwards.
GCGCGACGCGGGACGGGCTGGGCGGGGGGGCGCGGGGCGGCGGAGCCCGGATGCTGCGGGGAGGAGGGACGGGGGCGCGGGCACCTCGGAGCCGGCACGTCCCTGCCCCCGCCCACCGGCTCCCTGCGCCGCCGCCGCCGCCGCCCCCCCC
>PCFQ01000080.1:105025-121276 GCA_003063905.1 Chlorella sp. A99 | reverse complement strand
GGGGCAGGGGGTGGGGGGGGCGTGCCTGGGGGGCGCGGCGGGCGGGAGGAAGGGGAGTGGGCTGCCTGGAGCTCCGTTGCCCAGCGCCCGCGCCCTCGCCCCACGCCCGCTGCTGCTGCCCTGCCCCTCCTCGGCTTTGACCCTGCAGCTCTTCCTCGCCACCAACAGCCTCTGGGACTACACCAACGGTGCGGGCGCCGCCGCCGCCTGCGCCGCAGCGACGTGCATGCACCCGCCTGCCTGCGCCGCAGCGACGCGCGTGCACCCAACAACAAGCTCTGTGGGTGTTTTGGCTCCTCGGGGGGCGCCTGAGCCAGGGGCTTGCGGGGGAGCATCGCACGGAGCGGCACCTGCTCGCAGAAGGCCGCGTTTTTTGAGCCAGGTTGGGAGGGCTCCTGCCCGCGCTGGACAGGCGTGCGCGGAGCCCCGCAGTTCTGGTCGGGCGCCGCAGCCCGCGAGCACGCGCCGCCCCAGCACCGCTCCTCCCCGCGGCGGCGCGCGCCCCTCACTCCCCGCCCCCCCCCGGGCCGCGCCGCCCGCCGCGGCCGCCCGCCCCTCGCGGCCCCTGCGCTCCCCTCGCCCCTCCCCCTTGCTCGACCGCCAAGTGCGTCGCGGCCGCGCCGCCCCCCCCCCCCCCCCTTCTCTGCTCTCTCGCTCAGTGGTGATGAACTTCCTGCTGGGGGGGAAGGTCGGTCCCGAGCGCGGCGAGGCCTGGCTCGATCACTTTGACGCCGGTGGGTGGGCGGGCGGGTGGGCAGGTGGGTGGGCAGCTCGCTGGGGGGCTCGAAGCCTGTGAGCCTGGGGGGCCGGGGCGGGCAGCCGGCCGCCGCCGGCACGAGAGGCGGCGCGCGCCGGCGGGCGGCTTGCTCGTCGAAAGAGCGCAGCGCAGGAGGAGCCGCCGCCGGTTTGGCGGACGAGGCGGATCATTGGACGAGGCTGGGAGGCCGGGGCGGGAGGAGCGCGCGGCGCGGCGCGCCGCTCCACGCTGCTGCGATGGGGGCCCGCCCCCTCCCCCCCCCCGCCGCGCAGTGGTGGTGGGCTGCGGCAAGCCTCGCTTCTTCAGCGAGCGGAGCGCGCTGTTCGAGGTGCACACCGGCACCGGTGAGCTCCGCGGAGCGGCTGCGGCGGGGGGCCCTGGCGGCGGGCGCCGGCCCCCTCCCACCCGCCCGCCCGCCCGCCCGCCCACTCCTCTTCGCTTGCGGAGCGGTGCGCGCCTCATGGTGCCAAACCGTAAGACCAGACCAGCCCCCCCCCCCCCCCCCCCCCCCCCCCCCCCCCCCCCCCCCCCCNCATTGTGAGGGGCGCGGCGCCCGGGGCGTCGAGAGGCGCAGGAGCAGAGTGGCGCAGTGGAGCCTCCGCGGCGCCTCCGCCGGGACGGGAGGTGCGCGGGGAGCGGGCAAGCCGTGCCGCTGTCGGCGGCTGGACCCGCCCCTCCCCCGGGCGCCGGCAGCTGCACGCGCGCGCACGCGCGCCTGCTGCATCCGGGGGCCGGGCGAGCGCCACCGCTCAATCTCCCGCAGCACCGTGTCGTCCAGCAGCGAAAAGCGCTCGGGGGAGGACAGCGCTTCTGCGCGGGGCGCGGCGGGGGGTTGCGAGGAGGGGGGGCGGCGCCCGCGCACGCGCGGGGGGCGCGGCGCGGCGGCGCGGGTGGCGGCGGCAGGAGCGGCGGCGGCCCTTGCGCCGGCGGGGCGCGCACGCATGGTGCGCGTGTGCCGGCGCTCGCCTCGCAGGCCCAGGTCGTCCGCTGCGAGCGCCAGCGCGTCGATGACCTGTGCAGGTTGGTTTCCAGTTGTTGAGTGGGCGAGGCGGGCAGGCGAGGAAGGGGGCACCGCTCCCTGCGCTGCCCCCTCGCCTGCAGCTCCACCGATTTCGCCACGGGGTGCCGATACACAAACTCGTGGAGCCGGGCCCGCGCCGCAAACACGTCTGCCACCGCTGCGGCGGTTGGCGGGGGGTGGGGGGTGAGGTGGCTCCAGAGGGTGGCACCCCACCCCACCCCACCCCACCCCACCCCACACACGCACACACCACCACAACCACCACCACACACACACACACACACACACACACACTCCCTCGTCCCTCTCCCCTTCCGGCCCGACCCCGCAGCGGGACGACATGCGGCAGCGCCACCGCGACCTGCTGGCGGCGCATCACCAGCAGTTCCACCCGGTGTGGGGGAGCACAATGAAGACTGGTGGGTGGAAAGCGGGCGGGCGCGCGCGCGAAGGCCGTGACGCGCCGCTGGGCGCGTCCCGCCGCGCCCCGCGCCGCGCCTTCTCGCCCAGACGCCCCGCCGCTCGGCGCCGCACGCTGCAGGCTACCAGAACAGCCGCTACGCCCACCAGATAGAGCGTTTTGCTTGGTGGGTCGCCGTGCCCGCCCCGCGGCCTGCCCCGCTGGCCCGCTGGGCGCGCCCCCGCCTCCGCGCCGCGCGGTGGCGCCCTGGCCCGGCCCCCGCCCGCTGCCACCCACCCGCCCCCGCGCCCTGCCCTCCCTGCCCTCGCTGCCCAGCCTCTACACCTCCCACGTCTCTAACCTTAACTACGTCTCCCCCTACAAATCCTTCAAGGCGCGAGCATGCGTGCCCGGCCTGGGGCGCCGCCCCGCCGAAGCGCGGGGAGGGCGCGCCGCGCGCGCTGCCCCCGACGCTGCCGCCCGCCTGCCCGCCCGCCCCGCCTTCTCTCCCGCCGCCCGGCCCCCCCTCATCCTCCTTCCTTCCAACCGCAGGGCCGCCTGGACACGATGGCCCACGAGGAGGAGCTCGCCCAGGAGACGGCGCAAGAGCAGCTGGGGGGCTTGGACCTCTAGGGTGGGAGGCCGCGCTCCACTAGTCGGCTGCACAGCTGCAAGCCAGTTGGCAGGGCGGGCGCCGGCGCGGCACGCGGCGCGGCGTCGACGGCGCCGCCGCCCGGCCCTCCCATCCGAGACAAACTCAAAACTACGACCCTAGTCGGCGACCGCCTCCCGCTCTGCCGCCCTCCGGCTCCCTCGCTCCCAGGCGCCCCTTTTTTATTCTTGGCGGCCGGCGTTGCCCCTGGGCAGAGTGCGAGGAGGGGTGGCGCCGCAGTGCGCGGGCCGCCCCTCCGGCCCTATCGCCCTCTCTTCTTGCGGCCCCATGCGGCTTGCATCTTTATCAGGCTCAGAGCTTGTGTTGTGCACTCCTGCAGTCGACATCCCTGCTCCCTGGCCCCCGCCCGCGCGCCCGCTCGCGCGGCTGTACCACCCCCCAGCACCGCTTGCCGCCCGCGCCCTCCGCTCCCGCCTTTGCGCCGCCTCGGCACCCGCGCTTGCCCCCAGCTCCCTTTGCAAGGCCAAATCGAATCCCGGATCCCCCCACCAAGGCTCGTTGGCGTTGCAGTGGACAAAGCGGACACAGACGGCGGCGGCGGTGCACTCCTGCTCCCCTCGTCCCCTCACAGTGCACTCCCGCGTGCCCTCACAGTGCTCCGAGGACACAACAATAGTTTGGGGCGGACAAGAGGCCGGCCGGCGCCGCGCCGTCCGAAGCCTGCAGCTCCGCCGGCCCCCGCCGCGGCCCTCGCTCGTCACAGCTTGGGGACGAGCTGGAAAGAGGCGACCGCCGCACGCAGCTCGGGGCCGACGGCGGCCCAGTCACCCTCGGGCGCGCTGCCGCCAATCACAAACAGCCGCCCCAGCTGCACGCCCGCGGCCGCCGCCATGCGCGTGCCCCCGGGGAGCGCGACCTCGTACCTGCAGCCGGGGGGCGGCGGCGGGGGGCGGGCGGGTGCAGGGGAGCGGCGGGCGCAGACCCCGCTGCCCCGCCGCCGAGCCTTCCTTGCCGCATCCGCGCCCCCACCCATGTACCACCCCAACCAACCACCGCCACGTCCTCCACCCCCCACCCGCCAACCCACACAACAACAACAGCACCACCACCGCACCGGAATATGGTGATCGGCGCCCGCTGCAGCACGCCAAACACGGTGCCCGTGTCGCGCGGCGGCAGGGCGTAGGCCTGCGCGCCCGCCGCCAGCAGGCGCGCGCCGGGGGGGAAGAGCAGCGCCGCGACCTCCGCCTGGGATCCCAGGCCGGTGATGTCAATGACCTGGGGGGGAGGAGCGGTGCTGGAGGAGGTGTGGTGAAGAGTGCTTTGCGAAATCGACGTGCGACGCGACGTCGAACGGCGACAATGCCAACAAAGCGCTCGCCAGTCCCGCCCGCCGGCCGCGCCGCCGCGCCTTTGCGTGCGGCGAGGCAGGCGCCGGGCCGCGGAGCCGCCCCCACGCTTGCCGCCCCCGCGCCCGCCGCCCCCGCGCCCGCCGCCCCCGCGCCCGCACAGCGCCGCGGGCGCTCGCCTGCGTCAGCGTCTGCTTGAGCGTGGACGCCTGCCGCTCCACCACAGTGAGCCGCGCGGCGCCGGCGGGCGGCCGCAGGTCTGCCTTTACGGGATTCTCCTTCCACCGCTGGTCTGTGGGGTGGGTGGGTGGTGTGGTGGTGGTGGTGGGTGGGGTGGGGTGGGGTGGGGGGTGGGGGTGGGGGGGCAAGCAAGGGGGGGTAAGGCATGCAGCCAAAAGGGCAGGGAGGGGCGGGCGGGCGGGCGGGGGTGCTGCCTCGGCTGCCGGCGTCGGGTCACAGCCCGGGCGCCGGCGGCGCCGCTCCGACCGCGCCGCGCGCGGCCACTGGGAGCTGGCGCCGCGTTCGGGCGTGCGCCCCGAGCGGCACGCCGCTCACTGGTGCTCGCCGGCGCGCTGCTGACCATCGCGTCTTCCATAACGGTCCAGTTTGGCGGGTAGCGGAAGCGGTAGGTGAAGTCCACAAACTGCGGCCAGGTGCTGGGGTCCACCAGCGGCAGAGGCGCATCTAGCGCCGCCACGTCTGCCGCCGCCTCGTCCGCCGCCGCTCCAGGGGCGACGAGGAGCAGCGCGGCGCCCAGCGCCAGGGCCTCCCGCCTGCTGCTAGGGACTCCGCAGTCGCCTGCTAGCTGGGCGTGACAGGCCAGATGGCGCCTGCTCGATCTGCCGAGCCGCTGCAAGTCTGCTGCGAAGGGCGGAGGCCCTCCCCGCGCGATGGGTGCCAGCTGCTCCATCGCGCAGTCGCAATGAGTGCAATTGTGCAAGCGATCACGGATAATGCGAAAGGGCGCGCCTGCTACTCGTCCTTGGCCGTCTCCACTCCTCTTCTCGGCACACTGGTTAATTAAAGGCATCCCCAGTTGCGTCCAGCTCAATGGAGGCCCAGCTGGAGGCCCGCCGCAGGGCCGAAGAGCTCCACGGCTACATGGCCGACCTGCTGGGCTGGCAGAAGGAGATGAAGGCCAAGGAGGCCAAAGCGAAGCAGCAAGCGGCCGCTGGAGCAGCCCTGCAGCCCGCCCGCAGCCCAATGGCGGCGGCGGCGGTCAACCAGGCGCCGCCGAGCCCAGCGGTGTCTGCGCCCGCGCCGTCGCGGCTCAGCAGCGGCGGCGACGGCGGCGAGCAGCCGGCGCCCAGGGCGAAGCACCCCGCGGCACACACTTATGAGCACTATCGCGACCGCTGGGAGCGCTTCGACGCCGATGCTGCGCTGGCAGAGGCCGACGGCGGCAGCAAGCCAGCACAGGGCCCCACAGCAGCCGGCACCGGTGGCCAACAGCGGCACGGGGGAACCGCGGCCATCCCCGCCAGGCGGTCGGCCGCGGTGCGCCCGGCCGCGGCCGCCGCCGCGCCGCCGCCCGCCGCGGGCGCGGGCGGCGCGGCACCCACCACCGCCGAGGGCTGGCGGGAGCAGGGCAACGCGCACTTTAGGAGGGGGGAGCACGAACATGCGGTCGAGTGCTACAGCCGCAGTGCCAGCCTGGACCCGGGGTGCCACCTGGCGCTGGCAAACCGCGCCATGGCGCTGCTGCGCCTGGGCCGGCCGGCCGAGGCGGAGGCCGACTGCGGCGCGGCGCTGGCGCGGGCGCCGGGCTACGTCAAGGCCTGGCAGCGCAGGCGGGTGCAGGGCGCTGCCGCAGCTGGGCGGCGGGCGGGGCATGCAGCAGCCCACGCGACGAGCGCAGCGCGCGCGGGGGCTCGCTGCCGCGGGCTCGCGTGTATGCTGCTGCTTGGGCCCCCCCGTGACGCGCCCCTGCCCTGCCTGCCCGCCCCACGTGCACCAGGGCCGTCGCCCGTCGCGAGCAGGGCAAGTGGCTGGCCGCGGCCGAGGACTTTGAGCAGGTAGTGAGGCTGGATCCGGGCAACAAGGCGGCGGCGGCCGACCGCCGCGAGTGCATCGCGTGCCTGGCGGCAGCCGAGGGCGTGCGGCTGCCGCCGCCGGCGGAGCGGTTGCCCGTGACGCTGGCGGCGCCGCCGCCGGCCGCCGCCGGGGAGGAGCTGATGCGAGAGGTGCGCAGCTCGCACCGCCCGCAGGGGGCGCAGGGGGCGGAGCATTGGGGCGCGCCGCTGGCGGCGGTGCAGGCGGCGCCGGCGCCGGCGGGGGCCGGCGGCGGGGTAGCCGTGGAGGTGGACGGTGCAGCACAGCTCGGGGATGACGACGAGGCGCTGCCTCCGCTGCCCGGCACGGAAGCGGCGCCGGCGCCGGCGACGGCAGCGGGGGGCACAGGACAGCCGCCAGCGGCTGGCGCGGGACAGCTGCCGGGGGCGGCAGCGGCAGCGCCGCCGCCTGCGGCGCAGCCCCCAGCGGGCGAGCGCGCTGTGCCTCCCGCGGCGGGTGGGCTTGTGGCGTCCGCCCCGCCGGAGGAGCAGCCTCAGCCGATGGCGGCGGAGGCGCCGCCTGTTGCACAAGCCGCTGGCGCACCAGCAGCAGCACCCGGCCCGACGCCAGTCGCCAGCGCCGCACCACCAGCGGGGGCTGGGAGTAGGCAGCCAAGGGGCGCAATGCCCGCTGCTGCAGCAGCGGCCGCGGCCGCCGCCAGGGCGGCGCGGCAGGCGGCCCTCCCCGCGGGCGCCGCGCCCAAGCCTCCGTGCACAGGCAAGGGCCCATGCGCCGCTGGTGGCCCTGCGCCTGCGGCCGTGCGCTTACAGCCCTGCTCTTACGAGGCCAATCTGCAGTCGCCCTGCTGGCTCACCGCCCGCTGCTGACGGCCCCCGCAGGTGTGGAGTTTGAGCGCGCCTGGCGGAGCCTGCGCGGGGACCCCGCCCGTCAGGCGCAGTACCTGTTGCTGCTGCCGCCCAGCCAGCTGCCGGCCGTGCTGCGCCAGGCGCTGACGCCGCCGCTGCTGGCCGACGCGCTGCGCGCGCTGCTGGGCCTGCTGGCCGCGCCGCCGGGCGGTACGGAGGGCGCGGATGGCGCCGACGCTGGGACGCGGGTGCAGCACCACGCGGCGGCGGTGGCGCTGCTGGAGGGCCTGCCTGCCGTGCCTCGCTTCGACGTGAACCTGCTCAGCCTTCCCCCGCGCGACAAGGCCGCGATCGCCGCCGCGTGGGACGCGGCGGCGTGCGGCGCGGCGGCCGCGGATGCTGCGGCAGGAGCGGCGGGGCCAGCCGGCGCGCTGAGCGAGCGGCTCGTCGCGCTGCGTGCACGGTACAAGCTGTGATCGCCGGGCGTGTAATGGAACGACAAGGGGAGCTCAAGAACGCCGCGCTTGTAACCCAAGCGCTCGGCTAGCGAAGCGGCAGCTAGCTGACCAGCGCTGGCCAGCGGACGTTTTGGCTGGAAAGTAGCCATTTTGAATCTGCTCGCTTCTGCTGTCGCAAACCTCGCAGTCATTTGCCTTGGGACGAGCAGTGTGGCACTCGGGGGCATGAGGGGCGTGGCTGGAGTGGGCTCTGAGGCGAGCGGGCGGCTCTTGTTCCCCGCTGGTGGAAGCAGGTGAGCTGGCCATGCCCATGGCCAGCTGGATGGAAGGCCCTCTAGTGACTGCAGCCGCATGCCCCCCTGCTCTGCCTGGCAGGCCAGTGCTCTTCCGCCGGGCGCGCCCCCGACGGGAAGCTGCCAGCGCGAGCCACGGCCCGCCGCCCACCTCGCTGCCATGGGACGGCGCTAGCGGCGCCGAGCGCTCGGCGCGCCTGGCGCAGCTGGCGGCGCTGCTCGCAGCGGCCCACTCCGCCACCGACAGCGTCCTGAGAGCGCAGGAGCTGGAGGCGATGGCCGAGGCAAGCAGGGTCGAGCTCTTGATTGCGGAACTGGGCAACATGCAGGGCTTTGCAGGCGCTGCTTGTCTGTCCTTCGTGGTGCGGCCGCCCTCACTCCCGCCTCCGACGTGCTCCCCCGCGCGTTTCGCGCAGCGCCTGCTCGCGGTGCTGCCCTTCCTCTCCCCCGCGGCGCTGCCCCCGCCGCTGGTCCCCGCGCTGGCCGGCGCCGACGCCGCGGCGCTCGCGGCGCGCGTGGTGGCACTGCGCGCCGCGCTGCCGTGCGGCGCGGACCTGGGCGCGCTGCTGGCGACGCGGCCGGCCTGGCTTCTGGAGGACGGCCCGGGCGGCGGGTTTGCCGAGGTGGAGGAAAGCATGGCCACGCTGGCGCCCTTCTTCTCTGGCGAGGAGCTGCGGCAGTGGGCGGCCGCCGACCCCGACGGGCTGCTCGCGGCGCGGCGCGCGTGGGCGCGGGTGCAGGCGGCGCGCGGCCCCTGCGCCGCGCTCTGGCTGCCGGCCGCGGTGCGCCAGGTGCTGCCGGCGCCGCCGGCGGGCCGCACCCGCGCCGGCGCGTTCGGGGGCCACTCGCGACGGGCCCTTCGTGATGGTTTGTCAAATGGTTCCACCTGACTCGCTGGAGCTTGCTCATCTTACTCTGCTCTTTTTCAAGCTTACTGTGAGAGGGGTTGCAGCCCGGGGGGGCCGCGGTGCGACCGAATCGCCTCAGGCGTTAGGGGTCATTCCTTGTGTATTCCTGTGACCGTTGGTGGGACTGCAGGTAGAAAGAACAGCAGAGAGAAAGGGGCAGCAATGCGACGGCATGAAATTGAAGTAGGGCGGGACAGCAGTGGCTCAGAGAGGTGAAGGGTGGGGGGGGCGGGCCCGGGGCGATGGGGGTGGGCGTGCGTGGGTCTGTGTGTAGGGGCAAGTGCATCAGCAGGAAGCTCAGCTCAGAGAGAGAGAGGTGGGAGAGCAAGGGGGCAAGGCACAGGGAGCCAATCAAACCAGGGGAGGAGAGGCTGTCTTGCTCGCGCGGGTGCTGGGGGCGGCAAGCCGAAGCCACTCAGCACGGTGGTGTTCGTTCGTACGCTACGCTCAGCAGAGGGGGTTGGTTGGGTTGGACAGAAGGGGGCCAGGTGTGGGGCGGCCAGGTGGGGGTGCCAGGGGGGGGGCGGTCCGTCAGCTCTGGGCCGTCGCAGCCGCCGCGTCAGCTGGCCGACCACGCGGGGACGGGCGCCGCTTCTGCGTCTGTCGCCGCCGCGGGGTCAACGTTGGCCTCCTCCACCGCTTGCTTCCTGTGGGCGGCGGGGGCCGGGCGCGAGCGCGGTGTGCGCGGCTGCACGAGCGGCACAGGTGCGGGTCGACCCCTCGCTGCGTACCAGCTGCGGAGCTGGTACGGGCACCTGGGTGCCGTGCTGTCGGTCAGTCGCCCAATCGTGCGGCTGCGCATGCATCTGCCTCCCGACAACGATACACCCCCTGCTCACTTGACGAAGCGTCCCTTGACGCGGGGCTTCGCCTGCAGGCAGGAGTGGACGTGGCGGCGGGCGGTGAGAGGAGGGAAGAGGCACCGGAGCCTGCCGCCTCCTCCCCCTGCTGCCAGCCAGAGCAGGTTGCCACACGGTGGGGGAGTGGAGGTCAAGGCGCCCGCCGCCCCTACGGCCCACCTGTGCCTGCAGCCGCCGGCTGGGGAAGCGCAGCGGCAGGCCGTTGCGGCGGCGCCGCCGCTGCTCCCGCCGCCGCGCCGCCTTGCGCTTGGCCTCCGCCGCAGCCTGCTCTGCCTCTGTGAGCGGCGCCGCCGGGCCGGCCGCCAGCGCCTGGCCCGCAGGTGCCGCGGGCGCCGCGGGCGACCCCGTGGCCGGCTGCCGAGCGGCAGGGGCGGGGGCCGCAGCGCGGCAGCGCGCGCCCGCCGCGCCGGCCAGGCGGCTGCGGCAGCCGAGGCACAGCAGCTCGTGCACCGGGACGAACCCCAGGCAGCAAGGCTGCACATCGCCCGCGTGCATGAGCGCGCCGCGCACGTCGGGCGCTGCACCCATCGCCGCCACCGCCGGGGGGCGTGGGCAGAAGCGCGTGGCGCCGCTGCCGCCGCTGGCGGCGGGCCCCGCCGAGGTGCATGTGCTGTCGTCGGGTAGCGCGCCTCCCTCGTCATGCAGGAATGGTTGCAGCAGCCAGCCGTCGCTCTCAGACTCGCTGCTGGCCGGCAGGGCATCCAGGCAGGAGGGCCAGCACCGGTTGGCGTCAAGCGGGGCGGAGGCACTGGGCGCGGCGGTGGGCGAGGTGGCGATCTCGAGCGGCATACAGCCGGACCCGTTGGCCTGCGCTGCCCAGGGCGGCGACAGGGCCTCGTCCTCGAAGGGGGAGGCGTTCCAGGCGCATGGTAGGGAATGCGAGCCGGACATGATGGTCAGGGTGGGTGTGGAGCAGCTGAACTGGGGCGGTGCACTCCTCCAACAACGATCCTGCGAGTGTCGGGAGGGCATTGGTCACGGCCAACAAGAGGGTTCGCGAATCTCGCGACGCATTACGTGTATGCTGGCAGCACGCGCAGCAGCTCTCGTGAACTGCCTCGTGTGATGACCTGCACCACTCTCAGTCACCACGCAGCCCGATCTGAATTTTTTGAGAAGGCCAGTGCGAGGACTGCCACGTAGGTGCGGCTCAGGTGTGCTCAGGTGTGCGGTTGCTTCCTACTGTGTAGTCGCCACATTTTCGGCCCCTCGCCCTTGCCGCCGAATTGGGATCGTTTCGCAGGGTCGGGGCAGCGACCTGCCGGCAGGGGCGCGCTGCCGCCGGAGGCGGCGGCGATGGCTCCCCGCTCATCTCGGCGATGGCCTCCTCGCCGGCAGGACCGACCACCTCGTGCCGTGCTCGCGCCATTACCCTGCCGCAGTCGATGGCTCGATGAGCGGCCCCACGCGACGCTCCTCCCTCTCCGACTTCAACTTCCACCTTGGGCCCTCGCAGGAGTGAGCAGGGGCGGCGGCGCCGGCGGCGGCTCGGGCACGACGGCGGGGCCCCGCGGGGGAGCTGCGCCGCGGCCAGCGGGAGCTGCGCCGCGGCCAGCGGGAGCTGCGCCGCGGCCAGCGGGAGCTGCGCCGTGGCAGCTCTCCCGCGCGTGCACCCACTGCAACCTGCGGTTTCTCGCCATTTCCCTCCGCTGCGTCAGGTTCTTTGACGTGGACTCCTTTTTCGAGGACTACCTTGGAAGCCTGCAGCAGCAGGGCCCGCCGCAGCCACCACAGCCGCTACAGTCGCAGCAGCCGCCACAGCCACTACAGTCGCAGCAGCCACTACAGCAGCAGCAGCAGCAGCAGCAGCAGCAGCAGCAGCAGCAGCAGCAGCAGCAGCAGCAGCAGCAGCAGCAGCAGCCGCTACAGCAGCAGCAGCAGCAGCAGCCACTACAGCCGCTACGGCTGCCGCAGCCACCACAGCCGCTACAGCAGCAGCAGCCGCCACAGCCACTACAGTCGCCGCAGCCACAACAGCAGCAGCAGCAGCAGCAGCAGCAGCAGCCACTACAGCCGCTACAGCCGCCGCAGCCACCACAGCAGCAGCAGCCGCCGCAGCAGCAGCAGCAGGGCCAGGCGCGCCAGGCGAGCGACACCAGCTCCGTGGCCCTTTCGGCAGCTGCGGCCGCGCCCATGCCCTGCGCCGGCGGCGCCGGTGGCGGCGGCCCGGCGGGGGCGCACCTGCCGCTGCAGCGGCCGCTGGGGGGCGGTGCACTGCCCGCCGCCGCCGGCCTCGGCGCCCTGCACGGCATGGGTGGCGCGGCGGCGGGCCTGCCCCCCCTGCTGCCCCTGTATGGCGGCGCCGGCGGCGGCGGCGCCCTGCTGCCCGGCCAGCTCCCCCTGCCATCGGCGCTGCCTGGCGGCGGCTTTATCGGCGTGAGCGCGTTGCCGACGCTGCCCGGCGGCGGCGCTCCCGGAGGCCATGGCTATCCCATGGCGATGGAGCAAGGTGGGTGGCAGCAGCGCCCGCTGCTGCCAGCCAGGCGCTGTGCTGGCTGGCGCGCAGCAGTTCGCGGGGCAGGGGGGGACGGGGGTCGTGGCGCAGGGGCCGCGCGCGCGGCAGCAGAGGATGCGCCAGAGCATTGCACAGAGCACTGCTCTCACTACTGCGTCCTCCTGGGGCCCCCTTCGCCTGCTGCTCCCCCGCTGCCGCAGACAACAGTGGGGATGATCCCCCCAGCAGCTCCGCAGAGGACACCCCCCGCACCGGCCAGGGCCATGCGCGCAAGAGCAAGGCGGCCACCCGGCAGGAGCGCAACCGCGCGGCACAGAAGCGGTACAGGCGCGCGCAGGGGGCGCAGCCGGCAACGCAGGGCGCTGCTGCTGCTGCCCTCCCGCCGATGTGGCGCGCCCACGGCATATGCGGATGCGTCCGGCGCGCCGAGCCTCGGGCGAGCCCTGCGCCGCCGCCGCGGCCGCCGCCGGCGCCTCCTGGGCGTGCCTGCGCCGCCGGCTGCGCCGGCCCACCAATCGACCGCCGCAATCTGCGACACCCGGCGCGCAGGGACCGGAAGAAAGCGCACGCGAGGGAGCTGGAGACCGCCGCCGCCGAGCTGCAGCGGCAGCTGCAGGAAGGACAGGTGCGGTGGGCCCCGGGGTGTGCTGGTGGGCACATTGAAGGGTGGTTTGGTGGGAATGGGGGATGGTGGAGAGAGGGGAGTTGCGGCTGCCGCTGGCGCGCGGAGCGGGGCGGCGCGACGCTCGCCCCGGCGCTCGGCCGCCGCCTCGCCGCCGCCGCCCGGGATCAGGTACTGGAGCAGCGCACGCGGGAGCTGGAGGCAACCAATGCCGACCTGCAGGTGGGGCCGCGCCCCGGCCGCGCGCCGTGTGCCCCGTCGCCAGCCCGCGCCGCGCCCCGCCCCCTGCAGGCACAGCTGGTAGAAAGAGAGCGCCAGATCGAGAAGATGAAGATGGAGCTGGCGACGCAGGAGACGGCCGCCGCCGCGATCGCCTGCGCCAGCAGCGGTGGAGAGGCCGGCGACGGCCCCGCCGCCGGCGGTGGCGGCGGCGGCGGCGGCGACGCGAGCGCGCGGCGCCGCGCGGCGCCGCGCCCGCCGGCGGCGGCGCAGCGGCAGCAGGGGGGCCAGCAGCAGTGTGGGTCCGCCGGCGCTGAGAGGCAGAGCGGCTGCTCGGCAGAGGAGCTGCGGAGGAGCTTCGATGGGCAGATCGAGAGGCTGCGTGCATTCATGCGCCAGCACCGCCTGTCGGAGGGCGCGCCGCAGGGTGGGCCGGCGGGTGGGGGGCGGGCGGCGCGGCGGCGCGGCGCTGGGCGCCCCCCGCCCGGGCAGGGCTGCCGCCCAGCGCGCCGCCGCCCGCTGTCCTGCCATCGTTGCGGAGCCCTTCCCGAGCTGCACCACCTCCCTCCCTGCCCTCTTCGCCGCGAGCGCTGGGCACCCCCCCACCGACTCACCCCCGCTTGCACACCTCCGTCCCCGCCTGCCACAGACCACGTGTTCCCTCATGCGCTGCTGGCCAGCCTGGCCAGCCTGGTGGGGCGCAGCTGCCAGATGTGCCACGCGGCGCTGCGGGCGCAGGGCCCGGAGGTCGCCACGCTGCTGGGCCGCCAGCACGTCGACCTGGCAGGCGCGCGGGGCTGGCACGCAGCCGCAGGCGGGGGTGGCGTGCGGGCAGCACGCGCGCCGAGAGCGCTGGCAGGCGGGGGGCTTGCGGGCAGCATGCGTGCCGAGAGCGCTGGTCTCCGTGCCTGCTGTTCTGTGGCAGCCGCGGCCCCCCCCCCCTGCCTGCCTGCCTGCCATCCCCCACCACGCGCGCCGGCGAGCCCGCCCCCCGCCCCCCCGCAGAGGCGGGCAGCGAGGCGGGGCGGTGGCGCGCGGCGCTGGAGGCGATGCACCTCGCGCCGCCCCAGCAGCAGCAGCTGCTGCTGCTCCGCGCCAGCCACCTCCAGCAGCTGCAGACGATCTACCAGGAGCGCCAGGCGCTCAACATGCAGGTGCGGCATGGGCAGTGGCCAGCGTGGACAGGGTTGCCTGCATGGACTGGGATCTGGGGGTGCCTGTGTGCACTGGGGCTGCATGCGTGCACAGGGGTCGCTCAAGTCGCGATGAATAAGGGCGTTGAAGGGCCACCTGCCGTCCCTCTCCACCCCACCCCGCCCCGCCCCTCTCGCACAGGCCATGGCGCTGATGCTGCCCCGCACCGCGAGGGAGCCGCTGGACGGCACGCCCGAGGGCGCCGTCATCCGCCTCGCGCGCCAGGGCAGCCTGCCCGCCGCGCGCTCGTCGGCGGAGCTGGGCGCCACGCTCGACCGCATCAAGGTGGGTGGGTGGGGTGCGTGGTTGGTCTGGTCTGGTCTGGTCTTGCAGCTTGGCACCATGAGGCATGCACCGTTCCGCAAGCGAAATTGCTTGGGGTGGGTGGGCGGGTGTCAACGTGGGGGCATCGGTGAGTGGGCGGGCGAGGCGGGCGCTGGTGGGGGCGTGCGGGGGCTGTGCGTGGAGGCAGAGGGGCGGGCGGGTGGGACGGAGGAGCGCATGCACCGGCCCCGGCCGCGCGCACCCGCGCCGCTGTGCCAGCGCCGCCGCCTTCCCCCGTGCCCCCGCCACCCACCCCAGCCCCACCACGCCACTAACCACGCACCCGGTGCATACCTCATGGTGCCAAGCTGTAAGACCAGACCAGACCAACCACGCACCCCACCCACCCGCGCCGCAGGACAACCTGCGGCGCGAGCAGCGGGCGGTTCTGGAGCTCAACTGCTGCGTCATATCGCGCATCCTCAGCCCGGTGCAGGTTGACTGGCGGGGGTGGGGCGGGGCCAAGGGGCTCAGGGGGCGGGGGCGCGAAGGCGGGGGGGGCGAAGAGGGGGGAGCAGGGGCGGGCGGCGGGCGGGGGAGGCGGCGCGAGCCGCCGCAGCGCGCGCTCGCGCAGGGGTGGTGGGAGAGGGGCGGCGGCTGGCGCGGCCGTTGCTCTGGGCGGCTCGCCCACCCCGAGCCCAAGGCGCTTTCTCCCGGCCGGCACACCTCTCCCACCTGGCGCCTTGCCGCTTGCCCTTGGCGCACCTTCCACCCACGCGCAGGCGGCGCGCTACCTGCTGGCCGCCTACCCCGCGCACTGCGACGCCCTGGCCCTCTCCAACACGCTGCACCAGCAGCAGCAGCAGCAGCAGCAGCAGCAGCAGGCGGCCGCGGCGCGCGTCTGAATCTCTGGCTCGCGTTGCTGCGACCCCTGTCGCCCTGTACTTCCCGCCCCCCGCCAGCCCCAGCGCCGCGCCGGCGGAGGGACGGGCTCGTCGGTGGTGTGAGTGACATTACACTCGGCTGTCTGTGGTGATATCATACGGGCTTAAAACAAAATGAAAAAGGCAGCCCCGAGGTTGGGGCGCAGGCAATCAAAACACGGGTGGCGAGCAAAACAGTCGGGTGCATGATGAGTTTAGCTTGGGAGGCCCGCGGTGCCCGGGGCGCCGCCGGCGGCCGGGCCGCCCCGGCGGCGCGCCGCGGGGCCGCCCACGCGAGGGGCGCCTCTCCCCTGGCAGCGCGCCGGCATGCCCGCGCAGCGCCCTCCGGCCATCTCCTCTGGTCCCTCGACAGTCAGTGGTGCCCATCAGCTGGTGCCCATCTCCTGGTCCCCCCCCCCATCAGTAGTGCTTCCACCCCTCGGCGCCGCGGGGCACGATGTCGGGCACCATGCGGCGCAGGCGGTACCAGTCCACTGCGTGGCGCGTGGCACGGGAGAGCATGAGCGGTGGGTGCTGGCGGCGCCGGCGCCGGCGCGCCCCGCGGCGTGCGCGCGCCAGCAGGGCCGACGACGGCTCCCGCCTGCCCAGCGCACCTGGCCCCACCCCCAGCGCGATCATCACGCCAATCTGCTGCGCCCGCTCGGGCATGGCCCACCTGGGCGCGGCGGGCGAGGGAGGCAGGGAGGAGGTTGCGTGGGAGGGCCCAAGGACAGGGGCAGCGGCGGCGCCCCTGCCAGCAGCGGCGGCGGCAGCGGCCGACCGATGCCGATGCCAATGCCAAAAAGGCGGGTCGGCCCTCACAGGAAGGCGCGGATGTAGGTGGCGCGCTGGCCCAGCATGGGCAGGTACCGCACGACGAGCGGCAGCGTCTGCGGGGAAAGGGGACGGCGGCCGGGGGCCGGGGGGGGGGGGGGGGGGGGGGGGGGGGGGGGCGGGGGGGGGGGGGGGGGGGGGGGGGGGGGGAGGACGCAGGGGGGGGGGGGGGGGGGGGGGGGGGGGGGGGGGGGGGGGGGGGGGGGGGGGGGGGGGGGGGGGT
>PCFQ01000080.1:70670-90954 GCA_003063905.1 Chlorella sp. A99 | reverse complement strand
GGGGGCGGGCGGGGGGGGGGGGGGGGGGGGGGGGGCCGGCGGCGCAGGGGCGGGGGGGTGGCGCGGCCACGCCCCACAGTTGTCCCCCGCGCTGCGTTCGCGCCGCCGCCCGCCCGCCGCCCGTCTGCTTTTCCACCGGCGCCTAGCCATGCGGGCGGCCTGCACCCACCTGCATGCCCAGGTCGACCTCCTGCCCCGACTGGTACTTGGGCCCAGCCTTCACTGCCGCGTCGTACGCGCGCCGCTCCTCCTCGAGCTTGGTCTGCGGCGCATTGGGATGTGGGTGTGGGCGAGGGGTGTGCAGTGTGCGGTGGTGAGGGGTGTGGGTGTGGGTGTGCGGTGTGCGGTGTGCGGTGAGGGGTGTGCCCAAGGACATGGGAAGAGTTGGAGGGGGTGGGGGGGGGGGGCGAGCGCGGAGAACGCGGGGAGCGCAGGACAGCGCGGGCGCGCGGCGCGCCGGCTGCCTGCACCGGCAGCGCGTGGCGCCCTCCCTCCCCGGGCCGCTCTCGACGCCGCGCGCGCAGGCTGAGCACGCGGCCCCCCGCCGCCGCCCACCCCCCCCCCCCCCCCCCGGCCCGCCCGGGGCGCCCCACCTGCAGCGGCATCCGCAGCTCTTGGACCCACGCATCGGCCGTCAGCGGCGCCCCCGTCAGCTGCTCCACCAAGTCCAAGAAGGCGGAGCCGTTGCCGGGCTTCCAGAAATGCTGCGGAGGAAGGTGGGTGGGTAGGTGGGGGGGGGGGGGGGGGGGGGCGGGGGGGGGGGGGGGGCGGGGGTGGGAAGGGGGGGGAAATGGGGGGGAGGGGTCCCCTGGGTTNCCCCCCAAGTCCAAAAAGGGGGGGCGTTGCCGGGTTTCCGGGGGGGGGGGGGGGGGGTGGGGGGGGGGGGGGGGGGGGGGGGGGGCGCCGGGGGGCGGGCGATGCGCGGTTGGGAAAGGGCGGTTGGACAGGCGGCCGGCGGGCGGGCCCGGAGCAGAAGGCGATGCGGCCCGGAGCACAGGCGCTGCCTGGAGCAGCGCTGTCCATTGGAGCAGCTGCCATTGGAATCCAAGAAGAATCCAAACTCCCCGGCGCCCCGGAGCTGCCGCAGAGGGCGCGCCACAGGGTAAACCCTAAACCCGCCGCCGCCTCCGCCGCCGCCGCCCGCCGCCCGCCCCGCCGCTTCCGACGCCCGCCCCCCTCACCTCGGTGAGATCCGCGCCGACGCGGCTGTCGTCCACGATGGCGCCATACTTGTGCAGGAAGTGGTGCCGCGTCTGGTGCACAGACATCTGCGGCGCCGGGGGGCTCGCCGCCAGCCGTCGGCCGCGGGCGCCGCGGACGCGGGCCGCCGCGCCGCGCGCGCCCGCGCCGCGCCCGCGCCGCCGCGCCGCTCCCTCAACGCGCGCGCAGGGGGCGGGGGCGCACGCCGCGCGCCTCCGCCCGCCCCCCTCCCACGAACCTCTGCCAGAATGTAGCCCTGGTAATAAGCGCTGCTCTCGTCGGCCTGTGGGGCGAGCGCGCGAGGGTGGGGCGGCGCGGCGCGCTCCGCGCGGCGTGCCCGCGCGGCCTGCGCGCACAGCGCACAGCACGCACAGCACAGCGCTCACCAGGATGTGGGGCACCGACATGAGGGGGCGCGGCGCGGGGCCGCCCTCCACACGCGCCTCGGTCTCGTCCGCCAGCGCCAGCACCCGCGCCGGGGTCACCTCGGCCTCCGGCAGCTCGTACAGCGCTTTCTCAAAGTATGGCACGGACAGCATGGAGCGGACCTGGCGCGGGGGTAGGCAGGCGCGGGAGGGAGGCGCGCGCGCTCGGGCGGGCGGTGGGCGGTCGCCCGGGCGCGCGCGCGGCGGGGGCGGGCGGCGGGGCCCTCGGCGCGCGCCTCTGCCCTCTGTCTGCCCCTCCCTCCCTCCCCATGCTCCCTGCAACGCCCCCTCCTCAGGCTTCCACCTCAGGCGTCCACCTGGAAGACCTCATACGGCTGGGTCGCCTTCAGCTGCTCCTCCACGAGCCCCCATGGCATCACCTGCGGCAGGGCGGACAAGGGGTCTGTCAAGAGCGCGGGGCTGGCGCCAGCGCCGCGAGAGGGGCGCGCGTGCGCGCGGCACGGCGGAGAGGGGGGCCCCGCTGCCAGGGCGCCCCTGGCGAGAGGTGGGCGGAGAGGGCCGGGCGACGCGAGGGCTCCGGCGGGCGGCGCGCCCGCAGCTGCGGGGCCGCGCCGCGCACCTCGCCCCCGCGGCTGCGGGCGTAGCGCGCGAGCCAGGCGGCGTCCCCGGCGAGGGAATCCAGAAACATGGACTGGTTTTCTGTCGGCGACGATGGAGGGATTGGTGGAACGGAAGCACGTGTGCAGCGCATAAAATGACAGCGCATGAAATGACAGACGGCGAAGCAGCCGGCGTGGCCGGAGCGGCGCTAGGACGCCGGCGCGGCCGAGGGCGAGAGGCGCGCCGCGGCGGCTGGACGCACAGATCAGCGCTCGCTCGCCTGCATAGGCCACCGAGGTCGGCGCGCGCTCCTGGCTGGCCAGCGGCGTGCGCTGCGTGATGTTGGCAAAATGGGCTGCGCAGGGATGGGGGTGGGCAACAAACAGGGGCGGTGCGAGGTGGCGGCAGGGGCGAGGCGCTGGGCGGCGCAGCAGCTGGCGCCGGCGGCCGCCGCCGGCGCTCGCCGCACCCGCGTGCCCTCCCTCGTGCAGCAGCGTCCCCAGCGCCGTCTTGCCGCTGCCCACCTGCACGGGGGCCAGGAGAGAGGGAGAGCTGAGGGCGGCACCGCGCCAGCCGGCCGGCCGCCAGCGGGCAGCTGTGGCTTGCTTGGAGGCGCGGGCGCGGCGGCGGCCAAGCGCGCCCGCTTGCTGCGGCGCGCGGGCACCTGCCGCCTGCCAGCTACGGATGCACTGTCTGATCGCCGCCTTGAGCCAAAGGTAATGCGATCACATCTCACCGCCGAGGGCGTGGCGAGCGATGTGAAGTTGGCCTGGGAGGGGACCCAGGTGCCGTCCGCGCGCACCCAGGCCGGCTGGGGCCAGTGGCAGAAGCCGTTGCTGTACTTGCCTGTGTCGGGGTGGGGTGGGGGTGGGGTGGGGTGAGGGAGATTGAGCAGGGGCCGCGGCGAGAGAGGGGAGGGAAGGATGGGCGCTGGCGAGGGCCTGGCGACGCACAGGTGTGAGGCGGGAGCGTGCCGCGCGCCGTCCGCGCCCCTCTGCCGCCCCGCCCGCCTGCCCTGAGGCACGCCTCGCGCTGCCGAGCCGCACGCGCGATGCACGGACTGGAGCAGCCCAGGCGCCCCTCAAACACCAAAACAACCAACCATTCTCGACCATTCTCGACCATTCTCAGCCCACCTTCGCGGTCGCAGAGGTCCAGGCGCATCACGGCCCCGCGGTATGAGATGCCCAGCGCGGCAAACGTGCGCGCCCACACGTCCACCGCGTCCTGCGGCGCGGGGGCGGCGGGGGGGCGCGTCAGCGCGAGCGCGGGGGCGCGGCAAGGCGGCGGGCGAGGCCGGGCCGCCGCGGGGGCCGCCGCTGGGAGCGCCGCCCGCAGGCCGCGCCACGCGCCTGCCCCACAATCCCGCCACGCCACCCCACACGCCAGCCCCCACCGTGGCGAGCCCAACCTCAGGCGTTGATGCCCACCACGGACGGGAGGTTGAAAGCAAAAGGTAGAAAGCAGGAGGAAGGGAGGAAGAAGTAGAAAGCAGCCCACCTCGAATGGAAAGTAGGGGTCCAGTTTCGCCTCCACGTCCCCGGACAGCGCGTACCCCATGTTGTGCGCCGCGAGCGCGCCCTCGCCCTTGACCCCCGCCAGCGCGGCCCGCGCCGCCTCCGCCAGCGGCCGCGTCCTTTTCTCCAGGCCGTCCAGGATCTCGAACAGCCGGGCCTTGCTCATGCCCTCCGCCTGGGTGACCTGCGCACGGTGTGGGGGCGTGCGTGCGGGCGCGGGGCGGGGAGTCCGAGGGGGTGGGCGGGGGGGCTCGCAGCGCGCCCGCCGTGGGACCCGTCGATGCATCGCGCTTCAAGAACTTCAAGCATCACCCCCCCCCCCCTCTTTGCCTTCATGTCAAAGTAGTCCTCGTAGGGCCCCGCCAGCCGTGCCAGCCGGTTGCGCAGCTTGACGATCTGCGGCACGGCCCAGGCGCGCGGATCGATCGCCGCGGTTCAGTAGCAGGGCGGGCAGGTCGGCTGCTCGGCCGGGGGCCGGGCCCCGCCAACTGGCCGCCGGTCGAGGGGCCAGGGGGGCTCGCGGGCCCGGGGACCGCCGCCCCGCGGCGGCGGCGCCGCTTCGGCGGCTGTCGGCGCTCACCTCGCAAAAGCGCTCGACCACGTGGGGCCCCACCGACCTGTCGGCGCGGGCGGGAGGGGGACATGGTCAGAGAGGGGGAGCGAGAGGTGGCACCGGTGGCGCGGAGAGGGGGAGGGGGGGTCAGGGAGTCGAGAGAGGCCGGAGGCGCGCAGGTCGCCCTCCCCTCCCCCTCCCCCCATGACCGCGGCGTCTCCACCCCATCACCCCCCGAGCCTCCCTCCCGAGCCTCACCTCAGGCCCTCGTACGCAGCCAGGCGCTTGGGCTCCTCGGGCGAGGTGCGCATCAGCATGCGCAGCTGGACGCTGCTGGCTTTGTGCAGCACTGCAGGGTCGGAGGGGTCCCTCCAGCCCAGTGCCATGCCTGCGGCGCGCGCGTGCGAGTGCAGGGGAGCGGGGGGAAAGGTCTGGCGCGGGCGCTCTGCGGCCGCGGCGGGACCGCGCCACGTGCACCCCCGCCGCGCGCAGGCGGCGGCTCGCTCCGCCCCGGCCGCGCCGCGGCCGCGCGCGCGCTCTGCCCCGCTGCTCCGAGCCGGCCAGCCCACCTCCCCTGCGCCGCCCGCCGCCGCCGTGCCGCCAGCCGCGCGCGCAAACGCAGAAAACGTGGCAAGCAAACCCACCGTTGCGGTGCGAAGCCAGCTCTGCCTCCAGCTCATTGAGCTTGGCCTGCAGCTCTGCAACGCGGGGGTCGCCCGCGCCGCCGGCGTAGGTGCGGAACGCCTGCCGGCGGGGGTGATAGATGGACAGATTGCATCAGTGTCTGATAGCAGCCGGCGGGGGACGAGCGCGGGGCAGCGCAGGGCGCGGCCGAGGGCGGAGCGAGGGGGAGGGCGAGCACGGGGCAGGGCAGGGGTGGCTGAGGGCGGAGCGAGGAAACATTTTGGCGCGGGGCGGCCCGGCGGCCGCGGCCACTGCCGCCCCAGCTCGGCGGCCCACGCTTGCCTTCTCCAGTATGGCCAGAGCCTGGCGCTGCTCGGGGCTGAGGCCGAGGTCGGCCAGCTGCTCCTTGACCGCCGCCAGGTGGGAAGGGTCCGCCAGCCACTCGTCCAGCCTGGGACGCGGGCGGTTGCGGGCAGCAGGGCGGGTGGTGGAGGCGCAGCACGAGCTCGGAGCAAGGTCAGCGCAGGGGACGAGGGACCGATGGCGCGACGCGCGGCCGCCGCGCGTGCTGCCGCCACCAACGGCAGGCGCCCCCTGCCCCGCCCCGCCCCCTCGCCTCGTCTTGGTGGCTGCCAGCGCGTCGGTGGAGGCCCCTGCCAGCCCCATCTTGGTGGCCCAGAAGTTGTCCTCAAACTCCTTGTGCGCCTGTGGGTGGGCAGGGAGGGCGGGCGGGGCAGGGGAGGGAGGCGCGGAGCGGCGCGGTCAGCCAGAGGGCTCCGTCCCAGCGGCCGGGCGGCGACGGGCGCGCCGGCGCGGGGCCTGAGAGACGCGCCATGCTGCGCCCGGCGCCAGGGGCTGGGCCGAGCAGTGGCGTGTGCTGCCGGCGAGCGCCGGGAAGAGAGTTCTTAGTGACTGAAAGAGGATCGAGGCTGGGATCGCAGCAACATGCGCATGCACGCGGCAGGCAGCAGCATGCACGCAAGCGGCGGCAGCCCGAGTTTGCCACGGCCTCCTCGCCTGCTCGTACTCCTTGCTGATGGCTTCGATAAACTCGGAGGCCGGCTTGCTGCCGGGCAGCGGGCCAAACGCCGCGGCGGTCGTCATTGCACGGCAGGGGCGGGCGAGCGGCCTGTGGCGTGGGCGGGCAGCAGATGGGCGACGCAAGCGGCGCGAGCTCAGAGCCTGCGGCGCTGCAGCCGGCGTCGCCTCCAACTCTTTTCCCCTGGGGGTGGTCAGGGGAGAGAACTACTACGCCGAAGCGCAGCCGGGGCCACAGGCGGTGTGCGGCTCCGGCACAGCGCGCAGCACCGGCAGCGCACATGCCACGGTGCACTCGACTCGCTTTGTAGAATTGGGGCCCTTGATGACTGGAGAGCCGCTCCAGCCGGATTCCAATCCAGATCGGCCTTTGCGAGCAGGCGTGATCAAGCAGGCAGTTCGCCTGAGATCCACGCGCGTTCTGATGAAGAACAGACTCCGCGGGTTTGCAAGCAGCATGGGAGAAGGGGGTGCGATGCACTCGCCCGAAACGAGAAAGCCCTTCTCACTGGCTCTGAACGCCAGCAGTGAGCCGAGGTCGAGATCGATCGTGGGCCTTGTTGTCTTTCCTGCACCTGCCACCCGCCTCATCACCCCCGCCCCCCGCCTGAAGGCCAACGCCTTACCCGCTCCCTCTGTTCAGTGCTGCAGCTGCGCGCGATGTTGCACGCACCAGCAGGACAACGTAATTCAAGGGCGCCAAGCTGCGGCCGCGCTACATCTGCTCTCCTGTCAACAGGCCGAGGGCTCGCCGCGCCCGCGCGCCCAGCAGCGCGACCGCAGCTCGCCGCCCCACGCCCGGCCGCGCAGAGGGGCTGCACAGGCGGCGGCTCACGCAACACGACGCGGCCCGCCTCAGGCCGCCGGCACGACGACGGCGGTCAGAAAGGCGCGGCGCACGGCCGCGTGCGCCGGCACGGGCAGCGCCTGCCAGGCGGCGCCGCCCGGTGCGTCGGGCACCAGGCGTTCGAAGGCTTCGTTGTACTGATCGTTCCGGCTGTTCATGCCGCCTGCGAGCACCGCAGACAAGCAATGCGGGCGCTTACGAATCGTCTTGTCGCAATGTGCGGCGGTGGGGCAGCAGGCCGACGCCCAGCCTCCCCGCGCGCCGCCGCCCCGCTCGCTCCGTGCCCTGACAGCACCCCGCATCCCATCCCCCGCCCCGCCGCATGCCTGTGAAGAACAGCTGGCCCTCGCAGAAGCCCGCGGTGCCGTAGGCGCGGCCCTCCGGCATGGGCGGCCCCTCAATCCAGGTCTGCAGGGGGGGCAAATGTAAAATGTAAATCGGGGGGTTTTACGTCCGGTTTAGTGGTCAATCACTGAACCGTTACCAGACGCCTGGCGCTGGAACAGCCGAGGCCCAGGTTTTGCAGCTAGTGTTCCGACTGAGATTCGAACCCCTACCACTTGGGCGGTCAGTCCAGCTCATTATTTAACGGCGCGGCGGGCGGCGCAGCCTCGCGCAGATCGCCGGCTGGCGCGGCGCGCGACGCGCGCCGCCGGCCCCAGCCGCCGGGTCGGCGAGGCGGAGACAGGTGGAGCGTTTGCTTCTTGTAATAACTGGATCTTCTATCTAGCAATGCAACAATCAACAGGCGCTCACCTCCATGCGCGGCTCATACACCTCCACCCTGTCGATGAAGCTCGCAGCGTCGTAGCCGCCTGCGCGGCGCGCCAAGGGGAGCGAGGCACAAGGGTGGCTGAGCGGAGGGCCGCGGGGCGGAGCGGCGCGGGGGCCGCGCCGGAGGGCCGGCGCGCGGCATGGGGGTCCGCGCCGGCCGCGCCGCCGCCGCGCAGGGCCGCTGGGGGCGCCGACGCGTGCGCGTGCAACCGGCGCACAGCGGCGCGAACTGCCCACACGCTGCCGGGCGCGCCTCGCCGCGCACCTGCGCGCCCGGCCTGCCGCTCCCTCGCCACCACTGCCCCGCTTGCACCCCCTCCTCTTACCCTCCCACCTACTCCACCATGCGCCCACCTATGGAATAGAGCCGGCCCCAGGCGGCGGCCATCGCGTGCGCGCCGCGCGGGTGCAACATGGGCTGCACAAAGCGCCAGCGCCCCTCCCGCGGATCCAGGCGCTCCACCTCCCGCAGGTAGCTCTGCCCGTTGTAGCTGCAGTTTGGAGAGGAATGGACAAGGGGGCGGCGCGATTGATTGCGGTGGGGTGCGGGCAAGTCGCCTGCGGGGGGGCGCGCGGCAGCCGGGCGCGCGCGCCGCGCGCCGCCGCGCCCCGGCGCCCCTCGCCGGCCCGGCGGCCCCACGCCGGCGCAGCGCCTCGCCCGCCCGAGAGGTAGATGCAGCCGTCGAGCACGGCGCCGGCCACCGAGAAGCGGGTCTTGAGCATGGTGGGGCCTGCGGGAGGCGCGTGCGGGCGGGGTCGGGGTGGGGGTGGGGGTGGCCGCTGCGCGCTGCCCGCGCGAGTTGCTGCGTCCGTGGGTTTCCGCGGCTGCGGCGCCCGCCCACCTTCCGCCCAGGCATCGGTCTCCGGGTCAAACACCTCGACGGAGTCGTAGTACTGCCCCTGTTGCGCATTGATGAGGGCGCGACCGGGAATGGTGTGCAGGGGCGTGGAGCCGCTGAAGGGGCGGACGGCCAAGGGGCGCCTGCCCCGCGGGCCCCGCCGCCCCGCCCGCCGCCCCACCTGCGTGCCGCCGCCCATCACGTGCAGCCTGCCGCCCAGCGCCACGCAGGCGGGCGAGCCGCGGATCACAGACATGGGGGTCACCTGCGCGCGGGCAGTGGGGTGCGGTGAGGCACAGGGACGCGCGGCGCAGGGGCAAGCACTCGTGCGATGCGACAGTGAAGAGGAAGGAGAGGGTGTCCTGCCCGCCCTACCCCCACCCCCGCCCCCGCCCCCGGCCCACCGCCGCCGCCGCCGCCGCCGCCGCCACATGCCACACGCCACACACCACACACCACCACCACCACCGCCCACCTGCGACCACTGCCCCGTCGCCGTGTCCAGCATGCAGCAGTCGCGCAGCCACTCGGTGCTGTTGCCGCCGCCCATCGCGAAGAGTCGGCGGCCGATGGCGGCGCCGCTACCGTAGCCGCGCTCGCAGGGCATGTCGGGGCCTGCGCACGCAGCGCGGTCGCATGTCGGGGGCGCCGGCGGCGCGGCGCGCGCGGCCGTGGCCCCCCGCCGGCGCAGAGGGGCCGCGAGCGCGCTGCTCCGCCGGCGGCCGCTGCGGGAGCCGAGGGGAGGCGGCGGCGGGCGGCGCAGCCCCGCCCCGCCGCCCGCCCTGCCACACCCCGTCCCCTGCCCTGCCTGCCGTACACACTAGACTAGGCTGCCTGCCATGCACACCAGACTCGACTAGACCGGACGCACCGCCGCGCCAGGTGTCGGTGGCTGGGCTGTAGATGGTGACGGATGAGAGCCAGCCGTTGCAGTTGCCGCCCAGCAAGTACAGCTCCTCGTGGCCCGCGCCCACGCCGCCGGCCGCCGCCGCCGCCGCTGCCGCGGCCGCCGCGCCGCCCGTCAGGTGCGGCGGCAGCGAGGGCGGCGCGGCGCCGCCGGCGGCCTCCAGCGCCGCGCGGAGCGCGCGGTTCTCGGCACCGAGCTGCTGGATCTTCTGGCCCGCGTCCTGCGGTGGGGCGAGGAGCGCCGCAGGGAGGGGGAGTTGGCCCAGCGGGCGCGGCGGGGAGGCCGAGCGCGCCGGCCAGCGGGCGCGCGCGGCGGCGCTCGGCCGGGCCGCACGGCCGCGCAAGGCTCTGCGCTAGGACTCGGTTGCCCGCGGGCTTCTCTCCAACGAACGGACTGCTTTCGCACCAGGTTGGCCGCCATCATCTTGCTGCGCTCCTTCTGGGCCTGCAGACAGGCAGGGGAGGATGAGTGCCGCGGCGGCACCGCGGCGCAAGGGCGTCGAGGGACGCCGACAGGCCCAGCCTCGGCTGGGGGCCGCTCGCCGCGGCCCGCCCCTGGCCCGGCCGGCCGGACGGAGGCAGCCTGCCCGGGATGGTCACACCGCCGCCCACTCTCCGCGCCAGCCTCGTCTCCACATCTCCCCCCACCAGCGACGACTCCCACCAGCCTCACCTCCACATTCCCCCCCACCAGCCTCAACTCCCACCAGCCTCGCCTCCACATTTCCCCCCACCAGCGACGACTCCCACCAGCCTCGACTCCCACACACACACACACACACACACCAGCCTCACCCGCATCAGTGCTTCGTCGATGCGCGAGACGTGGCCCTGCAGCGCAGCCGCCGCCACGAGGCCCACCGGCGGCCCCGCGCCGCCCTGCCGCGCCACCAGGGCCGACAGCGTCGCTTTCAGAGCACTCAGCTCGTCAGACAGGATGTCGATCCCAGAAGGGCCGGCCGTCCCTGCCGCCGCGGCCGGCGGCTGCGACGGGCCGCCGCCGCCGCGGCCGCCCGCGCCGCCGCCCGCGCCGCCGCCCGCGCCGCCGCCCGCGCCGCCGCTCGCGCCGCCGCCCGGCGGCTGCTGACTGCCGCTGCCGCCCGAGCCCTGCCGCTGCATGGGCGCATATGGCTGCGCCCCCGCTTGAAGCTGCTGCTGCACCTGCTGCTGCTGCTGCTGCTGAGGGGGCCTCTGGGACGCTCCGCCCGCCGCCGGTGCCTGCTGCTGCGCCTGCTGCTGCGCAGAGCCAGGCGCAACCTTGCTGCCGCTGCCATTTGCAGTGCCTGCCATGGTCTTTGCTGCCTTGGCCGCCCGCCGGGCGTCCGCCTCCTGCTCGGCAGCAAAGGTCCTGGCGCCCGCCCCCGGCTGCGCGGCCGGCGGGGCCAGCGGGGGCGGCGCCCCTGCGCTGCCGCCCTGGCACGACGACGCCGCACCCTGGCTGGGCCAGTCGCCGGCAGCGCCACCGACGACGCTGCTGCTGGCGGCGCTGACGCTGCTGGCGGGGCGGCTGTACGGCGCGAGGCCGGCGGGCGCGGCGGCCGAGGGGGTGGCACGCCGGAGCGCCGCCGACGCGGTGGCGGCCGAGGCCGAGCCACCCTGCTGCCGCTCCTTGGCCTTGCGGAACTCGGCACACAGCTCTGCAGCCTGCTTCTTGCTGCGGGCGTGGGCGGGCAGCCAGGCCAGCGGCGGGGTTCGGGGCGCGGGCGCGTCGGCGCGCGTCGGCGCGGCCGGGCAGTGCTGGCTTGCAGGCGCAGCGCGAGCTGCCCAGAAGGGGGAGGCGACAGGGCATGGCAGACGACTCACGTGAGCTCCTGTTGGAACTTGCTGCTGCCCCGGATGTAGCTGCCGCCGTTCTGCACAGGGGAGGGCGCCGGGCGGCAGGCACACGGCTTGCTGCAGGTGCGCGCGGCCGCGCGCCGCCACACCCACGCAGCCGTATCCACAGACCCACTCGCGGGCGCACGCGCTCGAGCGCGCGCACCCACTCCACACACACGCGCGCACGCTCCACCCGCCACCCACCCACACGCGCGCGCGCACACGCGCACGCCATCCCCACCCACCACCCACACACGCGCGCGCGCACCCACGGCACACCCACGGCACACGCGCCTGGAGGATGGGCCTAAACATGCGCTCTGGCAGGGGCGGGCAGTCGAGGTAGACCTCTGCCTGCACCTGCGCTGGATAGGCCGTCTTGCCGGACCTTGCAGTCCAGCCTGCGGCGGCAGCAGGGCGCGCGTGGGGCGAACAAGGAGGGAGGCGGGGCGGGGCACGAGACGGCAGGCGCGGCGCGGAGGCCAGAGGACGGCGGGCGGCGGGCGGCGGGCGGGGAGCACTGCGCGCCGCGCCCCGCGCGTCCGCCCCACCGTTGGGGCGGATCTCCCATTCGCCGTCGGAAGCGGCGCGGAAGATGCCGTGCATCGTCTTGGCGGAGACGTTGTACAGAAACAGGGGCATGCTGCATGGCGCGCGGGGGCGCGGGTGGGAGGGAGGGGCGGGTTGGGAGGGCAGACGTGCTGCGCGATGCTCGTGCCAGAGCAGGTGAGGTGTGCAGTTGCACTGCCGAGGTGTGCAGTTGCGCCGCCGCGCATTGGCCGGAACAACCTCTCACCCGACCTTCACGTATTGCACGTAGCACCAGTGCTGCTGCGGCAGCCCAAATACCAGGTGCTCCATGCACTCGTCAAACGTGTTGTTGTTGCAGACTAGCGCGGGGGGTGGATGGCAGAGGCGTGAGCGTGTGCAGCGCGGGGCGGGGCGCGGGGACTGGCTCCCCGGCGGGCGCTGCCCCTGGCGATCCGCGCTGCTCTCCCGCGGCTGTGATTCCCCCGGCTCCTGGTTCGTCCCCCGGCTCGAAGCCGCAAGCCCACGCCNCTGTTGACGATTTCACGCGCTGCGCTGCGGCGCTGCCTCCCGCAGGGGCCAGGGTGCCAAGGTGCCCGCGCAGGGCGCGCTGTCGCCGGCCCAGCGCGAGTTGCAGCGCATGGAGCAGCAGCGGATGGAGCAGCGCGGCAGTGAGCGCCCGAGCGCTGCTGGTTGACGGGTGCCTTGCACCCACGGCGCACCCCATCTGCGCAGCAAGCCAGGCTGCCGCCTGTGGCCCCGGGGCTGACGCCGCGCCCCCGCGCCCGCGCCCTCCCCTCCGGCCCCCGCAGCAGCGGCGCCGCCCCAGGCGCAGCACCCCGGGCGCGCGGGCCCCGCGCGCGCGGCCGCCGAGCGCGAGGTGCGGCAGCTGGAGGCGGAGAAGGCTGCGGACGAGGAGTACAGCCACATGAGCAAGGCGCAGAAGTGAGGGGAGGGGGCGCCGGGAGGGGCGAGCGAGGGGCGAGCGAGGGGCGAGGAGGGGGAGAGGAGCGGCGGAGCACAGAGGGAGGGCGCGCGGCGCGACGAGGGACGCGGCCGCGAGGGAGACAGGGGAGGGAGCGCGCGTCGGGCAGGCCGCGCAACCAGATGGGAGCTCCAAACGGCCGAAGCCGGCGCCGACGCCGCCGACGCCGCTCCAAGCCGCAGCCTAACCCAGTGCCCCCGTGCGCCTGCCGCCCTGGTCCACCCGTCCCGCAGGACCTTCCTGCGTGCCAAGGAGTGGCTCTTTGAGTGGCTGGCAACCGGCGTGGAGCCGCTCTGAGCGCCAGGAGGAGGGTGCCCCTCCTCGCGCCAGGAGACGGGCATCTCTCGCGCCAGGGCGCGGCGCGCGCGCCCCCATTTCATGCCTCTGCACGCGCCGGCGGCGCCGGCCGGCGCCCCCTGCTCTTTTTGCGCGGGCGGGCGGCGGGCATTTTCTCAGCCCACCCCGCGCTTGACTACCCTCCTACCCTATCACTACATGCATCGCACGGCAGGACGGTACACTCACTCGACAGTACGAGGACGAGAGATTGATTGTACATGCCCCCCTCTGGCATTGTGCGGCGCGCCGTGGCTTGCACCCCGCGCGCCGCCTCGGCGCCCAACACATGCACCCCAACGCATGATGTGTGCCCCATGCCCCACCCCGTTTTGCCCGCGAGACTGACATTCTCGTTCCCTCGGAACAAACGAATCACGTGTGATGATGTGAGGCGCCCAGCCACGCGCGGGAGGGCGCGAGCAGACGGGAGGGGCAGTAGCGCACGGAGCGGCGAGGATGACCTGCGCTCCGCGACCTCGCCATCGCTCAGCCCACAAACACTGCCCTGCCGGTGCTGTGTGGCAAGTTGTGGCGCCGGTCGATTATCAGGCTGCCTGATAGCATGGTGTCCCTGTCAGGGAAGGCTGGACAAGGCGAGGGAAGGAGAGGGGCTCGGCCGCGGGTGCGCTGGCACGTGCAGGCGCCAGGCCCCCAGCCAGGCCCGGCCGACTGCGCGGCGCTGCGCTGGTCCCCGCGAGCTACCTGTAATAGGCGCTGCACTGGTAGCCGACGCGCTGCGGGATGTGGCTCGCAAAGAGCCCCCAATTGTTGCCGCAGCCCCTGCGCCGCACCGTCTCCAAAAACAGGGCGTGGTCGTCCAGGCGTGTGAGGGCCTGGCAGGGTGCGGCGGCATGGGCCCAGGTGGCAGTGCACGGCAGCCTGGGCGCAGGGCGGCAGTGCTGGCGCGACTGCCGCTTGCACTGCTGTCCAGTCCAGTGGAGCAGGACTGCAAGAGCGCGCTCTCAGAGAGTGTGGCTCTTCCGGAGGCCTGGTGACGGAAGCTGGGGCAACAGCAAAAGCAGCGCGCGCCGCCGGCGCCGCGGCAGCCGAGGCCGCCGCACCGCTCCGCGCCGGTGCAGGCGCAGGGTGAGTGGACCCCGGAGAACCACGCCCTGTTTTTGGAGACGGTGGCGAGGTCGCGGAGCGCAGGTCATCCTCGCCGCTCCGTGCGCTACTGCCCCTCCCGTCTGCTCGCGCCCTCCCGCGCGTGGCTGGGCGCCTCACATCATCACACGTGATTCGTTTGTTCCGAGGGAACGAGAATGTCAGTCTCGCGGGCAAAACGGGGTGGGGCATGGGGCACACATCATGCGTTGGGGTGCATGTGTTGGGCGCCGAGGCGGCGCGCGGGGTGCAAGCCACGGCGCGCCGCACAATGCCAGAGGGGGGCATGTACAATCAATCTCTCGTCCTCGTACTGTCGAGTGAGTGTACCGTCCTGCCGTGCGATGCATGTAGTGATAGGGTAGGAGGGTAGTCAAGCGCGGGGTGGGCTGAGAAAATGCCCGCCGCCCGCCCGCGCAAAAAGAGCAGGGGGCGCCGGCCGGCGCCGCCGGCGCGTGCAGAGGCATGAAATGGGGGCGCGCGCGCCGCGCCCTGGCGCGAGAGATGCCCGTCTCCTGGCGCGAGGAGGGGCACCCTCCTCCTGGCGCTCAGAGCGGCTCCACGCCGGTTGCCAGCCACTCAAAGAGCCACTCCTTGGCACGCAGGAAGGTCCTGCGGGACGGGTGGACCAGGGCGGCAGGCGCACGGGGGCACTGGGTTAGGCTGCGGCTTGGAGCGGCGTCGGCGGCGTCGGCGCCGGCTTCGGCCGTTTGGAGCTCCCATCTGGTTGCGCGGCCTGCCCGACGCGCGCTCCCTCCCCTGTCTCCCTCGCGGCCGCGTCCCTCGTCGCGCCGCGCGCCCTCCCTCTGTGCTCCGCCGCTCCTCTCCCCCTCCTCGCCCCTCGCTCGCCCCTCGCTCGCCCCTCCCGGCGCCCCCTCCCCTCACTTCTGCGCCTTGCTCATGTGGCTGTACTCCTCGTCCGCAGCCTTCTCCGCCTCCAGCTGCCGCACCTCGCGCTCGGCGGCCGCGCGCGCGGGGCCCGCGCGCCCGGGGTGCTGCGCCTGGGGCGGCGCCGCTGCTGCGGGGGCCGGAGGGGAGGGCGCGGGCGCGGGGGCGCGGCGTCAGCCCCGGGGCCACAGGCGGCAGCCTGGCTTGCTGCGCAGATGGGGTGCGCCGTGGGTGCAAGGCACCCGTCAACCAGCAGCGCTCGGGCGCTCACTGCCGCGCTGCTCCATCCGCTGCTGCTCCATGCGCTGCAACTCGCGCTGGGCCGGCGACAGCGCGCCCTGCGCGGGCACCTTGGCACCCTGGCCCCTGCGGGAGGCAGCGCCGCAGCGCAGCGCGTGAAATCGTCAACAGGCGGCGGGCGGGCGGGCGCACGCGTGCCTGCGGACGCGCCACCCTGTCCCAGCCCAGCACATCCCGTTTTCGGGATGTCGTGCGGTGCCTGGGCGTGCGGTGGCGCGGCCCGCAGGACAAGCCCGCTGACCACCTCCTGAACCGCCCTGTGCCCCCTACTCGCCAGCCTATCGGGTCGTGCACTCCCGATCCAGCGCCAGTTCCCGTCTTGCAGACGACGAGAGCGCGGCGGTGCGAGGGGCAGCGTGTCGCGCTCGGTCGGGGGAGGGCTACGACGCTCGCCATTGGTGTCGCTGCCGGTGCTTAGCTGTAGATAGACTGTGAGGAGAAGCGGGGGGCGCGCCCAGCGACCGAATTTGGCCGTGGTCATTGCGGTGGCCTTTCGTTTCAGGAGCTTGTCCAGCCCAATTCAAGGCACTGCACCAGTGTGGTGGGCATCTCGGGGCGGAGCAGGAGCAGGAGGGCCATCGCCACCAGCAAGCAGGCAAGGGATGCAGAGGCGCCCCAATGCGCGCCTGAGGCAGGCACGGGAGCCAATCGTGCAGCGGGCGCTGGGCCTCCGCCGCCGCCTGTGCGGCCGCCGTCTGCGCAGGCGGCGGCGCGGGCGGGCGGGCGCACCACCCCTGCCTACTCTGGCAACACGCTCTGCCCACGTCTTCTGCCCGCAGGCGGGCGCACAGCCGCCCAAGCCGCCGCCGCCACGGAGGCAGGCCGCCACGGGCAGCCATGGGGGCGGGGCGCAAGACCTTTTCCTATGACGTCGACACCAAGGCGAGCAGCCCTTCTGCTGTGGGCAGCTCTTCTGCTGTCCCCCAGGCCCTAGGCTGCCTGGAATAGAGTTCTGCGGCGTCCCCTTGCTGTTGACCGGAGCGCCCGCCCACCCGCCCCACCCAGGCCGCGGCCGAGTGGAGCCATGGCTTTGAGCAGGAGCAGAAGAACCTTGGGGAGAGCCTGGGAGGCATGATCTGGAGTGAGCGACGGCTGGGCGGGTGGGGCGGGGCCGCGCGTTGGGCGGCGCGGGCGCCAGCAGGGGAGGGGGCGCGGCGGCCACGTGGGAGGTAGCAGGGCCGGTGGCCGGGGGCAACGTGGGCTCGCGGCTTCGAGCCGGGGGACGAACCAGGAGCCGCGGGGGACGTCCCGACCGGCACGCCGCGACACGCTCGGCGCGTGTGCGCCTCTGCCCCCCGCGCCCCGCCCCTGCAGCCCGTGGCCACGCCTGGAGCCGGTGGCCCGGGAGGTGCACAAGGGGCGCTGGGCGAGAAGAAGCAGGTGGGCGTGTGCAGGAGGGCGCGCGCCTCCCCGCCGCCGGCGCGTGCTGCCGCGCCCGGCGCGGCCGCGCGCTCATGGCTCTGCCGCCCCTGGCCAAGCTCTCCTCGCTGCGCTCCCCCGCTGCACGGCTGCCAGCCTGTTGTGCAGGCTGGCAAGGGGGCCATGACTTGCATCCTGAATGAGCGGCACGCGCGGCGCTGGAAGCCGCCGGTGGGCGAGCTGGAGGACGTGGCCTACGACTCGTAGGCTACGAGGCCGATTGGAAGCAGCTCGGCGACTGCGCCGCAAGGTGCGCGCGCCGCCGGCTGCATGCTCGGGCGGGCGCAGCGCTCGAGCCCGGCCGCGCGGCGCAGGTTGTTTGCGCCGCCGATGCGCTCCCGAGGTGTGCAGGAGGCAGACGCAGCGCTAGCGGCGGGCGAGGCGGGGGCAGAGGGCGCCGAGGCGGAAGACATGGAGCTCAGCGCGCCAGAGGTGGGCAAGGGAGGCGCCGGCACGTGACGGCGCTGGGTGCCTCGCCAGCTGGGCGCGCGCAGCTGGGCGCGCGCAGTGGCAGAACTGGGGGCGGCCGTTGGGAGCGGCCGAGGGCGGTGGGGCCCACGGTGCGCTGCTCCCGTGCTCTCTTCCGCGTGCGCAGGCCTCGGAGGAGGACGCGGCGGGGGAGGCCAGCGACCAGGAGGTGGCCAGGGGCCTGGGCCAGCCAGAGCCAGAGCAGGGCTTTGAGATGAGCGAGGTGGCGAGCCAGCCAGGGTTTGCCTGCAGAGGCCTCCCTCGCCCTCCTGCTGCTCCTCTGCCCCTCCCTTACTTTCCAGTCCCGCTTTCCAGGGTTGGTTCTCTAGAAACATCACTTTCCCTGTTGCATGAAAAAGCCTATGTGTAGTAAGGATGTGTCCCAGACGCCTCTTTCCGGAGCTCGAGTGGCAGGCGTGGGACGAATTGTGGGCGGAGGACTGAGTTGGAGGCGACAGTTGTAAATGCGAAGGGTCGGAGCTGCATGGCGGCAGTGCAGCCAATGCCCACGGCCAATTCTATGACCTGGCATTGACGACAACTCTGTACAATTCACAGTGTTTCTTCAAGTCTTCCTTCGCTCACGACGCTCTCCAACAGCGCTGAGACCCTCTTGAGAGGCCGGGGAGCTGCCTCAGCGCCAGTGGTGCTCCATCCATGTGGGGAGCCAGCGGCGGGGCAGGCGGGCGGAGCGCGGCTGACTGCGGCGGATCCCTGCCTGACCGCTCCATGCACTATTCTTGTCCAAAAAGCCGATCGCAGGGAGCCGGGGCTCCATTTCACTCCGCCTCCGTTTGTCCCGAGCGACAGGAACTTGAGGGGCTGCCTGGCCTGTGTCTGCCTCTCCAGGGGCGTTCGCGACCCTCCCTCGCCAAGGTGCGGGTCCAGCTGGTGCTCGGCTCCCATGATTGGGCGGCCTGCTGGGCGGCGCTGTGGGGGGCTGCCTGCGGTCTATGTGCGGTCAGCAGCATCCGTAGAAGCTGCTAGAGGAGGGGAGCGGCCGGCGGCCCTCGCCCATCGCATGCTGCTGGTTCTCAGCCGCGGGCGCTGCTGCCGCCGCCCGCCCCTCCCCCGACGCAGATGGGTCGCGTCATTCGTTCCCAGCGTAAGGGCGCGGGGTCGGTGTTCAAGTCTCACAACACCCACCGCAAGGGCGCCGCCAAGCTGCGCGCGGTCGACGCGGCAGAGCGCCACGGCTACATCAAGGGCGTGGTGCAGGAGATCATCCACGATCCAGGCCGCGGCGCGCCGCTGGCAAAGGTGGGTGCTGGGCAGAGCAGCGGGCGGGCGGCGGGCGGGGGGCGTGAGGCGGCAGCGGCAGACGGCGCGGGCCGGCAGGTGCGGGCAGGTGGAGACAGGAGTGCGGCAGTGGGCGGGAGCAATGTGGCATCAGCACAGGTCGGAGCACGCAGCAGCAGCAGGCGGAAGCGCGATCAATGGAGCTGGACGATCGATGGGGGCTCCAGCTGCTGTGTCATGCCACAGCCACTGGAGCAGTGGACGAGCACGTGCGGTAGCGGCAGCCGGGCAGCGGCGCTGCGCAGCAGACGGTCAGCGCTGCGGGCAGCACAGCGCTGCGGCCGCGCTCGCCTCAGCCAAGGCGGCAGCAGGGCGGGGGCTGCCGCGGCGCTCGCCCTGTCTGCGCCCGCCCCGCCGGCGTCGCCAGCGCCACGCGTCCCCTGCCGCGCCGCCCCTCCCACCCCCGCTCTCTCCCCCCGCCCCTCCCTCCCTCTGTTCCCGCCGCTCCAGGTGGTGTTCCGCGACACCGTGCGGTACAAGCACGACAAGCAGCTCTTCATCGCGGCCGAGGGCGTTTACAGCGGCCAGTACATCTACTGCGGGAAGAAGGCGAGCGGGGGTTTCAATATTGATGTCATTGTACTGTTAATCTAGGGTCGTGTGGCGGGGTGCACCTGCTGCGGCAAGAAGGCGAGCGTGCGGTGTGTTGTTTGCCGTGGGCTTGCTATGACTGCTTGCCACGAGTTTGCTGTGAGTCTCGAGTCTTGCCTTTGCTGCGAGCTTGCCGCGGGCTGTGCGAGGGCGCTGCGGCGGGCGCCCGCGGGGGGCGCGGCCTCACGCGCGCCCGCGCGCGGCGGCGGCGCAGGCCACGCTTCACATCGGCAACGTGAAGCCCGTGGGCGAGCTGCCCGAGGGTACCGTCATCTGCAACGTGGAGGAGAAGCCTGGTGAGGGGGGAGGAAAGAAGAGGCGGGGGAGGGGAGGAGGGGAGGGGAGGGGTGGCTGGCTGTGGCGGCCGGGTGCCGGCGGCTGGGGGAGGCGCTGTGTCGGTGGGCGGGCGTGCAGCCGGGCATGCGGCCGGGGCGCGGAGGAGGGGGAGGAGAGCGGGCGGCCGAGCACGGGGGCGAGCGAGCAGGCGTCCAGAGCGGCATCGGCAGCGGAGCAGTGCGCGTCGGCAGCCGCGGCGCAGCAGGCGGTCGGTGCAGCGGGTGCGCAGGAGCACGCGGCTGCCGCGGCGCGCAGCGGGGCAGTGGGCGCAGTGGGGAGGGCGGGCTGGAGCGCTGCTGGCTCGCGCGGTGGGAGTGGGAGGGGGCGGCTGGATCTGCAGCGCTCTGGAGGCTCGGGGGAGGGCCCGCAGCCAGGTCGTCCTGGGCAGAGAAGCGGCATTGCCAGCCGGCGGAGGAGAACTCTGGGGAGCAGCTGGCAGCAGCCTGGGGGCAGGAGGTCAAGGGGCAGGCAGCCGCTGGCAGCACAGCGACAGCCGCGTGGCGCCAGCCGCGTTTGGCGCAGCCCCCGGGGCCCGCTTGCTCAGCTCAAGGGTCAGGCAGCCGCTGGCAGCACAGCGACAGCCGCGCGGCGCCGCGCGTTTGGCGCAGCAGCCCCCGGGGCCCGCTCGCCGCCTTCGGCTCGCCCCCCGCCGCCGCCCCGACCCCCGCGCCCCCCGACCCCCGACCCCCGCCCCGCCCCCCGCAGGTGACCGCGGCTCCCTGGCGCGCGCATCGGGCGACTATGCTATCATCGTCGCGCACAACCCCGACGTCGGTATCACCCGCATCAAGCTGCCCAGCGGCTCGAAGAAGGTGGGAGGGGGCGGCGGAGCGGGTGGGCGGGTGTGGGTGGCCGCGCGGCCCCTCGCCCCCTGCCGCCACCGCCGACACGCGTCCCCCCCCCCCCCCCCCCCCCCCCGCCCCTC
>PCFQ01000080.1:34732-65750 GCA_003063905.1 Chlorella sp. A99 | reverse complement strand
GGGGGGGGGGGGGCCGGGTGCGCCGGGAGCGGGGTGGAGCCGGGGGCCGGGAGCGGGAGGGGCGCCGGCGCGGCCTCCCGGGCCGGCGGGACTCGGGCGCGGGCGCCGCTGCCAGCAGCCCGCTTGCGCGCGCCGCGCGCCGCCGCGCCTCTTCACCACGGGTCCCTTCCCCACCGGCGGCCCCAGCCGCCCCGGCAGCGCGTCTCTCCCTCCCCGGCCCCCGCACCTCACCAGGTAGCGCAGCAGGCCCTCGGGGTCCGACAGGCAGTCGGCGTCCGGAAAGTAGAAGCCAAAGCTGCGGGACACACGAACACGGGGCGTAGGAGAGCGGCCAATTCGAGCTGGCATTGACAACGCACAACGCTGCATTCTCAAGGCTGCCTTTCTTTGATTGTCAAAGGCTGCTTGGAGGCGTGCCTGCGGAACATGTACTCCAGGTTGGCCTCGAAGCTCCCGCTCACGTGGTTGTCAAACAGGCTGCGCCGCAGGTCCCACTCCTCCCAGGCCTGCGGCGGCACAGGACAGGGGGGCCCGGGGCGCGAGTGCAGGTGGCGAAGCAGGGGGCATGCGAGCAGCTGGCGGGGCGGGCAGGGCAGGGCCGCGTGAGGAAAGGAGCGCGGGAGGCACCCTCCCCACCTGGTCCGCCTCCCCCATCTCCTCCTCGCTTGCCGTCTCCCACTCGCTGCCCTCGTCCACCTCCTCCGCCTCTGCCTCCTCCTCCCTGCCGCCGCCGCCGCCGCCGCCGCCCTCTGCCTCCACGCTCGCCGCGCCGCCCCACGCCGCTGGTTTCGCGACGTACCCGGCGGGCCGCTCCCGCGCCGCCGGCGCGGCCGAGGGCGTCGCGCCGCCGCCGCCGCGGCCGCTGGTGGAGGGGCCGTCAGCGGCGGCTCCGCCAGACTCCACGCGGCGCAGCGTGACCACCGCCGCCGGCGCCAGCTGCCCGCTCTTCTTCACCAGCTCGGCATACTTTTTGGAGCTGCGAGGGGGGGTCGGGGGTTGAGAGAGAGAGAGGGAGAGAGAGGGAGGGAGAGAGAGAGAGTCGGGTGCCAGCGAGCCCACGTCGGCAGTGAGGGAAGGGCGGGGCATCAAAGGAGACGCGAGGCTGGCGAGCGACGAGCGACGAGCGGCGCCCGCGCTCTGCACCCCGCAGCCGCAAGCGAGACGCCTCTGCGCTCTCCGCGGCCCGCGCCGCCAGCCGGCGCGCCCCTCTCCCCTCCCCCTCCCTCCCTCCCGCGCCGCCCTCCCGCGCCCACCGCGTGTAGGCCAGGTACGTATTCTCGCTGCCAAACTTCTTCTTGGTGAGGGGGTCGAACCAGATGCGCTGCACGGGCGCAGCGGCGCTGGCGAGCAGCTGCGCCTTGCGCGCCTCGTACCACTCGCGCGTCACGGGTGGCAGGCCCGCGATCTTGCGCTTGAGGTTGTATCTGCGGGCGGGCGAGGGAGGGGGGGATGGGCAGCAGGTGGCATCTCGTGCGCCGGGAGGGCGGGCGGGCGGGCGGCGGGCGTCCAGCGGCACGCGCGCCTGTGGAAGTCGCTGCGATAGTGATCATCCAGCTCCTCCTTGCTGCTCATGTAGGTGCCTGCCGTAGAGACGAAGACTCCCGAGTCAGCCGCCATAGTTCCGAAGCTACAGCGCAGTTCTCGAGCAGGGAGGGTCCCCGTGGGCTATTGCACGCGGTGCAAGTTGTCAAACTGCTGCGCGAATGACGACCCAGGCCTGGTGGAGGCGGCCCACAGGTCGTGCACCTTCTACACGCACATTCACAGTGCCTCCGCTCACTCTGACACTCTCCTGGACTCAGGCTTCGCCCGCACGATCGCACGCCGCACCGTCATTCATCATCATGAAGTCTGTTTGCAGCCTAGAGCGGCTGCCGCTTGCTGCAGCGCACGCATGCAGTCACAGGGGCGCTGCGTGTAGAGCCGCGCGGCCTCAGGCGCTTGGGGTGCGCAGCCGCCGCAGCCGCGCCGCCGGCCGGTTGCGCTGCAGGGCAGCGGCGGTTCCGGCCGACGCGCCCTGCGCGCAGCATCCCGATATTGCTGAGGTGCTGGTGACGGAGGCGCAGCTGCGCGAACGCGTGACCGAGCTGGGCCAACAGCTGGCGGTGGACTATGCAGACAGGGCGCCGCTTGTCGTGGGGGTGAGCT
Source organism: Chlorella sp. A99 (assembly GCA_003063905.1). Classification (NCBI taxonomy): domain Eukaryota; kingdom Viridiplantae; phylum Chlorophyta; class Trebouxiophyceae; order Chlorellales; family Chlorellaceae; genus Chlorella; species Chlorella sp. A99. Next base: position 63,602 of record PCFQ01000080.1, on the reverse strand, counting down.
GTTGGAGGCGTGCTGCCCTGCGCGGCGTGCCGTTTCGGCGGCCGGTCGCCCCGTGTCTCCTCAGCGCACCCCCTCCGCTCCCAAACCCGCTGCCACTCCGCTCGCGCCTCCGCTCCGCCTGACGCTCCGCTCGGCCCACGTCGCGCGCGCTCCTGCCGCCCGCCGCCCGCGCAGACGCTCAAGGGCGCGGTGGTGTTCATGGCGGACCTGGTGCGGGCGATGCAGCCGCTGCCCGACGGCATGCACCTAGAGTTCCTCCGAGCGAGCAGCTACGGCCTGGGTGCCACCGAGCGCCGCGGGTCGGTCACCGTCTGCGCCACCGCGCCGACCAAGGCCAGCGGGCTGGCCGTGGCGGGGCGCCACGTGCTGCTGGTGAGGTGTTGCGAGGGCAAGCGAGTCGCTTTGAGGGCGGCGGGGCGGGCGAGGGCGGTCCCTCGCGCCATCGCCTCGGGGCGCGCCGAGCCGCCCTGCCTGCCGCGCCCGCCGCGCGCCCGCCTGCCTGCGCCCGCGTCCGGCAACACACGCCTGTGGCCCCGGCCCCCTCCGTGGCGGCGGCCCTCTGCTTCCGTTGCCCACAGCAAGCCGGGGGCGGGATTGACACCCCACCCACCCCAAACCGCGGTCCTTACCCACGGGCGAGGGCATGCACCCCACCTCCCAGGCCCACTAACCACCGGACCACAGCCCCTCTCGCACTCCTCGCGACTCAGCCCCTCCCCCTGCACCTCCCCACGCTGCCCCCACGCGCGCCCTCCTCCCCCGTCTCCTTTCCCACCCCTCCTCCCCGCCGCTTGCCTCCCCTCCCCTTCCGCGCTCCCCCGGTGACCCCCCCACCCCGCCCCCCACCCCACCCCCCACCCCACCCTCGCACGCATTCCCGCTCGCGCCCCGGCGAAGATCGAGGACATCGTGGACACCGGGTGCACCGCCGCCGCGCTGCTGGAGCGCATGCGGGCCGAGGGCGCCGCCAGCGCGCGCCTCGTCACGCTGCTCTCCAAGCCCTCGCGCCGCGTGATTGAGCTGGCGCCCGACTACTGCTGCTTCGAGGCGAGCCCCGGCCTGCGGAGGCCGGGGGAGCGCCGCGCGCCCGAAGGCGCTGCGCCCCCGCCTGCCGCGCGCCTGCTCGCCTCGCTCGCTCGCTCGCTTCCCGCGCCTCGCTCACTCACAAGCCTGCCTCCCCCACCCCCTCATCCCTCATTCGCCCTCGACAGATCCCGGACAGGTTTGCAGTCGGCTACGGCCTGGACTTTGACGAGCGCTTCCGCTCCCTCCCGTACGTTGGCGTCCTGCGGCCCGAGTGCTACGCTACCGCGCAGTCCGGCAGCGAGGTGTGAGGCGCGGTGCCGCGCGCAAGCTGGGCGCCGTGCGGCGCACGAGCGGAGCGTTGCGCGCTGCACCGCCGCGGCGCTGCGTCTGGCGGCGCTGGGACGGAACAGCTCCATTCCATTTGTTGCGCCACGCCCCCTGTACCATGCACTTCCTAGGCTCTGCGCCACTGTATCAAAAGCCCCTCCTCTTGTGCAGCACTTGATTCTGAACTGCCCGATATCTGACGGCGTCTTGGTATCTCTGTCATTGCATTGCATCCTAAAGGTCCTTGTGTAAGCCAACCCCTCAATCTGCCAGCCCCTTCGCAGTGCTGAAGAAGAAGCAGTCTTGTCGCAGCTGTAGCTGGACACTCAAGCGCAGTGCCCTCTGTGCTCCCCGGGAGCCTCCCGCCTGCAGCGCGCCCCACCCGCCAGTGCATTTGATCGAGCGCCCCCCACGCCCCGTCTTGTTGCCCGCCATGGCGGCATTTCTGGCACAGACTGTTCGCCCCTCGCGCGCGTTCAGACACTGCACCGCAGGTGCCTTTGTTGATCAGGCCTGTGTGCACGCCGTGACCGCCTCTGCGACGAGGCTGCAGCTGTGGGAGGTGGATGAGCAAGGACTCGAGCTAATCGCGGAGCAGGAGGTGTTTGGCGCCATCAGGTCGCTAGCTCCACTCCGGCAGGAGGGCGCCCCTGACGCTCTTGCGGTGCTGCTAGAGTCAGGCACCATCAGCTTGCTGCGGCTGGACGCCTCTCTGCTGCGGTGAGCGCTCGCTCGGCCCGCCTCTCGCCCGCCCGCCTGTCAACGGCAGCCAGCCCTTCATGCCCCTGCCCCCCACCCCCACCCCACCCTGCCACAGCTTCCTGCCCCTCGCCCAGCTGCCGGCCTGGCCCCCGGAGCAGACGCTCGGCCCCGATGGCGATCCCTGCCTCCAGCTGGCAGTCGACGGCACGGGCCGCGCGGCAGCAGCGTGCCTGCGCGATCGCCTCGTGCTGCTGGAGCTGCCTGGCCGCGGGGCAGCAGCCGCCAACGGCAGCGGGAGCGCCCGCGCGACGTGGCAGCGGGAGGGGGAGGTGATCCGCGGACTGGCGTTCCTGCCACTGCCAGCCCCGCAGCACGAGCTGCCGGTGCAGCAGCAAGAGGCGCCGGTGCTGGCGGTGCTGCTCCGCGAGCGCGGCCAGTGGCCCCAGCCCCGGGCCCCTAGCCGCCTGCTGCTGCTCCAGCGCCGGCGGCGGCGCCGCTTGCGGGTGCCCTACCTCGCCGCAGCCTGCGAGCTGCCGCTGCCGACGCTGCCCCCGCCGGCGCCGCCGGGCGAGCGCGGGCCGTCGCCGGCGGGGGACGCCGAGCAGCCGCGTGCGGTGCTGCCAGGGCCCCCGGGGTCGCGATCGGTGCTGGTGGCATACCCATTCTGCCTCGTCCAGCTCTTCCCAGACCTCCTGGCCGGGCGCCCAGAGCCGCAAGCAGAGGCGGGACTGGCAGCGGCCGCGGCGGCGCAGCGGCCCGACCTCCCGTCGCGGCGTCCAGAGCGGCAGGCGGGGGGGCTGGCGGCGGCGCTGCGGCGGCCGCCGAGGCGGCACCACCGGCAGGACTCCCTTGAGCTCATGGACTGGGAGGGCGGCGAGGAGGGGGAAGCGGCGGCGGCGGAGGGCGGCGAGGAGGATCAATGGTGGGAGGCAGAGGCGGAGATGCTGTCGGACGAGCACCGTGAGCTCGGCTTGGACGTTGACAGCGCCGCTGCGGCTGCGGCGGCGGCGGCAGTGGCAGCGATGCCACCGGGCGCGCCGGCAGCCTGGGCGCGCGAGCTGGCGGCCCTGCCCTGCGCGGCGGCGCTGCTGCTGCCCGCGCCGGTGGCCGCGGCGGCCGCGGAGCAGGAGCAGGGCGCGGCCGCTGCTGGAGCAGCGGGCGCGCCGGCCTGGGCGCCCGGTCGCCAGGCGGTGGCGGCGTCAGACCTGCTGCACTCGATTTGCAGCTGGTGCTGGGAGTCGCCTGCCGCTGCCAGCGCCGATGCGGAAGCACTGCCAGAGGCAGAGCAGGTGCCGGCGCTGCTGCTTGGATGCGAGGATGGGATGCTGTTCAGGGCGTTGGCGCTGCCCGCCGCGCCTCCGGCCTGGCTGGGGCAGCAGCGGGAGCTTCAGCCTGAGCAGCAGGAGCAGAAGGAGGGGGCGGCGCAACAAGCAGGCGGCATGGAGGTGCAGGAGCCTGGGGAGCCTGCACCGGCAGCGCCGCTGCTGCTGGCGGTGCGCCCGCCTGCTGAGGTGTGCGGCAGCTGGGCCCCCAGCGCGGCGGCCGGCCTGGCCGCTCTCCCGGGCGGCCGGCTGCTGTGGTGCTCCGACGAGCACACGGGGCAGGGAGCGGCGCTGCTGCAGCTGGACGCAGGAGGCCGCTACCAGCCGTGCGGCGGCCCCCCTGCCCAGGACGCCGGCAGCGCCGCCGCGCCCTCCTCTGACGGCGCCGCCAGCGGCTGCGGCGCCGCCCACATCCCCAGTACCGGCCCGGTCGCTGACTGTCTGCTTGCGGACTTGGAGGGGCTCCAACAGAACCAGGTGTACCTCGCCTGCTCTGGCGGCGGCAGCGGAGGCACAGCAGCAGCAGCAGCAGCAGGGGGTGAATTCGGTCCAGGCGGCGGCGGCAGGCTGTGCGTGCTGTACCCCGACCCCCACCCAGAGGCGGTGCTGGAAGTGCCGGGCGCCGCAGAGGTGCGCGCGCCGGCAGCCTGCCTGCGCTGGCCGTGCTCGCCCGTTGCGCTGCCCGCCTGCGACGTGCGCTCGTGATGCGGCCCGTGACCAGCCCGCCCTGGCACGCCTGCACAGGGCCTCACTGGGCTGTGGGGGCTCAAGATGGACGCTCGCGACCCCCACCACTCGCTGGTGCTGCTCTCTCACGTCGGTGGCAGCCGCCTGCTGGCCGTGCAAGGTGGGCGCCATCTGCCTGCTGATGCATGCATGCTGCCCGCTGCCGCACAGAGCGTGCTCCCGCGACTTCGCGCCGCGTCTGCCTGGGGACGGGTGCTGACACCGCACCCGCGCAGGCGGCACCTTTCGGGACGCCACCGAAGCGGCCGGCATCCGGCCCTGGCAGCAGACTCTGGCGGCCGGCAGCTGCTGCGGCTGCTGGGGGGCGCAGGTCACGAGCGCAGAGGTGCTGCTGTTCCCCACCGCGGCCGCCGCTGCAGTGGCGGCACCAGCGGGCGCCGGCGCGGGTGCGCTGGCCGCGCAGCCGGCGGTCGCCTGGCGGCCGCCGCCAGGCGCGAGCATCAGCGCGGCGGCCGTGAGTGAGGGCGCGGTGCTGCTGCAGCTCTCCGGCAGCCGCCAGCTGATAGTGCTGCTGGCTGCGCCGGAGGCTGGCGCCGGAGCGCCGGAGAGCGGCGAGCCTGGCGCCCTCGGCGGCAGCGCGCGGCTGGTCCAGGCAGCGGCGCTGCCCCTGCAGGTCGAAGTCTCGTGCTTCAGCAACCTGCTGCCCCAGGCGCGGGCGGGCGCGCCGGCTGCCTCCGCCGCGCTGCTGGCGGTGGGCACCTACGGCCCCTCGGTGCTGCTCCTGCGCCTGGTGTGGGACGCGGCCGCCGCCCGGGGCAGCCTGGTGCCGCTCCAGCAGGTGGGCGCGGACCTGCTTTCCTCCGCCTGTGGCAGCGACAGCGAGGACGAGCAGCCGCACACAGATGCGGCCGCGGAGGGTGGGAGCGAGCTCATGCAGCAGCTGGGGAGGCTGTCGCCCCGCGCTGCGTCCATTCAGACGCCCGCGCCGCCGCCCAGCCCCCGCCAGCTGCTGTCGCCCCGCCAACAGCAGCGCCAGCAGTGGGAGCAGCGCACGCCGGAGAGCGTGCTGCTGCTGCCGCCCGGCGGCGGCGAGGCAGGCGCGACCGGCGAGGGGAGCACTGCGGGCGTGGCGAGCCTGCTGGTGGGCCTTCGCACCGGCTGCCTGCTCCAGCTGAGCTGCTGCTGGGAGGCCCAGCCAGGTGGCCAATTACTGCAGCAGGTGGAGGCATCCGCAGAGTTGGGCCGCATGCCGGTGGTGCTGCTCCCGCTGCCGCACCCAGCCCCACGCCCGCCGCCTGGCAGCCGGCGCCAGCAGCCGCAGCGCCAGCTCCTCGCAGCAGCCATCAGCGACCGTGTCAGCGTGCTGCACCGCCGCCCCGGACTGCACTGCGTCGCGAGCCAGCCGCTGGCTCTGCCACAGGTGGGCACCAGTGGCGCCAGAGGCGCATGCGCAGGGGTGCGTGCATCAGGCAGCGTCCTACTCCCGCTGCCCCCGGCCTGCAAACCCCTATTCCTCTGCTTTGCTGCTGTGCTGCAGGTGCTGAAGGCCGCACCGCTGCTGCTTCAAGCGGGCAGCGTGGGCAGTGGCGGCAGCGGGCACAGGGCGGAGGCGCCGCATGCGGCAGCGGGAGGGGCCAGGGGCGGCCGGCCCGGGGGCCACCCCCACCCCAGCCCCGAGCAGCCGCAGCTGTTCCTGCTCTGCGCCTCCTCCGACGGCTGCTTGCGGATGGTGTCGCTCGCGCGCCAGGGACTGGCTGCCAGCCGCGCGCTGCCGCTGGGCAGCCTGGCGCCCGCGCGGCTGGCGCTGCATGCGGGCAGCGCGACCCTTGCGGTGGCGGGCACGCGGCGGGAGCCGGACGAGCTGCTGCTTGCGGGGGGCATGGCGGGCGCACAGCCGCTGCTGCTGGAGACGGCAGAGCTGGCGCTGGTTGACCCTGAGAGCGGTGGGTGCAGACGAATGTGTCGATTGAGGCTGTGAGGGGGCGAGTGAGTGCCGTTGCTCCCGGCCACAGGTCTCGCGCGAGGCTGGGCGCGCCACCCTGCTGACGCGCTGCCTGGCTCGCACGGTGGCTGGCTGCCGCCCCGCCCCGCGCCTCCGCGCCCCCTGCGCTGCCGCACCGCTCCTGCCCGCAGGCGAGGTGCTGGCAAGCTATGCCAACTTCCTGCCCCAGGAGAGAATCACTGCGCTGGTGGCCTGGGACGCCCTCACCCTGCCGCCCCCCACGCGCTGGGCCTCCCGCGCGGAGTCGGCGCCCCCCGCGCTGCCGGCAGCCGCCGCGGCGGCGGCGGCGGCAGGGGCCGGTGGCGTCGGCGAGGGGGCAGAGGAGGAGGAGGCAGCCACTGCCATGTCCCTCAGGTCACACCCCATTGCGCTCGGATCTCCGCTCGCGGCGCCTGCTGGCCAGGCAGGGGCGGCACCTACGCAGCAGGCGCAGGCGCAGGCGCAGGCGCAGGAGAGCCGGCCAGAGTGGCGGCGCTTGGGCGCGTACCTGGCCGTCGGCACAAGCGTGGGCCGGGGCAATTGGAGGGACGAGGGGGGCACCTCGCTGGCGGGCCGCATCTTGGTGCTGCAGGTGCTGAGCAGCAGCGGCGGCAGCGCCGACGGCAGCCCTGCAGCTGGGGAGCAGGGCGGTGGCGGGAGCCCCGCACATGCGCTGGAACAGGAGCGAGAGCAGCAGGAGCAGGCGCCAGCGGCATGGGGGCAGCTGCGGCTGGAGCCGGTGTGCGACGCGCGCCTGCCCGGCCGGGTGCTTGCGCTGTGCACCGGCCCCGCCACCGCGCCCTGCCCCGACTCCACTGGCGCCTCGAGCAGCGCCCGTGCGTCGCCCTCTGCCGCCGCGGGTGGCAGCGACGGCAGCGCCGCCGACGGCAGCGGCGGCAGGGCCAGCCGGCTGTTTGCGTCGGTGGGCCGGCGGCTTGTCAGCTACGGCCTGGCTCGGTATGGCCAGCTGCGGCGCATGCACTGGACGCCCACTGGCAGAGTGATCACGTACCTCCGGGTGAGCTGGCTGCCTGCGGGCGCGGCGCGCGGGCGTGAGCTTCGGCGCGCGAGCCACCACGGCGATCCCGCCTCCTCGGCGCCGACGCCGCCTGCGCCACGCCGCTGGCTGCCGCCGCCGCCGCAGGCGGCGCCCAGCGGCATGCTGGTGGCCTCGGACGGCCGCGATGGCGTGACGCTGTACTCTTACAGCGAGCCGTCGGAGCGGCTGCCGCAGTCGCGGCCGCCCCTGGCGAGGATCTGGCACCACCGCGAGGGCGAGCCCAATGCACCGCTCCACCTCGGCCACCACCCCGCCTGGGAGGGGCCCGCCCAGCAGCAGCAGCGGCACCTGTTTGGCGCCGCGCCGCCGCTGCCGCCGCCGCCAGGCGTGCAGGCGCCGCCCCCCGCGTTTGCGGTGGTGGCCGCCGACGCCGAACGCTGCGCCGCGGTGGGCGCGGCGGCGCTGCCGCCACGCGTCGCGGCAGCGGCCGACGGCGACGGCGACGGCGGCGAGGGGCAGGCGGCTGTGGTGGCCGACGCGGGCGGGCTTGTGCGCGTCGTGCAGCAGCGCTACCTGCAGCATGAGGCTGCGCTGGCGAGCATCTACCGGTTTGGCCTGGGAGAGTGCGTGGCAGCCCTGCTTCCCGGCAGCCTGCGGTTCGGGTGCACCGGCGGCGGCGGCCGGCGCGGCGCCGCGGCGGGCACGAGCGCTGTCGTGGTGACGACGGCCGGAGGGGTGGTGGAGCTCTCGCCGCTGCCGCAGCACCGTGCGCAGCAGCTGCTGCGGCTGCAGCAGGCGCTGGTGGAGCGCACAGAGGCGCCCGCGGGGGCGGGGGCGGCGCAGCCAGCTGCGGCGCCGGCGGGGAGCCACGCCGCGTTCCGGCAGACCGAGCTGCCGCAGCCGTTTCAGCACCCGCCGCCGCCGCAGGCGACCCCTTGCGAGGTGATGGAGGAGGAGTCAGAGGCAGAAGTGGAGGAGGGGGAGGCAACAGGCGGCACGCCGGCGGCAATGGAGGCGGAGGAGGGCACCGGCCACAGCGAGCGCGGCGGCGGTGGGGGCCCGCACACGCCCCCTGGCGTGTTAGCGAGCGAGGCGGCGGGAGAGCCGCCGTCCACCCCCGAGGCGCTCCGGCGGCTGGCCGCTGCCGAAGCCGCCGCGGCAGCATGGGCGCAGGCAGAGGCGGGCGCGCAGCCGGTGCAAGCGATCCTAGACGGCGACCTGCTTCGCCTCTTCCTGCTGCAGCCGCCCGCGCAACAGGAGCAGCTGCTGGCAGCGGCGGCGGAGGGCCCCGGCGGCGGCGCGTGGGAGCCGCCGGCTGATGCGGAGCAGCAGCGGGCAGACTGTGTGTGGATTCAGCAGAGGCTCAGCAGTCTGTTGCACTGAGTCGAGGGACGTGAGGGGGCCGAGGTTGGTTTGCCTGCAGTTGTGGACTGGGCTGCTGCACCGGTTGTGGACGCCAACATGCATGGTTGATGTGGAATGCGTGTAGGGGATTGGCATGCAAGAACTGTCGGATGTCCTGCCTGCACCCTTCAGCGCTGCCCGCCGCCGCTTGCAGCGCCGCTGCCCACATGCGCTGCACCACCGCCCGGCGCGGCGGGCACAGGGGCGTGGGGCTGGTGGGCAGCCTGGCCGTGTGCAGCATGGGGCGGGTGGGCCGGCTGGCCGTGGCCGTGGCCGTGCGCCGCCGCCGCGCGGCCGCCCACCACCTCATGCGCCACCTCGTCTCGCTTGGCCACTTCGTACCGTTCCTGCCGCTCCTCCTCCTCCAGCTTGGTGTGTTCGTACTGCCTGTGCATGTCCTCCTTGACCTTGCGCGCCGTATGGGCGACCGCGCTGTCGAGCCAGCTGAACGGGGCGGGGGGGCAGGCGGGGGGTGGGGAGAGCGCGGCGATGCAGTGCGGTGGCGGCGCGTGCGGCTGGCAGTGGCATGCGGCTCAGCACTGCCGACGCCCTGGCTCGCTCACTTGTGCATCCTGTGGGGCCGAAAGCTGCAGGTTTACACAGCGCCTAGCGGTTGGCAGTGGAGGCCGTGGAGTCGGTGACGAGGCAGCTGCCGCTCAGGCGTGAGCCGTGGCTACTCGTGGAAGATGCTTGCAGGGGTGCTGGAAATGCATGGGATCTACGGCCGATGCAGCTACACGGGTCTAGCCTGGTATGCAGCTGCTGGAAAGATGGCCGCCGCGGCGCGGCGCCCTGAGCCCTCAAGCTCGCTGGCTGGCGCTGCGCCCATTTGACTCGGTTGCCGGCTCGGTGCAAGCCGTTGAACGGGATTGCAGTGCTCATGTGGCAGCATGATTATAGAGAGCCAGGCAGACAGGAGGCAGCTGGAGAACAGCATAGCAGTGGGAGCGGAGAGCGGAGCAGCAGAGCAAGCACAGAGAGCGGGTGACGCCCCAGTCAGTCGTCGGCCCCTGCCAGTCGGGCGCCCGTCGCGGTCCAAAAAGGCTCTGAGAGCCCGGGGCCTCACGACATTGGCGAGGTCAGCGCAAAGCTGCGGGGCGTGTGGTAGCGCGTGCCCGGCGGGGTGGAGGCCGCGTCCGCCACCCGCGCCACCGCCTCGTCCCCGCTGCAGCCGCCGCTGCTTGTTGCTTCTCGGTCCTCCTCCGCGGCTAGGCTGCTGCTGGCGCGCGTGCCCGACCCGCTCCCAAGGCTGCTGGCCAGGAGCGCCGCGGCCAGCGCGGGGTCGATGGCTGCCGGCTCCGCCCGCCGCTGCTGCTCGCCCTGCTGCTCCAGCGCCGCCGCCGCCGGCTCGCCGCCGCCGGCCACCGGCGTCTGCAGCCGCCGCCTCCGACTCCAGCGGCGTGCGGACCGCCGGGCGCCAGGGGTTGTTGGAGAGGTGCAGTGCGACGGGGCGGCGGAAGCGGTGTTGTCGCACCTTGACGCCTGCCAGCGCGAGCAGCCGCCGCGACGCCGCGTACTGCTGGTCCCTCCTGTGGGCGCCGGCGCGCCAGGAGTGGAGCGTCGGTGGGGGCACAGTCGCGCTCGCCCCGCGCCCCCTAGCGCGCGCTGCGCGGAGCAGCAGGGCGGCCGGGAGAAGCCTCCCCTCCCCTCCCCTCCCGCCCCGACGGGCGCGCCTGAAGCCGTCCTTGGAGGGCGAGTCGGGGCGGCGGCCCGGGCCGGCGTCCTTGTCCTCGTGATAGATCACCTCGCTGATGCCGGCCTGCCCACAAGCGAATCATGCAAGGCGCAGGCCGCGCAGGGGGGAGGGGCGGGATGGGGAGGCCTGGAGGGGGCTCCGGCCGCGCCGCGCGCGCCCCCGCTGCCCGCGCGCGCCCTCCCGCGCGGCGGCGCGTGGCTGCTGCAGCACGGCGAGGCGCAGAGCGCCGGCGCGGCGAGGCGCGGCGGCGCGCGGGGGGCAGGCGCGGCCGCCGGCGCGGGCGGGGGCGCGCGCCTGGATGAGCAGCTTGGCGCACTCGTTGCAGGGGAACATGGTGACAAAGACGCGCGCGCCCGCCACGCTGGCGCCGTTCTTGTTCAGGATCGCGTTCATCTCTGCGTGGCAGACCTGGCAGAGGGCGCAGACAGAGGAGGAGAGGCAGGGGCAGGGGGCGGGTGGGCGAGACGGGAGGGCGGGGCTGCAAGGGATGGGGTCGGGGCCGGGGGTGCCGCCGGCCGCAGCCGCCCGAGCAAGTGCGAACACGCCGCAACCAGCGCGGCGCCCAGGCAGCGGGCGCGGCGCCCGGGCGCGCACGTAGGGGTACTTGGTGCACAGCGGGTCGCCGCTGGTGCTGGCCTTGGCCCAGGGCAGCAGCTCGTCGGCGCAGCCGCGGGGGAAGCCGTTGTACCCGATGCCGCAGATGACCTGGCGGCTGTCCACGATGCAGGCGCCGACCTGGGGGGAGCGGGCAGGGCGGGCGTGGCAGCGGCATGGGCGCGGCGCGTGCGCGGCGGGGGGCCGGCGCTTCTGCGCCTGGCGAGGCGCGCCTCGTCGCAAGCTGCACCCGCCTGCTTGTTCGGGTCCTTTGACCGCTGCGCCGACAGGAACGCCACCGCCATGAAGTAGTCGTCCCAGTTCAAATAGCTGCGGGGCAGAGGTCTGTTCAGGTTGACCTGCGCAGCGCTTCCAACCGCCACCGCCCGCCCGCGCGCTGGTAGCTCACTGGCTGCGCGGCGATGGGTCGAACGGGTCCCGCTTCTGCTGCGAGCTGCTGGGGGTGGCTAGCTCGCTGCGCGAAGAGCTGCAAGTGCCGCACTCTCCCTGCTCGTCCCCATCGGCTCGCCGCAGCGAGCGATGTAGCCTGATGGCTGCCAGGGTGAGCACGGAGCCCGCAATTGCGGACGCAGAGGCCACTGCAAGCAACCGCGCGCTCGAATCCCCCATCGACTCAGGCTGCGCGTTAGTAAAGCAGTGCAGTGATGCTGAGATCAGGAGACAGTCCCAATTCAAAGTTTTGAACTGCCGAGCCGCCACGTCAACGTCCCCGACTCTGTCCCCGCCTCGGCTTCCGAGATCTGAGGGTGGCGCCCTCTGCCTCGCCATGTCAATGCTCTGCAGTGTGGCCGCACCACAGGTGCAGTTGGACAAACAGCAGAGGGTGACTGAGCAGACGCAGCCTGAGGCGCACAGGTCCGCGCGGTCGGCAACCAGACGGCGGGCCACTTCTGAGCTCAATTCAAACTCCACGGAGTCCAGCAGTGCATCCTTGCGGCCTCCCTAGTCAGCAGTGCGGGAGGGGCAGGCGCGCCGCCGGCGCGCCGTGGCGGCGCGTGCGTGAACTGGGGGTGAGCGCAGCGCGACTGCCCAGAGCAGAGCCAGGGTGCTCGTTGGGTCCTTGGGTGTGCATCGAGCAAGGCGCGGATAGAGGCCGCCGGTGGGAGCGCTGAGGCCGTCGGCGGATGCCAGCGCTCCGCGCTTGGGGTCGCTGGCGCATGCAGCCGGGCATCGTGTCAGCAGTGGGCAAGTGGTTGGTGACAGCAGTGCGGAAAGGGGGGACAGCAGGGACAAGGGGGGAGCCTCCCCAGAGCAGGAGACTGAAGCGCACAGAAGCGAAAGCAGCAGTACATGAATAGACGATACCCCTCTGGGCGGGGCCACCGCCGCGGCGCGCGCCGCTTCGGCGCGCCCGGCCTGGCCCGCGGCGCGCCGCCGCCGTCGCGGCGCGCGCCGCCTCACGGCGCGCCGGCGTTGCGGCAGAGGCGGCCGCTCTCGTCGTCGAGGTAGGCGGCGGTCTTGAGGTCCAGGTGGTCGAAGCGCACGGAGCCGAGCAGGCGCTCGGGCAGCTCCTCCTCGGCCTGGCCCTCGATCAGCGGTGCGAGGTCCACCACCAGGCTCGTGATCGCGCCCACCACCAGGCTCGTCTGAGGCGCGAGGGAGGGGAGGGGGAGGGGAGGGGAGGAGCGAGCGGGGGGTGAGGGGCGGGCGGGCGGAGGCGCGGCGCGGCGCGGCGCGGCGCGGCGGCGGGAGGGGCGCCGGAGGCGGGAGCGGCCGCCCGCCTGTGGAGTGCGGGGTCCCCCATGCTCCCCCGCGCCGCCGCGACACTCACGACGCTGTTGGCCACCGTGTTACTGGTGATGTCGACGTCCACCTCGAAATACTCGCCGCCCCCCGCGGTGCGCCCCCTGCGCGGACGGCGGCGGCGCAGGCGCACCGCGCGCGTCGGCAGGCGCCGCGCGCCTGCCTCCCGCACTGCCCCGCGCGCCCTCGCCGCTCCCTGCCGCCCCGCTGCCCCTGCCCCTGCCCACCTGCCTGCCGCGTCCCCCTCGCAGCGCCCCCCCACCCGCCCGCCAATGCACCCACCCCCACCACACCCCACCCCACCCACCTCAAGTACTTGGTCGTCAGCTTCTGCCCCAGCAGCACGGGCGTGGTGCCCACGCTCTGCTTCACGATCCAGGAGCCGCGCAGGATGTGGGGGATCAGCTTGAACTTGCGCGACCGCCGCGCGTCGTCGTCGGGCGTGTCGCCGCGCATCCACTCTGCGGGCGCGTGGGCGCGAGCCGGCGCGGCGCGTGCGCGAGCGGGAACGGCGCGTGAGGGAGCGCGGGGCGCGTGTGCGTGGGAGGGAGAGGGGCGGCGCAGGCGCGTCGGCCCCGGGGCGCAGCCCCCCCCCCCCCTCCCCCCCCCCCCCCCCCCCCCCCCCCCCCCCCCCCCCCCCCCCCCCCCCACCCTNGGTGGGGGGGGGGGGGGCGGGGGGGGGGGGGGCGGGGGGGGGGGGGGGCGGGGGGGGGGGGGGGGGGGGGGAGGGGGGGGGGGGCGGGCGGGGCGGGCCCCCGGGCGCCCCCCCCCCCCCCCCCCCCCCCCTTCTCTGCCCGCCATCTGCCCGCGCGCCCACTCGCACACCTCGTCGGCCCCCTCCCCCTGCCCACCCACCCACCCACCCACCCACCCTGCAGGTTGGTGAAGAAAGCGCGCACGGTGCCGGCGTCATCCTCCTCCCACGCCGCGCACAGCTGCTCCAGCGGCGCCGTCTCCGGGTTGAGCGGCGCGGACCAGCACATGGTCAGGCTGAGGGGCGCGCGCGCCGGGATCATCAGCTGGAGGATGAAGTTGAAGGCGTGAGGGGAGTGCCTGTGCCGGCGGGGGGGAAGGGGGAGGCCAGGGGAGGGCGAAGGGGGAGGCCAGGGGATGAGGGGGAGGGCGAAAGGGGAGGCCAGGGGAGGAGGGAGGAGGTGCAATGCGCGTGCGAGGGGGGCAGGGCCGGGGAGCTGGAGGGGACGAGGAGGAAGGAGGGCAGGGGCGGGGCGTCGCCCTGCGTGCCCTGGGCTGGGCGGGTGCGCGGGCGCGCCGCGCGCTGCCGCGCAGGGCGCGCCCCGACGCCAGACCGCAGCGGCGCCGCCCGGGCCCCCCGGCGCACTTGATGGAGGTCAGGTAGCGCGCGATGTGGTAGGTGGGGTCCTCCAGCTCCAGCAGGTCGCAGCAGTGCAGGTCAAACATGGGCAGCTGCGGGCGCGGGAGTCGCGTGGGCGGCGGCGCACGCGCGGGGCAGGCTCGGCCAGGAGCACGCCTCGCAGCGCGCCCCGGTCCAGATCCGGCACTCGCCCTCCCTCGCTGGCCGCGCCCTCACCTACCCCCCCCCACCCCCACCCCACCCACCCACCACCACACACACACACACACACACACACACCTCCCCCATCCACATATCCCACGCACCGGGGTCGGCACTTTCTTGCGGTCCACCAAGTAGTTTTTCCCCCGCACTCTCAGGTCGGCCGCCCCCGGGCAGCTCCAGAAGCGGGAGGGGCACGTGCCGCCCAGCGCCCAGGCCTCCTCCCCGGGGCAGCTCACCGCCGCCACGGGCGGCGGCGCCTGCGGCGCCGCCGCCGCGACCGCCGCGCTCGGCGCCGCCGCCGCCGGCGCCGGCGCCTCGTCCTCCTCAGCCCCAGCCCCCTGCTCCGCCGCGGGCGCGCCGCGCGGCGCCGGCGGCCCCAGCGCCGCGCGCTGGCGGCCGGCCACCAGACGCGTGGTGGTGCGGCTGAGGAGGCGCGGCGAGCCGAGCGCCGGGCTGTCCGGCTCCTCCTCCTCCTCCTCCACCTCGGCCGCCATCGAGTAGGGCCGCACCACAAACCGCGCCTGCTCGACCTGCGGGCAGACAGGCGCGGGGCGCGCGCGGGGCGAGCGGTCGGCGCGGCGGGCGCCCGAGCGCCGCGCCGCGCCGCGCCGCCTCGGCCCTCGTCTCCTCCCTCGCCCCCGCGGCCGCCGCGCGCGCCGCTCCCCCCGCCCCCGCTCCAAGCGCTCACCCGGTCGCGCAGCATCATCAGGCTGGTAACCATGGGCACCAGCCACGCGCCCTGCAGCACGTCGGAGACCGCGGGCAGCCAGCGCGCGAGCGCCCCCCCGCGCGCCAGCCACCCCCCAAAGTCCAGCTTCACCACGCAGGTGACCAGGCACTCCTGGCTGGCGGCGCCGCCTGCGGCGCGGCGCGGGCAGGGGCGCAGGGCGCATCGTGGGCGGCCAGCGCCGCGCCGCGCGCCCCACTCGCCCGCCGCGCCGGCCGCGATGCCGCGCCGCCTCCCGCTGCTCGCCGCCCGCTGCTGGCCCGGCGGCCAGGCCCGCTGACGCCCGCCCTTGCCCCGCCGCAGCCCCATGCCCCCTCGCCCGCTCCCGATCGCCCCCGCCCCCGCCCCCGCCTGTCGGAGCCTACCCGTGTAACGCGGCAGCAGAGGCGATATGGTCACCCCCGCCGCGTGCACGTGCGCGCGCACGGGCGCGCCGCCGCCGCGCCGCGCCGCCTCGGCCGCTGCGCGCCGGTGGTTGGTCGACTGGTAGAGGACGATGTAGGTGCCGTCGGCGTCCTGGCGCCAGGAGCGCAGCAGCACGAGCTGGCGCGGCGCGCACAGCGCGGAGGCCAGCGCGCCGGAGGGCTTCCAGGTCGTGGAGATGACCTGCGGGGGTGGCGTGGTGTGCGTGGTGGTGGTGATGTGTGTGTGGTGAGGGAGTGGGAGTGGGGGGATGGGGGGGTGGAGTGTGGGGGCGAAGAACCGGAACAGCGGCGGTGGTTTGGAGCTGGCGGCGGGGGGGGTTGTGCAGGGAGGGCTGGGCCGGCGCACAGGCGCCCAGATGCGGCGCAACCCAGCCCAGGCGCGAGGCGAGTGGCGGTGCGGCACACGCGGCGCAGCAGGCACGCAACTGCGGCTGAGCGGGGTGGCCTGCGCGCCAGCAGCCGCCCGGCCGCGGGCGCTGGCTGCCCCCCTTTCGCCCGCTTCCTGTGCACGCCCCCTGCGGGCGCCCTCACCGACGTCTGCCGATCAAGCACCTCCAGCGTGGAGGCGTTGAAGAGAGAGACGTGGTTGACGTCGCTCTGCCGCTGCGTCGCACTCACCATTGCCTGCGTGCAGGCACGCGCAGGCGCGTCTCGCCGGTCAAGCTGGCTGTCCCGCCAGCGCGCGCCCCCGCCCCGCCCCGCCCTGCCCGGCCGAGCGGCCCGCCCGGGGCTGGCAGCGCCGGCGGCGCAGAGCGCGCTCCTCGCCGCCAGGCGAGCGCCCTCGCGCCGCCGCGCGCCGCGCGGCCTCCCACCCCTGCTGCGCCCCTCTCACTCGGAAGCACTCGTGGGGCGTGCTGCGCACCACGGAAGACATCATGACAGCGCCGCCCTCGCCGTCGGGCGTCTCCTCCTCTGCATACACCGCCACGCCGTTGATGTGCCGCACCTGCGCAGGCCCGGGCACCGCGGCGGCAGAGTTGCTGGCGCCATGGCGAGCACACGAGCGAGAGCAGCGGCGGCGGCGGGGGCGGCGGCGCGCAAGCGGCGGAGGCGGGAGTGGCAGCAGGCCCAGCAGCAGCAGCAGCAGCAGCAGCAGGAGTGGTGGCACAACTGAGCCACACCGCGCTCAAAACGCATGCCCTCCGGGTCTGTAAGCAGGCCCCCCTCAGCAGCATGCACCTCACCGACTGCCACATGCGGCTGACGCGCTGCTGCTCGCCGGCAGAGTAGCCGCCATCCTCGCCGCCTGCCGGCGCGCCCCTGCCAGGCGGCGCCGCTGCCGCCTGCTTGGTGGCCACTGGCCGCGGCGCTGCTGCTGAGAGGTCAGCAGCGCTCTGCAGGACCACGTGGGCACGGCAGCATCAGCACAGCACCTCAGCACCTGCCTGCTGTGTTTCGCTGGCAGGGCAAACAGTCTCCCGGCAAGCCCACGGCGGCACCGCTGCAGCCCACAACAGCTGCCCCGCTGCGCACCTGCCGCAATGTGCCATTGCCGGCGTGGGCGCTCGGCCCCTCCTCCTCCCCCTCTGGCTGCTCAGCGATCGCGCCCGCCAGCTTGGCATGCCAGGTGGCCGCCACCTCAGCGTTCTCAAAGCAGAGGGTCAGCTTGTCCTGCCCCCACAGGCTGTCGTAGCCAAACGTAATCGTGAAGCAAAACTGCACATAGGGCCACGCAGGGGACCGCAGTGAAGGGCGGCGTGCGGCACCGCGGCGTCCCCCAGCAGATCGCGCGCCGGCGCCCTGCGGCGGCGGCGCAAGCCGAAGTGAGGCCGCTGGCGCCGCCGCTTGGGGGCTGCGTGCTGCCGGGGGCCGGGGCTGTCGCCCCTCGCCCGCCTGCCCCGCCGCACCATGTCGAGGACGGTGTATGCCCCTGCTGCCACCGCGTACAACGTGGACGTTCCCTTGTCCCGCAGCCGCATCTCCCGCTCCTCCACCTCTGTCAGTTGCGCCTGCACCCATGTGGGCATGCATGCCCGCGCTGCTGAGCACGGGCGTGCAGGGCCGCAGGGGCGCTGGTGCTCGCCGCGTGCGCCGCTGCGCCAGCGGGGCAGGGGTGAGGCGACACCTGGGACGTGATCGGCCAGGTCTTGCTGGGCAGCTCGTCCTCGCGCCGGCGGTAGGTGGCCAGGATGGGGGGGCAGACGGACGTGGCGTCGTACAGTACTGCGAGGCGGCGGCAGCAGGCGGTCGCGGGACGTGTTTGCTCCAGCTGGCATTGATTGCTAACCCGCCGTCTGCGTGCCGCGCCGCGCTCACCCGCATAGCGCTTGTTAGCGAGGTTGCTGGCGATGTTGGAGTCACGCGCCACCTCTCCCTGAACCAGCACGGCCCGCTCCCGGATGTCGGACAGGACCTGCGCGAGCGGTCAATGCGTGGCGCGCGGCGGTGTGGTCTGAGCGGCGAGGCGGGCGGCACCGCTGTCCTGCACCGCCCCTTTTGACGGCTCCTCTGCTGTCGCCGGTGCCTGCCAAGCTTACATCGTAGGCCTTAAAGTTGCTCCTCGCGTGGTGGTGCCTGCCTGCTGAGGCCGTGTGGGCCGAGCTGAAGCTGTTACCCGCAGACGACGTCATGCGCCCCTGCGCCCCCGCAGGGTGCGCACTGCTAATATGCGCGATGCGTGCAAGGGTGGCTCGTTCTGTCGATCCGTCGCTCTGTGACGCCCCTGGTAATCAGGAATGAAAGGGCGTGGGCATTGGCAGCCAATGCCCACGTGCGGATTCTCCATTTGCATTATGCAGTCAAGGAGAGGCTTGCCACAATAGAGCCTAGCTCTTCGTCCAAAATTCAACAGCGATCAGTTGCTTCGTGGCCGCGGAAGTCGGTTTGGGTGCAGCCTGCAGTGGGCATGCAGGTGGCGCGAGGACTGCAGCGCCTGGTCGGCAGGGCGCTCCCAGCAGTGGCAGATGTCTTGCCTGGACAGCTGGCGCGTGCTGCAGGTGCCGGAGGAGAAGGCCTAGCCCAGCGCTCCCAACCCTGCGTCTCCTTCGCATCCGCCGCCCAGTCGGCGCTTGAATCGGACCAGGCGAGGCATGGCAGGGGCGTGCCGGCTTGCCGCCGTCCCACACGGGCCACCGCCGCCAGCCGCCGCCGACTGCCTCGATGCCCAACTTGATGCATGGCACACTGCGCAGGCCTCCATCACCGACCAGCAGGAGGAGCAGCAGGTTCAGGAACAGCAGCAGCAGCAGCAGCAGGCGCAGCCTTCAGCGCCACGGCAGCACCATGGCAGCCGGCGAGCTCCACATCACAGGGGCGGCACGGCAGCCCACAGCAGCCAGTACGTGCCAGAGAGCTGGCGTGCGGCGGCGGCGGCGGCGGCCGACCCGCTGGCTTCGCAGATGGTGCGGGCCATCGATGAGGGCAGGGCGTTGAAGGCGCGGCACGCTTTCGATTCGCTGCTGAGCGAGCTAGGGGTGGAGGCGGCATATGAGGCGGGCGTGGAGGCGGCACTGGCCGCCGAGGCCGCGCTGGCCAGCGAGGGCGGCGACGAGGAGCCCTGGCAGCGCACGGCAGCGGCCAAGCGGCGCGCGACCGTCGACGCCACGCGCCTCGCGCCCGGCGCCCGCGCACGCCTGCCCTCCCTCACCGCCTGGAAGCTCTACTTTGCGGCGCTGGACGCATCCAACGCCACGTGAGGGGCTGGGGTGCGGGCGGCGACGGCCTGGCTGGCGCCCCAGAGAGGCGCAGCACGCCGCCGCGCGGGGCCTTTGGCTGCCCTCAACGTGAAAGGCCCCCCCACCCCCCACCCCCACCCCCACCCACCCCCCACCCCGGCCCATGTCCATTCTCCCGCCCCTCCCTGCTTCGCCCTCACAGCCCCGCCCTCATGGCGGTCAAGCTACACGCGATGCACGCGCTGGGGCACACGCACCTGGCGGCGCCGTACGCCGCGCTGCTCAAGCGGTGCAGCGAGGTGCGGTGGGGCCGCATGGCCTTAAGCAAGGTTCTCGAGATGAAGGAGCGCGGGCTCGTGCCCAGGTGGGAGGAGGGTCAACCCACAAGTGGGCTTGCTGCTGGGGGGCGGAGGAACGAGGGCGAGCAACTGCGCGCGCAGGGGGGACGCGGGCGGCGTGGCGCCTGCGGGCTGGCGGGGCGCCGCGCCGCATGCGGGCTCGCAACCTGGCGCGGCGGGGCTGTTGCGCGGGCGGCGGCAGGAGAGCGCTCCCGACCGGCCGCCGCGCGCCGCCGCCGCGCCCGCCGCTCTGCCCTGCAGCTTCCAGTGCCTTCTGTATGCCATCGACGCTGCCAGAAGGTCTGGCGAGCCTGGCTACACCATGCGGTGAGCGCCCCTGCACTCTCCTCCACACAGTGCCCGCCGGAGCAACGGCCCTCCCGCCCTCCCGCCCTCCCGCGCGCGCACCCGCCGCCCAGCCCCAGGGCCTGCGCGCCGCGCCCCGCCCGCCGCGCGCACCCGCCACCCAGCCCCAGCGCCCGCGATCTGCGCCCCGCCCGCTGTGCGCAGGCTGTTTGAGGAGGTGTGGGCCGGCGGCCACAACCTCTCTGCGCGCAGCCGGCAGGGCACGGAGTACGGGCGGCAGAGCCTGGCTGCCATCATGGACATGGCGCGGTGGGGGCGTTTTTCTAACGCTTTCCAGCTTATCGACGAGCAGGTGGGGAGGCGGGGCTGGCGGGGGACACGCGGGGCGCCCGGGCGGGAGCGGGGGAAGGAGGGAGCGCGCGCGCGGGGCTGCGCCCCGCCGAGCAGACGGCCGCCCGCCGCTCCGGGCTCGCAGCTCCGAGCCCGCCGCGGGCGCCGCGCTCTCCCGCGGCCGCAGGTCAAGCGGTCGCATGGGGAGCTGCGCGTCCCAGGCTACTTCCTCGCGGACATCATGCACCTGGCGGCGCGGGCAAGGCGCACGTGCTGCGTTGGGGCGTTGGGGCGGCGCAGCCGGGGGGCGGGCGGCGGGCGGAGGCAAGGTCGCAGGCGGGTGGAGGGGCGATGTCGCGCGAGGGCTGCGGGGGACCACAGCAGGATTGCAGCGGGCCGCAGGGCGCCTCGGTGGAGGCGGCCTGGCCGACCGACGCCACCGCGCCCGCCGCGTGCGCAGGTGGGCGACGTGCCCGCCGTCCGCGAGTGCATCGATCGGCTGGCGGCGACCAAGCATCGCTTCCAGGTGTGCGGGGGTGTGGTGGAAGCCCGTGCGGCGGGGTACAGGGCGGCGCTGACCAGGGCAGGGCGCGCCGTTGGGGCGGCGTCCCCTGCCTCGCCCGTTGGCTCCGCCGGCCGGCCCGCTCCCTCCACTCGCGCCCAGCGTACGGCTCGCGCGCGGCGCGCGCCTTCTCTCCCTCGCGCGCCGCCGTGCCCCCGCCGCGCGGCACGCGCCGCCCCCGCGTGTGCCCCTCACGCCGCCGCGCGCGCCGCCCGGCGCTGCTCAGGTCTCGCCCGACGAGCGATCCAAGATCTGGTGCCACGCCAAGGTGGACGAGGGCTCGCTGCTAGAGGCGCTGGAGGTGGCGGCCGCCAAGGCCGACCCGGGCCTCGCCGACGCGGCCTGGGCGCTGCTGCGCCGCTCGCTGGCGCAGCCCAACACGCCGGGCCTGCCCATGTTGCAAGCGCGGTTCAGGGGCGCGCAGGGCGGCGAGGACGTGCGGGCCGTCGCCATCGAGGAGGGCAGCGCCGACGAGGAGGTCGACGAGGAGCTGCCTGTGGGCGGCGGCGCGGCGGCGGCCGCGGCGGTGCCGGCAGAGCCGCCACCTGCGCCTGAGCCGGAGGGCGGCGGCGGACAGTGGGAGGGCGCGGCGGGTGCGCCGCCCGAGGTTGCGGCCGCAGTCCGCGAGTTTCTGTCCAGCACATTAGGCGTGCGCTTGCCGGAGCCGGCGTCTTACCACGCGCTCATCCACGCGCACGCCGCCGCGGGCTCCTGGGCGGGCATGTTCTCGGGCGCCGCGCTGCTGGAGGAGGAGCGGCCCGACGCAGGGTGAGGGGCCGGGGGGGGCTCCTGGCGCGGGGCGGCGGGCGCCCAGCGGCGGCGGCGGCCGCGCCCGCGTGGGGCAGCGCCGCCGCCGCCGCCGCAGCGGCGGCGCGCGCGCCGCGTGCGTCCGCCCGCCCGTCCCGGCCCCTCCTCGGCCCACCGACGCTGTCCCTGCCCCTCCCCTCCCCGCGCGCTCTCCGTCGGCGCGCCCCCCCGCAGCGATGCAATCGCGTACCACAGCGGCCTGCAGATGTGCGTGGACGGCCTGGGCTGCGCGGGCACCGCCGGAGTGGACGCCGCCTACTTTCTTCTGGAGGACTGGGCCCGCGAGGTGGGGAAGTTGGTGGGGAAGCTGGCGGTCCCTCGGGCGGCCCCGCTCCACCGGCACTCGGCGCAGGGCGGGCGCGCGGGGGCCGGCACCTGCGCCGAGCTTGCCTGCCGCAAAGCGCGCGCCGCCCGCCCCCGCGCACCTCCCGCGCTGCGCAGGGCAAGCGGGTGAGCGCCGCGCAGGCCAACCTCGTGCTCGCGGCCTGCTGCCAGCTGGGCGACCTCCAGCGGGCGTTCGAGACGTTTGACGCGCTGCCCTTGCTGGGCGTGCAGCCCGACGCAGGTCTGTGCGCGCAGTCTGCCTGCTGCGCGGGGAGGGCGTGCCTGCCGGCCGAGGGCCGCGCGCCTGAGCATCGAGGGCGCGCCAGCGCCGGCGCACGTGCCTCCCAGCCTGGTTCCGAACGCGCTCGCCCCAGCTCCACTGTCTGCGCTGCGCCAGCCCCAGCCCCCCCACTGCCTCTGGATCCTCTCTGGGCCCCCGCAAGGCGCAGCGCCCCGCCAGCAGCTGCCACCAGCTGCACTGCCCCGCGGTGCGCACCTCACCGCCGCGTCCGCCCCTCCCCTGCGCCGCAGACAGCTACAACGCGCTGCTCCAGGGCTGCGTGGAGACGGGCGAGGCGGGCGCCGCGGAGCGCGTGCTCGAGGAGATGGCCGCCGCCGGCGTGGCGCCCAACGCCCACACGCACCACCTGCTGGTGGACGCCCAGGCGCGTCGTCCTGGGGCTCCTGTGGGATCCTGGTTGGGGCGAGAGCCCTGGAGGGCCGGTCGGGGCGGCGCGTGCGCACGCGCCGGGGCGGCGCTAGGGGCGCAGGAGGGGGGCCTTGTGTGTTGCACAGCGTGCCGCGTGCAGCGCGCGCGGCAGGCTTGCACGACCGCCAGCCTTGCCGCGCACGTCGCTGCTCCAACCCAGCCCAGTCTCGCCCCCCCCCCCCCCCCCCCCCCCCACCCCCCCNGACCGGCGCGTGCCGGCCCCCCCCCCCCGCCCCCCCCCCCCCCCCCCCCCCCCCCACCCCCCCCCCGTCCCCCCCCCCCCCCCCCCCCCCCCAACAGGTCGTCAAGGGCGACGTGCCGGGGATGGCCGCGGCGCTGGACTCCCTGGAGGCGGCAGGCCACACCCCCAAGACGGGGCTGCTGGAGCGCTGCGTCGCGCGGTGCGAGCGTGCGGGGGAGCGCGAGGCGATGAAGCCCCTGCTGGAGCGGCTGTTCAGGTGGGCGGCACGTTTCCCTGTGCCTGCACGCCTCCCCATGTGCGTGCGCCTCCCGCCCGCGCACGCCGTGCTGCCACCTGCCCACGCTGCAGTCGCGTGCGTTCGTGGCGTGCCCGGGACTGTGCAGCGAGCCACAGCCGCGCCCCTGCTCTCTCGCGGTCCCCGCCACCACCTGCCGCCCCTCCCCCCAACCCCCGGCCCCCCAGGAACGACTACCGCATCGTGGGGCTGGACGCCATGCAGCGGCGCTGGGCCTCCGAGGGCGGCATGCCAATGCTCACCGGCTCGAGCCGCTGGGTCAGCAGGGAGGACGTGCTCCGCGAGATGCGCGGCGACGGCGCCGCGCCGCGTCGCCCCTCCCAGCGGCTCACGCGCCAGCGCGACCGCGGCCGCCGCGGGCCTGGCCGGCGCTACGAATGAACCGCTCTCAACCGCTCTGACCGCCGCCACTCGCTGTGACAGCTGCAAGTTGGAAAGCGCGGCTCCTGCCTCTCCACACAAGACAGGCACAACAGAATGCTCGGCATCGCGCGCTCAGGGCACAGCACGAGCGCCCTTTTGGCGTGCCTGCAGACCCGCAGCCTGCCGCCGGCGCCTGCCCCTGCCGTCAGGCTGCGCCGCCCTCTGCGGCGGCCGCCCCCTTTGCGTCACGCTTCTGGTGCTGATGGAACTCGGACGAGCTGAACGTGTCGCTGTGCAAGTGTGTGAAGCTGATCGCGTGCTCCTCTGCGATGCAGTCACGCGTGCGGAAAGCCAGCACGCAGCGCCTGCCGCCCCTCGTGTTGGGCCCGCTGCCGTGCACCACCTGCGCGCGCGCGAGGGGGAGCGTCGTGCGCAGCGCTTGGGCTGCCGCGGGCTGCAGACCAAGCCACGGTACACAGTGTGTCCTTGCACTGCGGCGGGCAATTTGTCATGTCTGCTGTGTGCGCCTGGCCCCGCGCGGGCGCCGGCCCGCTGCCCAGGGCAAGGGCCGCCAGAACAAGCGGCGCCCTGCGTTTGGGGGCGTGGGGGGGCGGTGGGGCGGTGGGGCGCGAGGGGCACGTGGTGGGGCGGGCGGCGCGTGGCAATGTCATCGGCGTTACATGCCCGTGGCCAGGAAGCAAGCGAACAACAGAGAGGACAGTGGACCGTCGTTGGCCGCGGCTGAGGGGTTTACATGCNGCGGGCTGCAGACCAAGCCACGGTACACAGTGTGTCCTTGCACTGCGGCGGGCAATTTGTCATGTCTGCTGTGTGCGCCTGGCCCCGCGCGGGCGCCGGCCCGCTGCCCAGGGCAAGGGCCGCCAGAACAAGCGGCGCCCTGCGTTTGGGGGCGTGGGGGGGCGGTGGGGCGGTGGGGCGCGAGGGGCACGTGGTGGGGCGGGCGGCGCGTGGCAATGTCATCGGCGTTACACGCCCGTGGCCAGGAAGCAAGCGAACAACAGAGAGGACAGTGGACCGTCGTTGGCCGCGGCTGAGGGGTTTACATGCAGAGCCACAAGCACAACTATCGCCCGCGCCGGGGGGCCTACGACGCTGAGAGAAATAGTGCTCCGCGCGGGGCGGATCTGGAGACCAGACGGCAGGGCAGGGGCGGGCGGAACCACCGACACCGTCCCAAATGGCGGGGGAGCAGGGAGATTGAGCAGGGGATTCACGATCGCAGGGCGGCGGGCCATGCGGGCGCCGCGCCGAAGCGGCAGTCGTCGGCGTAAAAGGTCTGCAGAGGGACCAGGCTACAAGGGGGCATGACCAAACGGCTGTCCGGCGGGGGGCCCACTCGCGCAGGTTCGGCGAGCCAGGAGCTGCGCCGGAGGGTGTGCGTGCGGGGCACGACGCGGACGGTGTGTCCGGTCGCGGCCCCCGACCCCGCAAGCAGCACCCCCGGCGCTGCGCCGGCTGCTTCCCCGTTGCTGGCTAGCCACCGCGCTGGCGAGCGTGTCGAGCGAAGAAGGGGAGAGGGAGCAGGTCAAGGAGGAGCAGAAGGGAGGAAGAGCACGCTGCTGAGCACAGAGAGGCAGCCGGGCTGCCGAGCGAAACGCAAGGGTGGGGATGAGGAGGGAGCAGGAAGGGCAGACCAGAGGAGGAGGGTGGGAATGGACATGGATTCAAGCACTGTCGGGTTTATCGGGTGTGGGGCACGAGGGCAGGGCTGGGGAAGGGGGATGGGTGGGGTACGAAGGATGAGAGGAGGTGAGGAAGGCATGAGGCAGAGCACAGTGCGTGGGGGGGCGTGGGTCGCCGATACTGCCACGCTGGCGCGCCGCTGCTGCGGTCACAGGATCAATGAGCCAGGCTGCCTGCCCGCTGCACGAGCCTGCTGCCGCCGCGCCGCTGCCATTACAACAGCNCGCCAGGAATGCCTCCACCTCGGCGGCCCCCGGCAGCGCCGCCGGGACCGCGTCCTGAGCTGCGGCCAGAATGTCTGGCGGCAGGTTGACCACCGCCGCGTCCAGCCACGCCAGCGCCTCCCTCCAGGGCTCGCCACTCGCGGCGCCGAAGAAGCCCATGGCCTTGGGGTAGCCCAGCAGCGGCTCGGCCGCCCCGCGCCAGGCGGCCCGCCCGCCCGGCGGCCCGCCGGGCGCGCCCGGCAGCGCGTATGGCCGCGACGTTAAATAATGTGCTGGACTGACCGCCCAAGTGGTAGGGGTTCGAATCTCAGCCGGAACACTAGCTGCAAAACCTGGGCCTCGGCTGTTCCAGCGCCAGGCGTCTGGTAACGGTTCAGTGATTGACCACTAAACCGGACGTAAACCCCCCGATTTACTTTACTTTACTTTACTAGTGCTGGCGATGCAACAGGAAGCACACAGATGGAGAGCGGGTAAAAGCGTCGGCAAGAGCGAGGACGGACTGTATGCCTGTGGCAGCCGCGCTGCAGCGTGAGTAGCAGTACATTGACACAAAATCAAGTGTGGGTGTGTAGTTGGTCCCAAATGCAGGGGTTTTCATGAAAGGGAGGAGCCGGGCGGGGCGGGGGAGCAGGCACAACGAATTGGCAGGCCGCGCGCACAGCGCCAGGCGAATGCGTACTTGAGCTGCTCAGGGCGGGGCGAGGGCGGTGCCCGACGGGGGGCAGTGTGTGGAAAACTAGCGCGCTGCAATGGCGTGCCCAAGTCAAACTGACGGCCGGCGATGTAATGCAGACCGGATCGAAGGAGCGGGCCGCCTCAGTCGCTGCAGCGCCCGCCGCCGTGCGGCACGCACGTCGCCGCACTGCTGCCGTGGCTGTGGGCGGCGGCCGCCGGCGGCGCCGCGCCGCCCCCGCTGCAGGCCGCCTGCTGCTGCGCAGACTGCGGCGGCGGCGCCTCCGCCGCCTCATGGCGCTCGCACACGGCTTGCAGGCTGGTCACCAGTTCGCCGAGCATGACATGGTAGGTGGTTGACTGCCCGGGCGGCTTGTACTTCTGCAGAGGGAGGAGGAGGGGAGGGCAGCGCGCGGCACGCATCAGCCCGGGGCCGGCGAAGCCTGCCTCCGCGCGAGACGTCGGCCGCCCGCCGCGCCCGGCCGCCGCCCCAGCCGCTGCCCGCCCCAGCCGCTGCCCAGCCGCAAGCGCCGCGGCCCCTCGGCGCGCCCGCCCCCCGCCAGGCGGGCGGCGCGCCTGGCTCTTCAGCTGCCAGTGGGCGGGCGGGCGCTTGGGGTACTTGCGACGGAAGGCGCCCGCCGCCTCGTCGACCAGCCCGCGGAGCCGCGCGCGCGTGTCGGCGCTGAGATCCCTCCAAGCCAGCGCGGGATTGAGGCCAAAGGCCCAGCGCCCCTCGCCGTCGCGCGCCCCCAGGAACTGCACCGCCCGCTTGGCCGTGCGGGGGCGGTGGATGTTCTGCGGCGGCGGCGGCGGCGGGGCGCGGGGGCGGGGGGGCGTTGGGGAGGGCCCCGTGGCGCGCGGGGCGCGTGCGGCCGGGCACGAGCCGAGCCACGTCGAGCCGCGGCGCCGCCTCACCATGCGGAGCCAGGTCGTCAGCGCCGCCCACTCCTTCTCCCCCTCCCTGCGCGCGTCGTCCCCGGCGGCAGCCGCCCCCGCCTCGAGCGGCGCCTCTGCCGCGCCGGCGCCCGCCGCCGCGGGGCGGGTGCTGTCGCTGGCGGGCTGGTGGTGCCTGCGCGCGGCGCCGCGCCAGGTGTAGGGCCGCCGGGGGGCGACCACGGGCGCGCCGGCGCGCCGCCCCGTCGACAGCACGCGCACCTTGCACGGCCAGTACTCGACGTCTGCAGCAATGGTTGGTTGTATTGATGCCAGTTGGGAGGCTAGCATAGAGCAGATGGCAGCTCCCCCACCAGTGTCCAATGCATGCCTCCGCTCTGTTTCAACAACGCGCCCCGCACCTGGATCGCCCTCCTCATACTCATCCCTGCTGCTGGCGGAGCTGCTGGTGTTCTGAGGTGCCCGCGGCTGCGGCGGGCACGGCGGCGCTGCGGGCGGGTCCACCGCCGCCACTGCGCTGGCGTGCCGATCCGGCTGGCATGGCCACGCCGCAAAGCGCAGCGCTGCCAGAACCTCCGTGGCGATCATGCGTTCGCTTGGGACGCATTCGGCCTGCAACCACATGCCAGGTGCTTGGTTTTGCAATAGCTGGACGGATGGCCGCCTTGCAGGCTCCCCAGTTTGTGGAGGGAGGTACGCGGACGCGACAGGCAATGGTTTGTGCGCCAAACTCACAATGGAAGTGGCATCGCTCGTCGTGCATGCTTCCATGCTGGCGGGCTGCTGGGGCAGCGTGAAAGCCTAAAAAAGCTGTGCAAGAGCACTCGCGTATTATTACTCATCAACTCGAGTTCTTTCCAATTCTTGATCCGCGCCAGGAGGAGGCGGGATGGTGATACCGTACCCACAGAGGAGGTCTCAGCAAAATTTGGAGGCGTCCAGGGCTTGAGACTCGATGATCCCACGTCCCCCCGCGCTCCGCTCCGCCCCTGCACCGCCTGGGAGGGCCTGCACTATTCCGGCCATGCATCTGCATCTTTACACCAGCGCGCTGAGCAGTGCAGTGCACAGGGGCTAGGCTAGCTGGCGCCCCGCCACCACAAGTGCCTCCCGCCCATTCAGCCGGCCAGCTGGAGGTCGGCGGCCGCCATCTTGGCTGCAATGGGGTGATATGAGGCCCGCTGCGCCTCAAACGTGGAAAGCGCCGTTGCGCGCGCTGCCTCGCTCTTGGAGCGGTGCAGCGCCTTGTAGATGGGCCGCAGGAACTGTGGTGCGGGGGCGGTGGGTGCAACGCGGGCGGTGTGGGGAGCGGGTGTGGGGAGCGCAGCACACACAGCACTGCGGTGCGGGGCGCGGCCCCAGATGCCGTTGAGAGCCTTCACCTTGGCTACCCGCCGGCCCACACTGCCCTCTCCCAGCGCTCAGCGGGGCGCGGCGATGCCAGCAGGGCAGCCTGCCTTGCCGCCCCACCCACGCCCTCTCCTGTCGCCCCTCGCCTCACACCCTCTCCCACCGTTTTGCCCTCTGGCCCCTCACCTTCATGCGGCCCTGCTCTCGCAGGAACTCGGCCACACGAGGCAGCACTGAGTCGTCCCCGGCTCTGACGCACACCAGGTACCAGGAGCAGCGCACCTGCAGCACAGGAACGCAAGGCGGGCCCACACCGGCTACGCAACACACACTTGCAAAGCGAATGGGTGGGCGCGCGCACGCGCGGCGGGCGCGGCGAGGCGGCGCCTGCGCGGCGCCGCCCGGGAAAAGCAAGCGGGGCTGGGCAGGCACCTCCGAATTGTTGCTCTGGTCCAGGCCATACAGCTCCGCCATGCGCCGCGTGATGCTGGGGTGCAGCGGCTGCATGCTCCTGCGGGGGGCGGGACAGGGCGGGGCGGGGGGGCACGACAAGCGCATGAGCAGCGGAGGACTCGTCACCAGAGCCGCCATCCGAGCGGCCAGCGCCCACGGCGGCGCGTGCTCTGCTGGCCTGCTCGCCCGCGCCCTCACCGCAGCTCCCCGAGGCACGCATGCGGCGGCAGGCCATAGACTGGTGGTCGCGCCTCACCTGAGCTCTCCCAGCTTGTCGAGGAAGGCCACGAGCTGTGTGCTGCTCCAGTCCTCGATGTCGGCCAGGCCTGCGCCCGGCGGGCCGCTGCCGCCGCTGCCCATCACGTCCGACGTGTGCCTGCGGCGGCAGCAACACCTTGTGTGTGTGCGTGCGTGCGTGCGTGCGTGCGTGCGTGCGTGCGTGCGTGCGTGCGTGCGTGCGTGCGTGCGTGCGTGCGTGCGTGCGTGCGTGCGTGCGTGCGTGCGTGCGTGCGTGCGTGCGTGCGTGCG
>PCFQ01000080.1:3023-24836 GCA_003063905.1 Chlorella sp. A99 | reverse complement strand
AGCGAGCGGGCCCGAAGGCAGGCCCTGGACGCCCAGGTTGGCCAGCACCATGAGCGTGCACATTAGGTATCCGTACTCCTGCGAATATGAAACGTGGGGAGGGCAGGGTCAGCTCATGCGGGGTGGGCAAGCATCGCATGCGGGCAGGTGAGCGCGCCGGCTGGCGCCAGGCGGAGACGGCTGTGCGCTCCCTTCCGCCTAGGCGCGCACATGCATTGCTGCCCTCCTCTCTCCCTCTCCTCACCATCAGCACGTCACCAAGCTGCCGCTTGAAGTGCTCCCAGCCCAGCAGGCCACCACAGCCGTTGAGCGTGTGTTGGCGGTGGATGACTGCTGCCAGCCCATACACCGCTGCCGACCGCCCCGGCTGGAAGACGAGGCCGTCCAGCAGCTGCAGCATGCACAGATCAAACCAGCGTGCGGGCTGGGCTGCGCTGGCCTGCAGCACGTCCCAGCTAGACTTGGGATTCACAGGGAAGCAGCCCGCCACAAACGCGCTGGGGGCAAATGCGCCATTGCAGCCCTCCACGCGGCAGGCATACCGCGGCACTGCCAATGGGAAGCAGAACTCGGTGCCGACGTACAGCACCGACGCCGGCTGCTGCTGCTGCATGTCGCTGTCAGAGCAAGTAGGGCAGGAGGGCTGCACGTCTGCGAGGCAGCGCTCCAATAACGACTTGAGCTCGCTCGCGCGTTCGGCCCGCAGCGCATGGAAGTTCTCCAGCTCCTCCACATACGCACGCTGCTGGTCTAGCCGCGTGCTGTCCCACTGCTGCTGCCGCTGAGCTGCCGCTGGTTCTGCAAAGGGGTCGCGGATGGCTGCTCCCCGCTCGAGGAACGACGCTGCCGCACCGTCGGCGGCGGTGGTGGTGGGCGCGGCTCCATCAGCAGGCTCCCAGCCGCCCTCGTCCTGCTCAGCTGGCCAGCTGGTGTCTCCAGCATCGTCTCGTCTCCGCCGCACGCCCCGGGCAGCCCTCGATGGTGCATGCGGTTGCTGCTGCTCCCACGGCACCCGCACAGACCCTTCCTCTTCGATCTCCGGCACCTCATCGATTCGCCGAAACCGAATAGAGGCCATAGGGGGCCAGGGGGGGGAGAGGCCGGGGCATGCAAGGGGAATGGCCACAGAAAGGGGCCAGGGGGTCTGGGGGAGTGCTCTGGAGGCGCCAGGGATCGAGTTTTGAGCTGAGAGAAGCCTGCCGGAAGGCCTGCCTGAAGCCCTGCCGGATCAACGAACAGAGGGGGTCCGGCAGCCCTCCCTGGCTCACACTGGTGACGCGTGCCGCCACTATTCGCCTCATTTGTTCACATCCGACCCCTGCGGTCTAGTCGCGGCCATCCAGGCAACGAAGCGGTGCCAACAGATCCCAGCCGGCTTCAGGGTTCCGACATCTGCAATGCTCGCCCTCCGGCACAACCAACTGGCCTCCCCGCTCGTCAGGGCCCTGCCCGCTCTCGCGGCAGCCTTCAGCAGCAGCACGGCCCTGCGGCAGGACCTCGCAGCCGTCTCGACATACGCGCCGGCGCACGCGCCCGCGCCGTCGGTCCGGCGCCGTCGTCAAGGTGCGGCCGCGCCCCAGCCCTGCCCAGCGCCCTCCCCTCCCTGGCAGCAAGCGCGCCATGCTTCGCCTGATACCGAGCCGCACTGGCGCGCGAGATACCCGTCTGCCGCATGCGCGCACATCGCCACCGCACCCACGCCGGCACATGCTCTGCGTTCTTCTTCTCACGCTGTCGTCGCGCTGCCCCCGGGTACCGCCTTCCCTGCAGAAGCCCGCGAAGCTCCGGCCCAACTGGCTGGTGCAGGAGGGCATCATCGGCCACGCCCAGCCACGCGTCATGTCCAAAGAAGCGATGGAGCTATTCAAGAGGTGGGCGCTTCAGTTGGCGCTTCGGTTCATGGGCCTTTGGCACCGGGATCTGAGGATCGCGCATGCACGGGGCGGGGATCGCGTGCACTGGGCCGGCGTGGCGGAGCCGCGGTGCACACGGCTGCAGAGGCGCGCCACCCACGGTGGCCATGCCCCCCCTTCCCCAGGCTCCGGGAGGACGATGGGCGGTGGCACCCGCACCACGCCCACCAGACCGCCCGCGCCGTCCAGTGCTAGCGTGCCAAGCGCGCCGCGGCGACCAAGCGAGCGACCGCAAGTCTAATCCAGTGCGGGCAGTTACGGGCCAGCCAGCTAGCCAGCCAGCCAGTCACAGCGTTTGCACCACATCACATCCTGGCCCAGCCCGCCGCAGCCCCCCGCGCAGCCCTGCGGGGCCGCCGTGCGGTGGAAGAGAGCGTTTGATTCCCCAGTGAACATTGGAGAGAGCATTGGGAGAGCACCCGAGAGACAGCCACTCAGCCTCCATCAGCCACCAACCCTGCCCCTGAAGAGGAACCCGTGCCCAGACATCACCACAGACCACGGGCCTCTGCCAATTTTGCATCCTGATTTCCTGCGTCTTGTGACCTCCTAAATCGCTTCCCACCACGGCTCCCTACCACGCACCCTGCCATGATCTATTTCCAATCCCACACCTTTTTTTATTCTTGCCAGCCGCCACGCTCGCAGTCGCCGGCACCGGCCCATTCTTTCAATGCTCCAGTCTGCCTGTGATCTCGGGATACCACTTTCCAGGGCGCACCGGGGAGCTGGGCAGCTTGCTCCGCTCGTGCCGACGCTGCCTGACCTCTGCCTGTGCCGGCCGTGTGACCTCCATCCCTGCTGCAGAGGCCACCGGTTGCCAGCGGGTCGCACCGGGGTCGGGCGTGGAACGATAACAGAGGGCATGGCAAGAAGAAGGTCTTGAGGGCAAGCATCCCGCACTTCGGCCCCCTGCCGTGTGCCTCTGGAGAGCACTCGATAGGACACGGCGCCGCCGGTGCCACGCCGCCACTCCCGCTTGTGCGCGGACACGCCCCGGTAAGCGCAAGGCCAGCCGCTGCTGGCGCAGCAGCAGGTGCAGCTGCAGCAGTAACGGCGAGCTGCCCGACTGCTGCTGCCATGCATGCTGCAGTTGCATTGCTGGAAAACAAACAAACGAAAAGCTCCATCGGCCCCGCATCCCGCAGCGGGGGTTGCCCTTGGCCTGCTGCACGTGCGCCACATCTCCATGCATGCCCCCTGCACGTGGTGTTGTGATGTGTGGTGCCCCTTGCGCCTACCAGACAACGAGCTGTGAGGGCGCAACTCGCTGGGCTAGCTTGTGGACCCGGCGTGAGCGCGGGGTCGGGCGAGCGCATGTCATGGCGTCACACCAACTCAACTCATTTTCGCCTCTCATGATTTCGCGATAATGTCTCACTAGGCGCCATGAGCGCGCTCTACAGGT
The DNA here is from genome assembly GCA_003063905.1 of Chlorella sp. A99. Classification (NCBI taxonomy): domain Eukaryota; kingdom Viridiplantae; phylum Chlorophyta; class Trebouxiophyceae; order Chlorellales; family Chlorellaceae; genus Chlorella; species Chlorella sp. A99. The sequence continues at coordinate 21,515 of PCFQ01000080.1, read as the reverse complement.
TCAGAGGCGTGGGCAGCAGGAGCGCCTCCCTCCTGGACCTGCAGGCGTGGCAGCAAAAGGAACGCGGAGGCAAGGAGGCCGTGAATGAGTACGGAGAGCTGCTCGACTCGGCCACCTACGAGCTGCGGGTGCATCCGCCCGAGGTGTCTGTGGACAACGAGACGCACGATCGCTGGACGGTGGTCACGGTGGACAGCGCCAACCGCCCGGGCTCGCTGGTCTAGTGAGTGCGAGATGAGACGGGGCCCCATCCCCAACGCCCTCCTCGGGGGTTGGGCGGCCGGCGGGCGCCGCCCAGCCGCTTCCCCGCATGGTGGGAGCTGGAATTTGAGAGTCGGGGCGCAGGGGAGGAGCCGCCCTCGGCCAACCACTGGCGCCCCGCCCACACGCTCGCCCCTGCAGCGTTGTTCAGCACTTTACTGAGCTCGGCTTGCGCATCAACAGCGCCCGCGTGAGCAGCGATGGAGGCTGGTTCGTGGACGGTGAGCGCTTGGCGGGCGCCGCACGTTGCGCAGTCAGCCGGGCAGCCCCCCGCCACACCGCCGCGCTCTGCCCCGCGCGCGAGGCGCGAGCGCCGGGCCGGGCCCTGTCATCCCCTCTGCAGTGTTCTACCTCTGTGAAGCCAACGGGGAGAAGGTGCGCAACTCGAAGAAGATTTATAGCATCAAGCAGGTGGGTGCAGGAGGGTGGGGCCAGGGTGGCGTGCAGCATGGGGGGTAACGCACAGGGGGCATGCGCGGGCGTGCATGTGTGCGCACACAGGCTCAGCGCATTTCCCAGAGCGCACCGGTGACGCAGCGGCCACAGATGGCGCGCAGCAGCTGCACGGCAGCTTGCGCGGGTACCAGCGGCAGCCGAACGGCTGGACGCTCGCGTCCGCCCCTGAATGCCAACCACGCCTGTCCCTGTCTGGTGTGTTTTTGTGTGCTGCAGATGCTCAATGTCTACATGCAGCAGGACGATGAGCTGGCGGTCAACGGAGGTGCGCGCCACAGGTGGCGCGGGGGCGGCGCGCCGCGTCCCCCAGGGCCGGCGCCGTGCTGCATGGCGCTGCGCCTCGTCGCAGGGCGCTGCGCCGCGCCGCGGCTCCCTTACTCCCTGTGAGCGCCGGCGGGGCTCACGTCGCCCGCCGGGGCCCAACCTGGCCCTCGCACCCTGCAGACGAGACGGACGACATGCAGCGGGTGGAGACGACGGTGTTTGAGCTGTCATCGCGCGACCGGCCTGGGCTGCTGTCCGAGGTGACCCACCTGCTCACGCACAACGGCTGCAACGTGCGGTCGGCGGCGGTGAGTAGGGCTGCACGCGTGACAGGCACGGGGTTCGACGGGACGCGCGCCGATTGCCGCCGGCGCGCGACGCCGCGCCGGCTGCTCGCGCGGGCCGCTACAGCCGCTGGCCTGGCGCTGCACCACCACTGCCCCGCCGTCCTCCCCCTCCCCCTCCCGCAATGCACCGCCCGCCTGCCCGCCCGCCCGCCCCCGCACGTCGCCCCCGCCCCGCAGGTCTGGACCTACCGGGGCCGCGTCGCCTTTGTGCTGAGCGTGACCGAGAAGGGGCGGCCGGTGCTGGACTCGATCAAGCTGCAGCGCCTGCGCCAGCTGGTGACCGAGATCATGGGCGCAGGCGCCGAGGAGGGCGTGATGGTGTCGGTGCAAAAGGCGCGTCGGCGGGGCCGAGGGCGGGGGCGGGGCCGAGGGCGGGGGCCGCGAGAAAGAGCAGGAAGGGGCGCCGCGCGGGGCGCGCGCCCGAGCGGCAGGCTGGGGCTGCTGCCCCGGTGGGCCCCGCTGCTACTCTCGGTTCTGTGCTGCGCGCCCGACCCCCGCCGCCCCGCCCTCCCCCTCTCATCCTTCCCTCCCTCCCTTCCCTCCCGTGCGCCAGGTGCGCGGCGACGTGCATCATGACCGCCGCCTGCACCAACTGATGCTGGAGGAGGAGCAGCGTGCCTGGGCCCGGGGCCAGCGCCTGGCCTTGATGTCCACCGTGGACGAGCTGCCCGCGCCCGCCGCCATCGCCGCCTCGGCCGCCGAGGCGCAGCGCGTGGCCGTCGCGGCCGAGGCCGAGGCCGCGGGCAAGGCGCAGGCGGCGGCGACGCCGCTGCCGCCGCTGCCGGCCGTGGGCGACGGCGGGGGCGAGGGCCGCGCCGCGCACGCGCGCGGCGCCAGCGTCGCCAGCCTCGCGGGCTACTCGGAGTCTGGCTCCTCCCCCACCGACTCTGCCTTCTCCATGGCCAGCGAAGCGGCGGCGACGGGGAGCGGCGCGTCCGGCGGCGGCACCAAGGCGCTGCTGCTGAGCGGCGGCGCTGCGGGCGCCTGCTCCTTCCGCTCGCCCAAGTTCGACCGCCCCTGCGTCGAGATGGACTTCTGCCCCCAGACCAGCTACTGGCTGCTCAACATCCGCTGCCGCGACCGCACCAAGCTGCTGTTTGACGCGGTAGGCCGGCGGCGGCACAGGGTGGGGAGCGACGCGGGTGGGGAGGGTGGGGGGCCGGCATCGTGGGGGCCGGCGGCCGTGGCCCCTCCCGCTCGCGTCCCCCTCTCTCTGCCTCGCTCCCCCGCGCGAGCCCGCCCATCCACCCTCCCACACAACCCTAGACACCCACCCACACCTGCCATCTGCTGTGCAGGTCTGCACCCTGGCCGACATGGAGTACGACATCTACCACGCCACGATCGACGCCTACTCGGACGGCACCTCGCTTCAGGAGTACTACATCAAGTGAGGGGGGGTTCGCAGTACAGTGGGTGCAGTGGAAGGCGACAGTAGCAGCCGATGGCGGGTGCCGAGCGCGGCGGGTGCCGGCGACAGCCGGCCCAATCTGCCGCGCCTCGTTCCGCCCGCCCCGCGGGCTCGCGCCTCCGCGTGCTCGCTCGCGCTCACGCCGCGCGCGCGCCCCTGTCCCCACCCCCACCCCCGCCCCTGCCCCGCCGCAGGCCGCGCAGCGGTGACGGCACCTGGGACGACGACCGCGCCACGCTGCTGAAGGCCATGCTCACGTCCTCCATCACGCGCCGCTTCCCCAAGGGCCTCAAGGTGTGAGGATGCTGGGCGCCGGCGGGAAAGGGAGGCAGGGGGCAAGGAGCCGCGCGGCTGGCGGCCTGGGGCGGCTGGATGCCGCTGCCGCGATGCATGCGGCCCATTCGTTTCTCACCGATTCGCCTGCCCCCCTCTTCAATGAAGGTCCACGTCCACTCGCTCGACCGGTTCGGCTCGCTGGCGGCGCTGACGCGGGTGCTGCAGGCGGCGGGCCTGTCTATCACGCGGGCCAAGGCCCGCACCTACGCCTCCTCCTGCAACGCCTCCCACACCTTTTATGTCATGGCGGCGGGTGCGGCGGGGCGGGGGCTGCCAAGGCCTGGCCAAGGCGGGGGGCACTGCCTCGCCTGAGGCTGCGCAGGCGCCGCCACACGCGCTGCCGCCGCGCTCAAGCTCTTGCCCGCCCGCCCACCTGAGCCGGCTCTCTCTGTCTGGCGCGCAACCCCCCGCTCCCCCGCGCCCTGCAGACGGCAGCCCCCCCGACCGCGCCAAGGTGGAGTGCGCGTGCCTGGAGATTGGCGGGAAGCTTGTCGAGGAGGGGCAGGTGGGGCGGGGCTGGAGGGCTGACGCGGGGCCGGCGGCGGGGGCGCGGCCCCGCGCCCCTGCCCTCGAACAAGCCCGTCCGCGCCCCACTCCCCTCCCATCCCGCCGCCTCCGCTGCCGCAGGAGGCGCGCACGATGTCGCGCCAGGCGCTGGGCTCCCACACCTTCTCCTTCTCCTTCCTCAACCGCTCGGGCTGGTCGGCCGCCGGCTCCCCCGGCACCCAGTCCTCCCTGGGCAGCGCCTGAGGCGCCGGCGCCGGCCGGAGCGGTGCCCCGGCGCCCAAAGCCCTCGAGCGCACGAGCGAGCACTGCCCCGAGCGAGCGAGCGACCGCGCGCCCCCGCTTCCCAGGGGAGCCCAGCCAGCCCACCCGCAGGAGATGCAGCCTGGAGTCTGCCCCGCCGTCGCGTCGATAACCCCACTGCCTACGGCAGAGGGCGGACGCGCGCGCGCGTGTCTGCACGGCGTTTGCCTTGCCCTGCCACCGAGGGCGGCGCCGCCAGCAGGGCGGTACGTACGTGTCTTGTCGATTGAGTTGAGCTGCGCCTGCCGTGTGCCATGGCTGTTTTCTGCGCGGCTCGGCGCGTCGCCGCTGGCGCTGGCGCCGGCGCTGCTGCACCCCCGCAACCCCTGACCAACACCCGGCCCTGACGTCCTGCCAAGCCGCCCTCCCCGCCCATGCTTCCGGCACCGTCGCACCCCATTGATGGCGGCGCGCGCCCCTCATCCCCTAGCGCTGTCCCGCTGTCTGTGCTGTGCGCCTGCCTGCGGCGGTCACGCTCGTCCCTAGTGATTTGATTTCGCCTTCGCTTGATTTGCGATACAGTATTGCTCTACGATGCCGTCGACTCACCCATGCCGTCGTTTTTTTTCGACTCACCTTTTTGCCACGCGGCGACGGTCCGCCTCCGCCCCTCTCGCTTTACTGCGCAACCCAACAGACCACCCACTACTCCCCTGTTCTTTCGCCCTCCCTTTCAAAATAATGCTTTTAAACACAGCGCCACTGGCTGTCGCTTGTACACTACAGTACCTCCCACTGTAAGACCCTTCCTCTTGAGCACTCCACAGCCTTCTCTCCCCGGCCCCTGCGGCTGTCCCCAATTGCACAGTCTGTCACAACAGCGCACACAGCCCGCCCGCCAGCAGGTCTAGGACAGCACACACTACTCCCTCGCCGCCAGGTGTCACCGCTCGCCCCGCAGCTCCACCAGCTCCACCGCGGCGTCCAGCGCGCCCTGCTCCTGCGCCGTGGCGAGCAGGCCATACCAGCTGGCCCGCCCCGCGTCGTCCATGCGCTCAAGAAAGGCGAGCTGGAACGCCAGCGCGGCACGGCGCTCTGCGCCGCCCAGCAGCGGCGCCAGCGCGTCGAGCATCGGCGCCGCCGCCAGCCGGCCGTCCCCGCGCTCAAACGCGCCGAGGGGGGGCAGCCGCTGGAACGCGCTGTACGGCGCAAACAAGGGCGGAGCGGCTGACGGCTGCGCGATGCCGCCGGCGCAGAGAGCGGCGCTTTCCAGCTCCTGCTGCTCCGCTGCGGCCGCCGCCATCGCGTCCAGCCCGCCTGCGTGCGGCGCTCCTGCGTGCCAATCTCCCTGCATGAGCACTGGATGCCGCTCGCTGCCACCCTGCTCATTCGCGCTGCCGGTCTGCCAGAGGGGGTCGCTCTCGCTCTCGCTCTCGCTCTCACTCTCGCTGTTGCACTCTGCTGCCCGCTGCCCCCTGTCCTCGGCGCTCTCGCTCTCCCCCTCTCTCCTCTCTTCGGCCAGTTGCTGCAGTGTCTGCAGCTTGGCCGCCATCCCCTCCTTGCGCCACTGCTTCAGAAACGTCTGGGCGCGCAGGGAGTGGAAGGCCAGGGAGCGGGAGCAGTCAGGCGAGGCAGCTGCAGGCTCAGGGAGGCGTGCGGTGGAGGGCACAGTGTGCCGCCAGCACTACGGCGCCGTGGCGCTGCGGCGCCAGCGTCGTACTGGCAACGCCAAGGCAAAGGCCTCGGCCGGACAATACCTGCCTGAAGACCGTCCTTGGTGGGCGCCGCCCACCGCAGCTCCTCCACCAGATGCTTGTCCCCAGCCAGGCGCAGGCGTGGCAGGTTGAATGCAGCCCTGGGCGCACCTGGAGGAGAGGACGACGCGGCGCATTGCGGCGCGAGGCAGGCAGGCAGGGATGCGCGGAGTGCTGAGCGCGACTGAGCGCGACTGGCGCGACGGCAGCAGTCGCAACTCCAGCCACCCACCTGGGAAGTGCAGACGGCGGAAGAGGTTTGCGGCGTCCCAGGCGAGGGCCGCCTCCTCGGGCCTCTCAAAGACGCCCAGGTGCGTGCGCTTGCCCGGCGGCCCGCCCTCCGCCTGGTGCAGCTGCGTGCGGAGCAGGGGGCCAGGGGCGGGGGAGGGCGGTCGGACGGGGCATTCTACGGCCCAGCGCGGAGCTGCGCCAGGGGGCCCCTGCGCTCTGCCCAGCACGGCAGTGGGGCGCGGGGAGGTGCAGCTGGCTGGCGGAGCAGCGCATGCGCTACGGCAGCGGTCGGGAGCGCTCGCCTGAATGAGCGCCTTGTAGCGGCCGCGCTCGGTGGCAACGCCGGTGTAGGGCCGGGGCTGGGCGTCTCCGCTGCAGCAGCGGGACGCGGACGGAAGCCCCTCTTGTGTCTGTGGATCGGGGGGCCGCCGCGGTGCACCACACACGAGCGGCCGCTTTGCGTGGGCAGCACCCAGCCCTGCCCGCTCGCCTATCCGCCTGCGACGGCGTGCTGCTGACCCGCGGGCGACGCCACCGCTTCTTGGACGGGCCGCTCCCCTCGGCCTCTGCCAGCAGCGCCTCTCTCTTTTGGGAAGCCATCAAGGGCCTCAGCTGCGAGCAGCACGCGCTGGACCACCCACACCGCCGTGGCTTCAGCAACGGCCGACGTGCAACCTGGAAGGAGGAGAATCAGACAAGCCCACAGTGCCACAGTATGTCAACTCAAACGGTGCGCGCGGTGATGCCAAGCCGTGACGACACAGTCGCCCGCGACGGCCTGCCTTGAGCACACTTACACACACATTGCCCTCGAGACACACACGTGCCAAGCCCCACTCGGCACATCACATGCTGATGCTGCGCTGGGAGGCAAGGTCCTCCTCCTCCTTGGCCTGCCGTGACGCCCGTCCCCGCTTCTTAGGCGGCGGTGCTGACTTCTGTTTGCCCTGCTGCTGNCGAACAGAGGGGGTCCGGCAGCCCTCCCTGGCTCACACTGGTGACGCGTGCCGCCACTATTCGCCTCATTTGTTCACATCCGACCCCTGCGGTCTAGTCGCGGCCATCCAGGCAACGAAGCGGTGCCAACAGATCCCAGCCGGCTTCAGGGTTCCGACATCTGCAATGCTCGCCCTCCGGCACAACCAACTGGCCTCCCCGCTCGTCAGGGCCCTGCCCGCTCTCGCGGCAGCCTTCAGCAGCAGCACGGCCCTGCGGCAGGACCTCGCAGCCGTCTCGACATACGCGCCGGCGCACGCGCCCGCGCCGTCGGTCCGGCGCCGTCGTCAAGGTGCGGCCGCGCCCCAGCCCTGCCCAGCGCCCTCCCCTCCCTGGCAGCAAGCGCGCCATGCTTCGCCTGATACCGAGCCGCACTGGCGCGCGAGATACCCGTCTGCCGCATGCGCGCACATCGCCACCGCACCCACGCCGGCACATGCTCTGCGTTCTTCTTCTCACGCTGTCGTCGCGCTGCCCCCGGGTACCGCCTTCCCTGCAGAAGCCCGCGAAGCTCCGGCCCAACTGGCTGGTGCAGGAGGGCATCATCGGCCACGCCCAGCCACGCGTCATGTCCAAAGAAGCGATGGAGCTATTCAAGAGGTGGGCGCTTCAGTTGGCGCTTCGGTTCATGGGCCTTTGGCACCGGGATCTGAGGATCGCGCATGCACGGGGCGGGGATCGCGTGCACTGGGCCGGCGTGGCGGAGCCGCGGTGCACACGGCTGCAGAGGCGCGCCACCCACGGTGGCCATGCCCCCCCTTCCCCAGGCTCCGGGAGGACGATGGGCGGTGGCACCCGCACCACGCCCACCAGACCGCCCGCGCCGTCCAGTGCTAGCGTGCCAAGCGCGCCGCGGCGACCAAGCGAGCGACCGCAAGTCTAATCCAGTGCGGGCAGTTACGGGCCAGCCAGCTAGCCAGCCAGCCAGTCACAGCGTTTGCACCACATCACATCCTGGCCCAGCCCGCCGCAGCCCCCCGCGCAGCCCTGCGGGGCCGCCGTGCGGTGGAAGAGAGCGTTTGATTCCCCAGTGAACATTGGAGAGAGCATTGGGAGAGCACCCGAGAGACAGCCACTCAGCCTCCATCAGCCACCAACCCTGCCCCTGAAGAGGAACCCGTGCCCAGACATCACCACAGACCACGGGCCTCTGCCAATTTTGCATCCTGATTTCCTGCGTCTTGTGACCTCCTAAATCGCTTCCCACCACGGCTCCCTACCACGCACCCTGCCATGATCTATTTCCAATCCCACACCTTTTTTTATTCTTGCCAGCCGCCACGCTCGCAGTCGCCGGCACCGGCCCATTCTTTCAATGCTCCAGTCTGCCTGTGATCTCGGGATACCACTTTCCAGGGCGCACCGGGGAGCTGGGCAGCTTGCTCCGCTCGTGCCGACGCTGCCTGACCTCTGCCTGTGCCGGCCGTGTGACCTCCATCCCTGCTGCAGAGGCCACCGGTTGCCAGCGGGTCGCACCGGGGTCGGGCGTGGAACGATAACAGAGGGCATGGCAAGAAGAAGGTCTTGAGGGCAAGCATCCCGCACTTCGGCCCCCTGCCGTGTGCCTCTGGAGAGCACTCGATAGGACACGGCGCCGCCGGTGCCACGCCGCCACTCCCGCTTGTGCGCGGACACGCCCCGGTAAGCGCAAGGCCAGCCGCTGCTGGCGCAGCAGCAGGTGCAGCTGCAGCAGTAACGGCGAGCTGCCCGACTGCTGCTGCCATGCATGCTGCAGTTGCATTGCTGGAAAACAAACAAACGAAAAGCTCCATCGGCCCCGCATCCCGCAGCGGGGGTTGCCCTTGGCCTGCTGCACGTGCGCCACATCTCCATGCATGCCCCCTGCACGTGGTGTTGTTGCTGCAGCTGGCTGGCGGAGCAGCGCATGCGCTACGGCAGCGGTCGGGAGCGCTCGCCTGAATGAGCGCCTTGTAGCGGCCGCGCTCGGTGGCAACGCCGGTGTAGGGCCGGGGCTGGGCGTCTCCGCTGCAGCAGCGGGACGCGGACGGAAGCCCCTCTTGTGTCTGTGGATCGGGGGGCCGCCGCGGTGCACCACACACGAGCGGCCGCTTTGCGTGGGCAGCACCCAGCCCTGCCCGCTCGCCTATCCGCCTGCGACGGCGTGCTGCTGACCCGCGGGCGACGCCACCGCTTCTTGGACGGGCCGCTCCCCTCGGCCTCTGCCAGCAGCGCCTCTCTCTTTTGGGAAGCCATCAAGGGCCTCAGCTGCGAGCAGCACGCGCTGGACCACCCACACCGCCGTGGCTTCAGCAACGGCCGACGTGCAACCTGGAAGGAGGAGAATCAGACAAGCCCACAGTGCCACAGTATGTCAACTCAAACGGTGCGCGCGGTGATGCCAAGCCGTGACGACACAGTCGCCCGCGACGGCCTGCCTTGAGCACACTTACACACACATTGCCCTCGAGACACACACGTGCCAAGCCCCACTCGGCACATCACATGCTGATGCTGCGCTGGGAGGCAAGGTCCTCCTCCTCCTTGGCCTGCCGTGACGCCCGTCCCCGCTTCTTAGGCGGCGGTGCTGACTTCTGTTTGCCCTGCTGCTGCTGCTGCTTCTGCTGCTGCTGCTGCTGCTGTTTCAGCTTCTGCTGCTGCTGCTGCTGCTGTTTCAGTTTCTGCTGCTGCTGCTGCTGCTGTTTCAGCTCCTGCTGCTGCTGCCGCTGCTGCTTCTGCTCCTGCTGCTGCGCCTCCTCCTGCTGCGGCTGCGCCTGCCGCTGCTGCTTGGCGGTGCTGCCACGCCCGCGTGCAGCGCCGGCACTGCCCTGCGCCGCCGGGGCGGGCGCCCGCATCGTGCCGCGCGCGGCCTCCGCTGCCAGGAGCGCGGGGCCCCGCACCCCCTGCTGCACGTATTTGCCCAGGTCGCCAGCCTTGGGGAGGGCGAGCCAGTCGATCTGGGCAGGGGGAGGGGGGTCGGCCCCGGGCAGGAGCAGGATTGGCAGCCGATTGTGTGTACGTGTGCCCATCCGCGCCTCTCCCGTCGCCCTCCCCATCCGCACGCGACCCGCTCCCACTATGCCCCAGCTCACCACGTACAGCCGGTTCACGACTGGCACCCCCGTGCCAGCCGCGTCGTTGAGCGCTTCCTTGCCGCCGGCGCCGCGCTCGTCGGCGGCTACCACCAGGTCGGCCTCCCCGGCCCGCGCGCCTCGAGCGACACCAGCTCTGCGCCGCCCAGGCGCACCATGTTGCTGCGGCACAAGGAAGGGGATGCAGGGGGCGGCGGCCGCGGCGGAGAGCAGCGTGAACTGGGCCGCAGCAGGCGTTGGCCGGCCCGGCGCTCGCAGCCGACCCACCCCCCACCCCAGGGCCAGGGCCCGGCGCCTCACGCGGCATCGCCCTGCTTCGTCTGGTCGCCTTCGTCGTGGCTGTCCTGCACTGCCACCCGCAGGCCGGCAAACGCGCCCTGCCTCGTGGCCTGGCGCCGCAGCCGCCAGTGGCGCGCCGCGCCCGCCTGCGTCTGTGTCTTGCCGGCTGCGGCCGCAGGCGGGGTGGCGGCAGGCGGCAGGAGCGGGGGTGAGCGCGAGGGCCCGGTGCGCCGGGGCAGCACGGACACCTGCCAGCATCCGCATTGCCCCTGACGCTGCCAGCACCGCGCCGTGCCAGAGCGAGTGCTTCCACGCCCTGGCTCCCGCCCCTGCTGCTCCCACCCTTAGTAGCGGTGGCATCCATCAGCTCGTGGGGCTCCGGGTCTGCGTGCCCGCCCGACGCCACGCAGGCATCGATGAAAGACAGGTCCACCAGCCAGAGGCCGGCGGCGCAGCCCGCCAGACACTTCTGCGCGGCGGGGGCGCACGGCACCAGGGTCAGAAGACCGTCCGCGGCCGCTGCGCACACAGGGGTGCAACTAGCCACGGCGCGCCGCGCACCCCTGGGCACTCCCAGGACGGCAATCCCCCGGCGCCGCCGCATGCGTGCGTGCGTATGTGTGTGTGGTGGTGGTGTGGCGGTGATGAGCGCGCCTGGTTGCGGATCAGCCGAGGAGCGATGACGTGGGTGGTGTCCGGGTCCATGGCGTGGTTGTCTTCCGTGCCGCGCGTGCTCAGGGGAACCTGGAAAAGGGGGAGGCAAGCGGCGCGAGGGGGGGAGCGCTGGGATCAAGCAGCTGCGCCTGCGCGCCTCCTCTGGACCCCCGTGCGCCTGATCCTAGCGCCGCCTGCCCTGCAGCGCGACCCGCTCAATGGCAGCCCAGCTCCGCATGCCCAGCCTGCCTCCCCCCTCACCTGGAGCCGGCCCAGCTTCTTGGCCACCTTCTCCTGGAGGCTGGTGTTCACCCCGCTCAGCACAAACCGCCACTCGACAGGCAGGGGCGCCCGAGAGACCGCCCGCGTGGACATGCCCACCGCGCTGTCCGCCGGCTCCGCTGCCACCGCGCTCGACCGCTTGGCCCTGGGCAGCCTGGCGGCCGCCGAAGGCGGCGGCGAGGCCTCAGCGCCGGCTGCCGCTGCCGCCGCGCGTGTGGACGCGCGCCGCCGCTTGGCCGACGGGCTAGCCTGATCGTCTGGGCTCGCCCCCATGGCAGCTGCTGCCTTGGGCCTGGCGCTGCGCCGGCGGCCGACAGCCGGCGCCTGCTCCACCTGGACCTCCTCTACGTCCTCCTCCTCCTCCTCTTCTCCTGGCTCCGGTTGCTTGCGTTTGCCAGCCGCCGGCAGCTTGCTCTTCCTCCGGGGGCCCTGTGGCATTCCTGCTGCGCCTGCGCCGGTGCCGCGCTCCTCCTCCGCCTCCTCCTCTGCTGCCGGCTTGGGCGCGCCGCGCCTGCCCCGCTTGGCAGGGCCCGCTGTTGCCTCCGCCGTGCCCGCTGCGTGCTGGTTCCCCTCGTCTGCCGCTGCCGCCAGCGCTCGATTGGCGGGTGTGCTGCCGCGCCGCCGCTGCCGCGGTCTGGCCGCCACTGCCGCCGCTGCGTCGGCTTCGGCCTCTGCTGCGGCTGCGTCCTCTCCCTCAGGTGCCTGCTTGCGCTTTGCGCCTGCCCGGCGGCCCTGCGACTTGCCGGAGCCGGCCGGCGCCCGCTCCGCAAGCTCCGCCTCGGGCGCACCGGCCGCTGGCGCGGGGGCCGCGGGCGCGGGCTTGCCTGGCCTCCGCCGAGCGGACTGCACAGGCTCCGCAGCAGGGCGGGCCCCCTCCTCTGCAGCCGAAGGCGCCTCCTGGGCTGCCGCCACCTCTGGCTCGGGCAGCGCCTGGCCGCCCGCGACCGCTGCCTCCTGCTGCGCCGCTGGCGACGCCGCGCCACGCTGCTGGTGATGATGCTCTCCCTCCTCGCTGCGGCCCCGCGCTTCGCGCTGCTGCTGCTGCTGGTCCTGCTTCTTGGGCCTGCCCCGCTGCGGCTCCTCTCGGGTGGCGGGGGCATCTCGCCGCCGGCCCCGCTGCCGCCGGCCGCAGCCGCCGGCGCGGCGGCGCGCTCTGCGCTGCGCTGCGCCTCACGCTCTGCGCTGCGCCGCGCCCGGCTGTCCTTCTTTTCTGCAGCCTCAATCAACGCCAGCTCCTTCTCATCGCCCACGGCCAGCTGCTGCGAGAACTCGGCCCTCCTGGGGTCCGGCTGCTTGCGCCCATTGCGCCTGGCGCCCACGCCGCTCGCGGGCGTGCCCGAGCGGCTCCGGCTGCGCCCCAGTGCCGCGGCGCCGCGCCCGCTGCCAGCCGCCGCTGCCGGCGCGCGCGCAGGTCGGCGGTCGTCGTCCGCACCAGCTGGCTCCCCGTCTGCCGCGGCCGGCGCCTCTGCTGCGACGGGTGGGCTGATGCCACAGTCAGGCGCAGGCGCCGGGACTGGCGAGGCCCTGGCACTGCCTGGCGCCGCTGCCGCCTTGGGAGGCGCGGCTGCCGCCGCCGCACCCTCGCTGAGATGCGCCTCCACCTCCAGATCAGGCGTGGGGCTCCTGCTGCCAGCCATGCCAGGCGGCGGGCCCGCCGGCTCGACCGCCGCCGCCGCCCCTGCGGCGGCTGGAGGAGGCGAGGTGGCGAGTCGCCCCGCCTGCTGCTGCAGCTCCTCCTCTGCGTCGGCCTTGTCGCCGTTGTCGCCCGGTCCCTCGACGGCGACCGCCTCAAAGCCCTCGGTCGGGGCCAGCGGGTGCCCGGCCGCCTCCGTGGCGTCCTGCGCCTGCTCCGTCTCCGCCGGAGAGGCGGCCTTGGGGCGGAGGAAGTCCGCCTCATCGCCGCTGGGCTCGGTGACGTTGGTGCTGGCATCAGAGGCCTGCGGGCTCGCGGGCTGGCTAGCAGGCTGCTGCTCTTGCTGCTGCTGCTCCGCCTGCTGCTTCTCTTGCTGCTCCTCCTGCCGCTGCTCCTCCTTTTGCGCCTGCTGCGGGCTGGGCCTCCGCGCTGCAGGCAGGGGGGCGGCGAGCGCGGGCGGCTCGCCGCCGAGCGCGCTGGTGGCCTCGCTTTCCAGCCCTCCTAGGATCTTGGCCAGGTCGACAGCCACACCCAGCGCTTGCGTGTGCTGCGGCAGCGGTCATGGCACGGGAGGACAGCTACTCAGCGTGCGCTTGGAGCGCCGGGGAGGGGAGCTTCCGGCATTGCGAGGCAAGGAGGGGCCGGGCATCGTGGCGGCGCACTGCGGCAGCACGATGGCCCGACCCTGCAGTAGCATCGAGCGGCCCGGCGCCGGGCGGTCTAGCTTACTCCGTACACCAGCGCTTGGGTCTCGGCATTGGCCACGCCAGCGCCCGCGGCCAGTGCGGCAGGCTCCGAACCATTGCCTGCGCCAGGAGGTGCACAGCATGCAGAGCAGTTGGAATGATTGCCAGAGCGAGCATGGGGTGCCGGTACACCCACACCTGTCCCGTCAAATCAAGGGCGCAGGGAGCGCCCTGCCTCACCCCGCAGCGCTGGCGCCTCCTGCGCTTCCTCGGCCTCGCCCTCCTCAGCCACAGCAGGCAGCTCACGCCGCCGCCCGCGGTGGCAGCAGGGCCCCCGACGTCGCTGGTGCTCTCGGGCACGACGCTGCCGCCCACGCTCTGCGCCGCCCTGCTCGCGCTGCCGGTCGGGCGGCCGCCGACACCGCCGCGCGCCTGGCCGCCCGCTGCTGCTGTTGCCGGCACGCCCGTCGCGCCGCCGAGCTGCTGCTGCTGGCCCCCCCCAGGGTGCTGCACGCCTTCGTCCGAGTCGGGCAGCACGTCGGGCTCGCCTGCTGAGGCGCCGCCCGGCGCAGTGCCGCCCTCCTCCCCCTCATCCTCTTCCTCGATGACAATGTTATAGGCAGGGCAGTTGCCGTATTGCTCTGCAGCCAGCCGCAAGCGCAAAGAGGCGGGTCATATGCGCGTCAGCCCCGCACCTGGCGCGTGCACTGGAGCCTGAGCTGCCCAGACGCTGCATGTCTGCTTCAGCGCAGCATGCCTGCTGCAGGGACTGCATGCGCCCCATGCGGGCAGCCCCAACGCTCACCCGAGGGTAGCACCTCTCCTGAGTCCAAGCTCTCCATCAACCACTGCATGCACGCGCGATTTACAGAATGAGCGGTCCAGGGAGCGCAGAACACAGCAGCGGCCCCAGACCACAATCGCGGCGCCTGCGGTCACGCCCCCTGCCCCGCAGCGCACCCCACCGCCGCCCCGCTGCCTTGCGCACGAGGCAGACGCTGTGGCCCTGCCCCCGCGCTGGCGGCGCACCTGCAGCGGCACGATGGCGATGCCCTTCTCACGTGCCCTGGACACCTTTGTCGAGTCAGCGAGCTTGGCGGTGGCGGGCACCAGCAGGTGCGTGGCCATGGCGAGCCGCAGCTCGCGATCAAAAGGCATGCCTGTGGTGGTGCACCCGCGCGACAGGAGCCAAGAACCGTTGAGCACAGCCCGGCGCTGTGTCGGAGGCGCATGCAGCATGCGGGCAAGGGCTGCCGCCGCTCCCACGCTCGTGCTCCTCCGCGCGCCATGCTCCGCGCGCCGGCGGTGGGACCCCAGTCACCGTGCACCCACCGTGCCTGCCGCCGGCGGCGCCTGCAATGCAGCGCGGCGTTGCACCCAGTCCACGCGCCCGCCCGTTCTGCCCGCCTGCCCACCTGCGGTCTCGAGCAGCAAGCCTGCCATCGTTCGCTCCTCGCCTCTGAACTCGCTGAAAGAAGCGAGCAGGCGGCTCGCGCCCTCCAGCGCCACGGGCGTGGGCCGCGGCCGGTACTCTGCCGCCAACGCCGGCAGCAGGCGGCCGGCCCGGGCGCTCGCGAAGACCCAGAGAGGCGAGACGCCCTTCCGGATCGGCTGTGACGGCGAGCCGCCCTCGCTCAGCACCCACCGCCTGAACGCGGGCTGCTGCCGGTGGCGCACCACGAGGTACTGCGCCGCCTCGGCATCTGTCACCACCTCCCCGCCGCACTGGACTGCAAGGGGAAGAGCGGCAGGGGGAGGCGTGAGGGGGTAAGCGGGTGCGTCTCTTCCGGTTGTTTTGTTGCTTTCGACATCAGCGGTGGACGCACCGACAAGCTTGCAGAGCTTCTTCGCCAGTCCAGACGACTGCGCGCTGTGCAGGTCCAGGTCGACGAAGAAGTTCGAGCCCTGTGCGCGAGACAGGCGGCGCGAGGAGGGCAGGGGTGACCGGTTGGGAGTTCGGTTGGCTGCCTCGGCGGTTGGCCACCTCGGCGGGCGCAGCGGCCGAGCGGCGGGTCGCAAGACAGCCCGCCTTTGGCAACCCCGATGCGCTTGTGAAGTGCAAAACGCCGGCCGCTGGCCCATTGAACCACCTATGGCGATCAAATCAATAATGTGTCGCTGAACAATCTCGATGTCGGTTCGATGCGTTTACCCCGTCTTCCAGACGCTCCCGCACCTTGAAAACCGTCAACGCGACGCCCGCAGGCTCGCCAGCCATCCCGCCCTCGCTGACTCTCTGCCACGACCGATGACCTCAGTAGCGAGTCCAGCCGTGCGCAGCGAGGATTGTTTGGGTTGCGAATTGCCGATCCACTTCTCATTGGGCAGCTCAGCTTCCCTGGGCGAGCCGTGTAAGCGAGTTGAGACGCAGCATCGACAGAAGATAGTCGTAGCCGGCTTGTGACTCGAAAAGGCCGAAGCTGCACTTGCTGAAGTCCTGAAGCGGAGCGGCCGTGTGCCCTTGACTGCTCTGCTGCCGCGATCCCTGCGCCACAATCGCATTGCACACGCCAGGAGAGTGATGGTTTGGGTGGATGGAATCAGCGTGGATGGTTGGCCAGGGTCACCCGCTCGCCTTCCCGCCCGCCCGCGGCGGCGCTGCAACCGCCAGTACCTTGCTAGTTACGGAAAGCAAATTGAGGTGTCCTAACCAGGGGGGTGGATGGGACGGGCAGTTGGCCGCCGCAACGCGCGGAGAGCACCAGGCACGCGCCGCCCTCTTCCCCCGAGCTGCTCCGGCTGCTGGCCCCGACACCCCCTTCGCCCAGCGCCGAGAGGCGTATAACGCTGCCTAGAGCAGGTCAGAGCCGAGCTCGCGTTCCTGTTCAGAGCGGGACGGGCGCGCCCGAGCGAGCTGGAGGCAGCAGCCCCGCCGGCCGCCGCGCCGGCGCCCCAGGCGCCCACGGCCCCGGCTCCAGCGTGCCCGCCCACGGGCGGAGGGCGCCACAGCGGCGGGCGCGGCAGCAGGCAGAGCGGCAGGTCCTCGGGGATCAGCCTGCCCCGCACCTTTAGTGGCGGCACCTCGGGGCAGCAGCCTCACCATGGGCCGCCGGGGCAGCGGGGGCAAGACACGCGCGACACTCCCCCCTGGCTGCGCGCCCCCTTTCCAGCCCAGCGGGTCGCCCCCCTTCTATCAGGGGCCTTACCCCGCGGCACCCTATGCCAGGCCCAGCTTCCCGGGCCACGCGCCCCACCCGCGCCCAAGGCCACCGCCGTTTGGCGGGCGGGGCGGCCCGCATGGGTGCAGCTGGCCTGAGTGGCATCAGCCCCACGTGGGGCCGCCGCAGGCGGACTCACACCAAGGCTGGGGGCGCGCCCCTCACGCCGCGTGTACCCCAGCCGCGCGTAGACGGGCAGGAAGCAGGGGCGGATGATGGTGTTGGCCCACTCCACCGTGTGCAGCTTCTGCGTTGTTCGCTTTGCCTTCTTGCTGGGTCTTCCCTCCCTGGCTGGGGCCTGGCGCTGGCAGTCTGAGATGATGCGGGTCGGCTCATCGCGCTGGTTGTAGAGCACGATCGGCGCTCTGGCGCCGTTGCACGCTTCCTCCAGCCAATCGTATATCTCGGAGGGATCGTCTGGTCCAGGTGGGGCGCGCGAGCCGATGGCTGCCAGGGCCTCTGAGTCCCCCTTGCGCTCCGCGCGCTTCCATGCACTCCTAAGGTCGCGCATGAGGTCGGCAGCAGCGCACGACACCGGCTCGCGAGCTGCCCCCCGGTGCCCGTCGCACGCGCGCGCGCCAGCGGGCCGTGCCTGCCTGCTGCGCTGCGGGCTCGGCATCCTGCTGCAGCGGTTGGCAGCCGCGCCATAGAGCATGCCCGTCACGCCGCATTTTTTGTGGTTGACGGCCATCCCTGACTACTGCAGGTAACTCGTGAGCTTGTCTGCTTGGATTTTGAGGTCTGAGAGGGTGTTGGTCATCGCCAGCAGGTCGTCCGCGTGCGCAGGTAGATAGATTACATTAACGTCTGTTTATAGTCAATCACTGAACTGTCACAGACGGTGAGGGTGGCGTGAGGGTGAAGGGTGGACCAGGGGGGGATGCATGCACTGACCTCTTCTACTAAGAAGCTGGAGGGCCAGATATCCAGACAACACAAATAGCGAAGACAAAACTGGCCTATTACCCGGGAGGGGGGGCCAGACTCCCCCTCAGCTCAAATCAACCAAGGCACGACAGAAACTAGCCAGCTGAAACACATGCTGCGACTCAAAGAGTCAGGTGCGCTGCAGCATCCCTCTCCCTGTCAGCCTCCTGCGAGCAGCCATGTTGGTACCCCCTGCCACCGACGTGCAGCCAGCGCAGCAGCGGCTCGATGAATAGGAGGAAGAGGAAGGGGGAGAGCGAGTCTCCCTGCAGGGTGTCGCGGTCGATCGGGATGGGCTCAGAGTCGCCAAACGCCGTTCTGATGGTGGTGTGCGCCTCTGTGTACAGGTGCTGCACCGCGCGCACGGCATGGTGAGGGAAGCCCATATCGTGCATTAGCTGCATCAGTTTGTCGTGGTCCACCATATCAAATGCTGCGCAGAAATCAACGTAGAGCATATTAATGTCCCTGTTGTACAGGCATGCATCCTCGAGAGCATTCAACACACTGGACAGAGCCTGGTGGGTGCTGCGGCCATATCGGAAGCCTGCTTGAGAGTCTGTCAGTATGGCGTGGCGCTCTGCATAGCCAGAGAGCACCGCTGTGAGAAGCGCCGTCCAAAGCTTGTAGATAGTGAGCGCCAGGCCGACCGGCCTGTAGTTGCCGAGGTCGGCCGGATCCCCCTTCTTGTAGAGCATGACGGTGTGGCTGTCCTTCCACGCTGCAGGCGTTGCGCCCGTTAGCCACATGATAGATAGATTACATTAACGTCTGTTTGTAGTCAATCACTGAACTGTCACAGACGGTGAGGGTGGCGTGACGGTGAAGGGTGGGACAGGGGGGGACGCATGCACTGACCTCTTCTACTAAGAAGCTGGAGGGCCAGATATCCAGACAACACAAACAGCGGAGACAAACTGGCCTATTACCCGGGAGGGGGGGCCAGACTCCCCCTCAGCTCAAATCAACCAAGGCACGACAGAAACTAGCCAGCTGAAACACATGCTGCGACTCAAAGAA
>PCFQ01000075.1:301731-313405 GCA_003063905.1 Chlorella sp. A99 | reverse complement strand
GAGAGGCTGACGGATCTACCCTGCACGTCCCCAACCATGCACAATCTGGCTCAGGTCGCGGCCTGGATCGCCCACACAAGGCGTGCCGGTCATGTTGGGTCCAACCGTGCCCAGCTAGTTTTTCGGCCGGGCGATTCGAACCCGCGACCTCCAGGTTGGTCGCGCCAGGTCCAGCTCGATCTGCGCTGCTGGCGGATTTGACCCCGAAATCCAGCCCTTTAGATTAGACAAATACTTGCCCCCGCACACTCGCACTTCCTGACCTGATCTCGTGGTGTAGTTGGTTATCACATTCGCCTAACACGCGAAAGGTCCTCGGTTCGAACCCGGGCGAGATCACTGTTTTTGCCACGGCGCCAAGGCGTGTAGGAAATGCAGAGATAAATGCAGGCGCCGCCTGTGCAGGGGCAAGGCCAGCCAGGCGCTGGCCGGCTCGGCAGCGCTGGCTGCCCACAAGCGCCGCCGAGCGGCCGCGAAGCGCAGTGCCGCTGGCGCCCCGGTGCCCTCCAGCACCGGCGCTCGGGCGGCGCTCCAGAGCGCCGGCATGCCATGCTCGTGAGCGCTGCCCAGCGCTTGGCGCTTGGCCAGTGTCCGCCGGCGCCCACGCAGCCTCCAGTTGTGCCCTGCACTCGTGTCCCACTTGATTCCATGTCCATTCCCACCCTCATCCTCTGTGCAGTGCTTCTCCTGCTCTCCCCCCCCCCATTCTCACCCTTGCGTTTCGCTCAGCAGTGCCTGCCCTCCTTATGCTTTTCCCTTTCTCCTGCTCTTCCTCCCTTCTGCTCCTCCTTGACCTGCTCCCTCTCCCCTTCTTCGCTCGACACGCTCGCCAGCGCGGTGGCTAGCCAGCAACGGGGAAGCAGCCGGCGCAGCGCCGGGGGTGCTGCATGCGGGGTCGGGGGCCGCGACCGGACACACCGTCCGCGTCGTGCCCCGCACGCACACCCTCCGGCGCCGTTCCTGACTCGCCGAACCTGCGCGAGTGTGCCCCCCGCCGGGCAGCCGTCTGGTCATGCCCCCTTGTGGCCTGGTCCCTCTGCAGACCTTTTACGCCGACGACTGCTGCATCAGCGCGGTGCCCGCATGGCCCGCCTCCCTGCGTTCGTGAATCCCCTGCTCAATCTCCCTGCTCCCCCGCCACTTGGGGCGGTGTCGGTGGTTCCGCCCGCTCCTGCCCTGCCATCTGGTTCCCAGATCCGCCCCGCGTGGAGCACTGTTTCTCTCGGCGTCGTAGGCCCCCCGGCGCGGGCGATGGATGTGCTTGTGGCTCTGCATGTAACCCCCCTCAGACAGACAGGTTCTGCATGTAACCCCCTCAGTCAGTCCGCCCGCTCTTCAAAGCCGCACCCCTTCTTATGTCCAGCGAAGCCTAGACACCTCCTGGAATGAGCGGGCCGCTCAGCCTATTGGCCACGGATCATCCGTCTGACGAGATCGCGAGGCGCTAAGCCAGGGCCAGCCAGCAAAGACGATGCCTTTTGTGCTGGGCCTGACGGGTCGGTGCAGCCACCCAACTAGCCAGCGCGCACGCACGCCCATGAGTGGCCAAGACACCCCGTCCCCTCCCTGCTGCAGGTGGCATCGCCTGCGGCAAGTCGGTGGTCAGCAGCTTCTTCCGGGAGCAGGGCATCCCTGTGCTGGACAGCGATGAGGTGGCGTGTCTTGCCATGCGCCGCCGCTGTGTGACGCGCCGTGTCTGGTAAAACAAGTCTGCAAGCGGCCTGCTACACGCCTGCAGGTGGTCCACCAGCTGTACGCACCGGGCGGCGCAGCAGTGGGCCCCGTCAACGAGCTGTTTCCCTTTCCAGGCGTGGTGGTAGATGGAGGTGAGCCCTGGTGCTGAAACTCTGTGCATTGCTTCCTCACATTTCTCCAACCCCCTCTTGTCAACCCTCCAGCGATCAACCGGGCCGAGCTCAGCAAGCACGTGCTGGGAGATGCCGACGCGCTGTGGCGCCTGGAGACGGTGGTGCATGCGCTCGTGGTGGCCCGCCAGGCCGCCTTCCTGCACGAGGCGGCCGGAGCCGGCCACCCGCTGGTCGTGTTGGACATACCACTCCTGTACGAGATGGGCGCAGAGGCAGGGTGTGATGCCGTGCTGGTGGTTGCTGCGCCACCAGAGGTGCAGCGGCAGCGCGCATTGGCGCGGCCAGGCATGACGACCGCCAAGTTGGATGCCATCCTGGCGCGACAATGGCCAGACCGCGATCGGCGAGCCAGAGCAGAGTTTGTGATCGACACAGGACATGGCAGCCTGGAGGAGACGTGCCAGCAGGTGGCGGCATTGGCGGCGGCGCTGCGCGGACGCCAGGGGACAGCGTTCGAGCATTGGCGGCTGCCTGCCAACAAGTAGCAAGCTCACCAACTTGTACTGCCATGTGAGCGTGCACCTGTGGTGAGGCTGCTGTGTGTTGCGCAAAGTAGACGGAACACGGTAAAGTGAACACAGCGCGCACTAATGCCCCCTGCTTCGCTGCTGCTGCAGCTTCTGCCAGACGCGGCCTGCGTACTTGTGCACCACAGGGTCGGTACCCCAGGGCCCCGCCACCAGCGCCGCCACCGTTTCCTCCAGCCCTGCCGCTTGCAACGCGCTTGCACACTCAGGGTGTGCACACAGGTTGCCCAAGCTGAACAGAGCGATCTGCAGGCTGCCGTTTACCTCGGGAGCTGCCGTGGAGGTGGTAGCGGGGGGGTCGGCACGCTGCGGCAGGAAGGGGCGATGCAGAGGCGACAACATCCCAATTTGCAGCGGCTCTTCTGTGGAAGGAAAGTGGGCGAAACCCTCATGGCTGAGGGGAAGCACCAGCGCAGGCAGACGCACCTGCACCACCTCCAGCAGCGCTGTCAGCGCTCCAGCGCCCACAAGCTCGCTACACAGAGCGCCTCCATTGCGCACAAGGTTGCCGAGAGCACCTGCAGGGCGAGACAAAAAAAACAGGTAATGCACTTTCCTCCACCACCTCACTAGGTCGGTGCAAGTGGCGCACCAGCCGCGTTGGCGCGCGTACGGTCCTCCTCTCCCTGCCTCAGCAATGCGACCAAGGGGGCAACCGCAGGCCGCAGTGCCGGATACAGCGAAGCGTTGTGGAAGCCTGCGGGAAAGGAAAGGATGTGTCACTGCGCTGTTGCGTTTGCGCGCGCGCCCCTCTGCGCCGCCGTGACCACCGGCCATCGTGTCCCCATGCCCTTTTTTCTCTTTTTCTTTTTTGTGTTGAGCACCTGCGTTGCCGATGGCAAAGCACGCAAACTTGCGCGCCGAGCGGTCAGGGTCCTTGCACAGCTCTATCAACGCGGGCACGATGCCGTGCGTGGCCAGGTCACCATAGAACCGCGAGCTGCAGAGGGAGCACGTTGAAGGTGACGATCCGTCAGAGACAGCTCCTGACAGAACATCTCAGCCTGCCCACCTGTGCCTACACAGGTTGCCCAGAAGGTTGGCGGCCCGTGCCCGTACTGCTGCATCAGCATGACGCAGCAGCGGCGGCAGCAGCAGGATGATGCCTGCCACCGCCAGCGCCTCGTGGTGCATCGCGGAGCCCGACCGCGCCGCCTGGCTCACGACCAGCAGGCCGCTGATGAGTGATGCAGGGGAGTTAGAGGGATCCAGCAGCCTGGCGCACAGGAGGGAGTGCATGACGGGCGGCACGTGATCCACCTGATACTATACGGTTGAAGCCCAACAACAACAAAACAAGCACATTGACACTCACTTGGTGACTAGCGCCACATCCAGGCCGCCTGCTGCAACGAAGCCACTCAACACATGCTCACTGCGCCCGAACAACAACTTGCGTTAGACTTATTGTCAGGCCCAGCACAGGCACACAGACACTCACCTTCCAAGCGCCAGGCGCGCAAGCAGGCTGACCGCCACAGACAACTCCTCGCTGCCAACTGCAGCCGTGTCCAACGCTGCCACAAACAGTGGCACGAGCACCTGCTGGCTGCTCAACAGCTGATGATGGTAGTGCGCAGCTGCCGCCTCGCCCGCCATGCTAGTAGCAGCAAAGGGCGCTTGGAGCACTGCCACCACTGTCGTCAGTAGAGCTGCAGCTGCTGTTGGCCCGCTGTTGAGCGGGCCAGGCGCAGCAATCCCGCCTCCCCAGCTGTGGCCAGGGTTGCTCGCAGCTGCTGCCTCCACAAACCGCGAGGCCGCGCCGCGCAGAGGCGCACCTCCTGCTGCTCCCAGGGCCAACACCATGCCACTATGCTGGCCACTATGGTGACCCTCCTGCTCCCACAGGTGCTCGTGGCTGGGGAGCAGCAGGGACAGGGCAGAGGGCTCAGCGTGCACCAGGTGCAGCAGAGCCTCCACAAGCGACAGCAGGCCGGCTGGGGAGAGCTCCGTGCCAGGCTGGCAGATGCCGCAGTGCTGAACCAGCCGCTGCAGCAGGGTCGCCACCCCGGCACCTGCCCCACTGCGAAGCACTCTGGCTGGATGAGCCCGTGCCAGGACCGCCACCAAGGCAGCAGGCCCATCCAGCAGGCCCACCGTGCATGGGAAACCCTGGGCAGTGGCGAGAGCTGGCGCAGGGCTCGCATCCTCAGCCGGCGTCCAGAGCAACAAGTTGCACAGCAGCTCCAAGTCGCTGTCGAGCACCCTGGCTGCCAGGTTACGCAGCAGCAGCTGCTGCTGCTGCTGCCCACCAGCTGCCACTGATGCGGTGCTCTGGCCTCTGGGTGACTGCATCCTAGTGCCGCCGGGTGTACCACTGCCGCTGCTGCTGAGAGGGGCCGTAAGCTTCAGCACCGCCGCTATAGCTGCTGCAGCTGCAGCATGCAAGCTGGGATAAGCTTCTGGTGCATGTGCCAGGAGTGACTGCAGGCGCTGAACAACAGCGTCGCTCCCACTGGTCCCAAGGCGGGCTGCCACGGCGGACGCAGACTGTGGGGAAACAAGCAGGGCTGCCGACTCGGCAAGGCTGGTCAGGCTGAGCAGTGCCGCTTGGCCCAAGGTGCCTACACGCACAAAGTAGAGGCACAGTGGCAAAAGGTAATGCTGCTGTTGCAGTCGCATTCAGCCACTCACCCTTGCGCTCTGCCAGCTCCAGCAAGACATCAGGTATGCGGGTAGCGACTGCATTAGCACGAGGATGGCGCTGTGAGAGGCGGGTCTAAAAGGGGGGGCTTGGGCGTGGGAAAAAAACAGCTCACCCGCTGCCATCGCCAGGTGTGATGAGGCCAAAAACGACTTCTGCAGCATCTGCGCCGCCTGCACTGGCAGTTCCTGCCTGCCTCCCTCGTGCTGCATCATGCCACACATTGCCATCTGCAATGGCACCACAGATGCAATGGCCACAGAGTTGGCGCCGCATGCGTCAAGGGAGATGAAGCACTCTGGGCACTCACCAGGGCCGTGTGGGAGCTGAGTAGCGCGTCGGCCACCTCAAACCGGACCTGCTCGCACGAGCAGAAGTCAGAGAATTGAGCTTAGCTTGCACAGCATAGGCATGCGGAGCAAGTGTCAAGCAATGCACAGGCTTACCGCCTTGATTAGGGCATGCGAGGGCGGTTCCTGCCAGTGCTGCAGCACTGCGGGCTGCCCCAGCAAAGCGCAGGGAAAGTAGGGTCCCTCTCCCGCCTGCTCGCAGCTGGTGCACATCAGCGCCCAGAGCGCCCCAACTGCCACGCAGGTGGCGTCCACCGCACCTGCAAATGTTGCACCCACAAAAGGTCAGCACAGAATAAGGATGCAGCATAAGGACGGCTGCCACCCGACTTCATACTCTCACCTTGCGGCTGCCCCAACTCCATACTCTCACCTTGCGGCTGCCCCAACTCCATACGCTCACCTTGCGCAGCACCGACTTGCGCGTCCTCCATGCATCGGCACAGCCGCCCTGTCACTTTCTTGTCCAGCAGCGTCTGCACCACCCGCTCTGCACTGGCTGCTGCGCTGCCGCTGGAGGCGAAAGATGCCAGCAGCAACGTGCGAATCGCTGCCCTTGCGGCATCTGCAATGGCGCTGCATCCGGCAGACACCACTTGCCAGGAGCCGCGGTGGCTGCACAGAGCGAGGGAGGGAGCTCACGCGTGAATGAGAGCCCAAGCTCGCAGGTCACGTTGCGCTCACTGCATGCCTCTTGAGCACCTGACGAGTTCAGAGTACAGTGCGGCGCTCTCTGCCTCCACTCCTGCGATAGCCCCTGCGCCACTCCCGCCTGCCCGCAGTGCAGCCACTGCCAAGCAGGCGATGGGAGGTGACACGGTGGTCGCTGCGTGGGTCCCCTGCACATAACAGAAAACAACTTAGTCAGGGTGCCAGCCCGGCTTCTAGCAGCAAACTGCTGAATCAGCAAATCAATTGCGCCCCTACCTGGACCAGCAGCTGCGCAATGCTGGCCTGATCCTGGGCACAGGATGCCGGTGCGGGATGCCGCAACATAGCAGACAGCAGCTGCAGCACCTGGGTCAGCTCTGCCTGCAGACGCAGGGCGTGCGCAGAGCGCGGCACACCAAGTAGGCGAACAATGTGCCTGTGTGTCCGCCCAATGCACACATGAGGTTGTTCGACTTTTATTTCTTGTGCACCTGTTTGGCCCAGCGTGCTAGTGCTGCATGAGTCGTGGGCGGCTGCAGCACCTCTCTCACTGCGAGCAAGACGGCCCGGTCGGTCCAGCAAGTTGCAGCGCCCTCTGCAACAAAGTGACAGCATTGGTTAGACAAATTGTTTTTTTTTTTTCAGAAGACTATGGGTGATATGCCCACGGCCCCCCCAGGGAACTACAACCAACCTTGGCAGCACCCACCTGGTCCGCTCAGCGCCCTCCGCGCAGCATCAGAAAGCAGCCGGGACAGCGGCGAGATAGGCGGGGCTTGTCCAGCTGGTGCTGCCGCCGCGACTGCAGGTGCCCCAAGTGATGCTGACGCCGCAAAGGGCATGGCGTGCGCATCAAACTGGGGCGGATAGGCAAAGTGGGGCTCCGCATGCTGTGCCTTGCCGCTAGAACTGTCTCCTGCGAGGCTGGCTGTGCGCTCGTGGTGGGGTTGTTGGGCGCCTGTGCCGCCACTGCGCATGTCCCCTCCTACTGCGTCTGCATGCATGCCGGGCGTGGCGACGGGGAGATCAAAGGGGCTGGGCGCTGATGCCACCGCCGAAGTGGTGTGCTGCTGCGGCTGCTGCTGGCGCTGCCGCTCTTCGTCCCGGGCAGGCTCGGCTGCCAAGGGGGTTGGCTCATCGCTGCGCCACTGGGCATAGGGCAGCCGCAGGTCCAGGGGCGGCAGCAGCTCGCCGGCAGCGATGGAGGGATCCAGTGCAAAGGACGAGAGGTCTGCCACCTGCGTCTCCCTCTCTAGCATCGGGGGGCCCTGGTCCTGCGCAGGCTGCAGCTCCTGCAACCAGCCAAATGGCGAGCTGGACGGTGGCCCTGTGCTGCCAAGAGTCGCCGCTGGGTGGGCGTGCTGGCTCGGGTGCCAGGCGGCGTCGTAAGGACTGGGCGGGAGCGCTGCTGCCAGAGTTGTGCGATTGCTCACTGCAGGGGTGGAGGTTGCCGTGCCCTCCACGTCTTCTGCTGTTTCCGCTCCCCGTGGCCCCTCCCTGACCGGTGCATCCGCAGCTGGCTGTGCTGCACCTGTGCTGCTGGCATTGCTGTCGGCATCTGCTGGGGTGGCAGGCTGGTGCAGGTGTCTGCTCTGCACCTGCCCATGCCTCTGCTCGTGCTCGCCACCAGTCGCGGAAGGGGTGCCCATCTCCTCCTCCGCCTCTGCCCAATCTCCCACTTCACTGCCGGCTGCCTTGCCAGCTGAAGCTGGCGCTGAAGCCATGCTGGCGCCCGCATCTGCTGCTGCAACAGCAGCGGCAGCAGCGGCTGCAGGGGCCTTGCTCTGGATGCGCGACTCCCGAACAGGAGTCGTGCCATCTGCCGGGGGCGGTGCCGCAGCTTGCTGGCGGCCCTTGCTTTCTGGAAGCGAGGCAGTCACGAGGTGTCTTGGGGTCAGCAATAAATGGGACGCCAGCGAGCACACAACACTCGTCCCCAAACCCACCTGCGTCTGGCTCGCCCACAAAGGGGTGTGCAAGCAGCGCCGGCCAATCAAGCCGCCGCGAAGGTGCCTTGTCCAGCAGCCCCTGCACAGATGCAGCGAGGCAGCGAGCACATGCAGCCTCAGTGCAGAAAGTGCAGGACCACTGCCGCTGCGCACAGCAGGCCCTCACCTCCAGAAACGAACGGAACACAGGGGACATGCCGGCGGGGTAGCGCACGGGCTCGCGCACGATCTGGGGAGGAGGGGAGGAAGTGCAAGTGGGTGGATGACCAGTGGCTGGCTGTCGAATGCTGGCGGCCGGGCGCACCTGCTTGATGAGGGTGTAGATGGAGGTTGTGTAAAAGGGCGGCTGTCCGCAGTACAGCTCGTACAAGATGACGCCCAGGCTCCACAGGTCCGCCGTGTGGTTGTACGGCTGCTCCTGCACCAGCTCCGGCGCCATGTAGAGCGGCGTGCCCTTGATGGAGGTCAGCACCAGCGTGGAGGCGCTCATTGCGCGTGCAAACCCAAAGTCACACAGCTTGACGGCGCCAGAGGAGCTGCGACACCCAGGGTTGGGGCAGAAGAACCAGCGTCAGCGCATGCGCCGCTGACTCAGAACAAAAATATGATGTGTTGTATTGTGAAGGAAACTCCAGCCACCGACCTGATCAGAATGTTCTGGGGCTTCATATCGCGGTGGATGATGCGGTTGGAGTGCAGGTAGTGCAGCGCGCGCACCAGCTGCAAGCAAAAGAATCCTGGCATTCAGCAACAGGCACTCGGGCGCCACCCCCACAAGGCTTTTTGCC
The DNA here is from genome assembly GCA_003063905.1 of Chlorella sp. A99. Taxonomy (NCBI): domain Eukaryota; kingdom Viridiplantae; phylum Chlorophyta; class Trebouxiophyceae; order Chlorellales; family Chlorellaceae; genus Chlorella; species Chlorella sp. A99. The sequence continues at coordinate 304,628 of PCFQ01000075.1, read as the reverse complement.
ACCTCACCTGCCGTGCCACGCTGCGCACCACGTCCTCAGGCAGGCTGCGGTCATCCTCCAGGATCTGGAACAGCTCACCTGGCAGGGAAGACAGGCGGGCACACAGCAATAGAAGGCGAGAGGCATGCAGGGAAAGGGTTTCCACCCTGCCCTGGGCAGTGATTTCCACCCTGCCCACCCTGCCCACCCTGCGCGAACTCGGTGACCACGCAGAAATCGGAGCGCGTCTCAAACGCGTCCAGCATCTGGATGATGTTATCATGGCGCAGCCCACGCAGGATCTCGATCTCCTGCAGCATGCAGCAGAAGCTTAGAGCAAGGGGAAACCAGGACGCGGACTGCCCTGAATTTAGGCCCACTTTGTGACATTGCCCTGGCCCCAACATGCCTGGCGCAGGTTGCGCAGGTCCTTCTCGTTCTTGCCATGCTTGGTGATGAGCTTGACAGCAACTGTCTGCAGGCTGCCCGCCTTCCGCGCGCGCCAAACCTGCGAGGAAGAGCAGGCGATTGAGAGGGAGGCGACCGCGCGGCGGGCGTCGCAAGGGCGGCGCGCAACTCCGAGCTTGCCTTGCCGAAAGAGCCCTCGCCCACGAGCTCCAACAGGTTGTACTCTCCAATGCTCTGCGGTTGCGCCATGGCTGTCCTCTCAGGGCGCCCCGAGCGTCTGGAGGGCAGTCCGCCCTCCCCTGTTGCCTATGATGCCCTGCGCGACCGCGGTGACGATCGAGAGCACGGCGTGTTTGGTTTCTCTCGAGACCAACTCTCTCAGCGTGCTGTCTGCTGTTTGCAAGAGGGAATGATGCGGGGGGGCGTTGCTCAGTAGATGAGGTGGTGGAGACTCTTGCTGGGAGCCGCGCAGGTCGACCTGCGCAGGTCGAGTCGGCGTCCCTGGCCCTGGCGGAGACGCCCGACTGCTACGGTCGTGCTGGTGATCACATGGCTGCCAGGTTTCACACGCTTGGAAGGGCGTCTGTGTCGCAGGTGAGGCATGCGGTGAACGCCGCCTGCTGTGGCAGAGGATGTGTCGCCGACTGGCGCTGGCGCTGGCATGGCCGGCGCTCGCGGCCTGCTGGGCGCTGGTACCGCCGGACGTAAGTTTTGAAGCTGGTCAAGGGCACCAGGCCTATGGGCCGCTGCAGCCCCGCCGTTTGTGGCGCGACTGGCAGCACGCTGGGGGCTGCAGCGCCGGGGGCGGGGACCGAGAGCTCGTCGCCGCCAGCTCGCCGCCGCCAGCTGCAGAACTCCACATGCCTCAGAACAGTCACCAGTGAGCGCACACGCTCACTATCTGCTCAGACTTCTTCGCAAGTAGCGCGTACGGCAGCAGAGGCGCAGGGGGGAATGCCAGGTTTGTCGGCAGAGATGCACGCACGCATGCATGTTTGGTTTGTTGGGACAGTACAGCTTGCTGCTGCTAGGTCGGCCTACCAGCCGCGGAGTCGAGTCGGGAAGTTGAGGCCAGCCCGGCAGACGTCAGGGCGCGTCGACAGCGATCGCCGTCGACAGGGGCCACGGGCGGCGGGCCTTCCAGCTAGCTGCCCCCCGTTCCTACATACCTCTGTTGGCTCAACGAGCCTTGCTTCCTCTCCCTTGCAGCCGTACTCGGCCCGATCTCTCTCCTTGACTCACGAGTGCGAAAGGCCTCGGGCTGTTGCCTCGCGCGATTGCGCTTACCCGCTTCCCCTCGGAGGGCGCGGAGCGAAGGACACAAGTTTGGAACAAGGTCTTGGCACAGTCTTCGACTCGCCATGGCGCCGGGCGAGCGCTTCCCCGTGCGCCTGGTGGATGCGGATGGCCGGGCGGCTCAGGTCGTTGTCGAGGTGGGCCTGGAGGGCTTCATCCTTTTGGCGGCGGACGGGCGGCGAGCACTGCGCAAGTACCCGCTGCACCACATCAGCCGCTGGAGCATGCGCGGCACCAGCCTCATCCTGTTCACCAGGAGCCCGGTGCGTTGCAGGAGGGGTGCGTGGCGCGCTCGCCTCGTCTTTGCGCGCAGAGCATTTGACGACCGTGATGGCAGTGATGGCGTGATTGTCACTCCTCTGCGCTGTCAAAATGCAGGTGGATGTTGAGGACCAAACGCTTACGCTGCAGGGCGACGAGCACACCATCCGCTCCGTGCTGGACACGCTGACCTGCTCCTGCATGCAGTAAGCGGCGCCAGCGAGGCATTTTGAATGAAGCCTGCGACTTTTGGTGGGCTCCATGTCATGAGGCTGAGCTCTTTCGTTGCACGCAGGATGGCAGAGATGCTGCAGAGCGGCCAGACCAGCCTGGACGGCGCGCTGGGCAGCTGCCAGGTGGCCAACTCTCTCAACATGCTTCTCAAGAAGAGCAAGAAACCGGCGGTGGGTATCATCGCCGGTTTCTCCCGGCCCGCACCACAACTCTCTGGCTGAACCCTTCATTTGTCAAATTCTCCAGTGTGTGCCTGTGGCAGTGCACCTGCATGGACACAACAGTTGACGTTGCTTACAGAAGTCCCTGCCTTTTCCATTTGCGCAGCTACTGACCGCCGATCAGGTGGAATTCTGGCACGGCGCAGAGAAGCAGGGCTGGATGTTCAGCCAGGGCGAGCACATCCGCACATGGCGCAAGCGCTGGTTTGTGCTCAAGCAGGTGCGGCTCGCCACCTCCTGCACGGTGCGGCTCGCCACCACTTGGCATGCCGCATGGCAACCTCATGTACTCTGTGGCTGCATGCCCACAGGGCTTCCTGTTTCGCTTTGCCTCTGCCGACGTGAACGCCGCATCCAAGCCGCGCGGCATCGTGGACCTCAGCACGGTGACGGACGTGAGCGATGGCACTGCCACCACAGGCAAGACTTGCTGGTTTGGGGGGGGGGGGGGGGGGGTTCAATCAATTTCCCACGGGCACTTAAAAGCCTGTTTGCTTT
>PCFQ01000075.1:288155-301715 GCA_003063905.1 Chlorella sp. A99 | reverse complement strand
GGGGGGGGGTGGGAGGGGGGGTTCAATCATGTCCCACGGGCATCTACAAGCCTGTTTGCTTTCTGTCACCACCTGCAGGAAAGCCGCACTCGATTCGCGTCTCCACTGCCACCGGCCACATATGCTACATTTGCGACGGCGAGACGGCGCAGGTGCGGGGAGATGGCGTCTGCCGGCGCTGCGTGCTGCCTGCTATTGCAGTGCCGCGCCATTTCGCGAACAGCATCGCTTCTCTGCTGTAGGTGGAGTGGGTGAGCGCACTAGAAGGGGCAGTGGCCAAGATTGTCAAGCTGGTGGCCGGGGTGGAAGATGAGCCCCCTGCCTCCGCGGCGGCCGCCGGGCGCAGCGGGCGCAGCACAAGCAGCTGGGCCGACCAGCTGGAGAAGAGCTTTACCTCTGCCAGCACCAGCAGCGGGGTGGGCAAGGCCTCCATATCTGGCAGGGGTGGGGCGCAAATGGTGACGGTGGTCGGCTACGGCACCGACGCGCGCGGAAGCGACAGGCCTGGCGGTGGTGCCGAGTATGTCACAGTGGACTATGGCGGTATTGCAGGTGGGTTGGCAGTCGCCACCAACAGGGGGTTGCGGCTCTGCAATCTGCTGAGTTGGAGCTCCTCGTGCGATCTGCAGGCGCGCAGGCAGTCTCCGAACCGAGCCTGGCTGCCTTTGGTGCCACGAGCGCTGGATACCAGCCCTACCAGCCCCTGTCCTCCGCCCAGCAGCAGCAGGTCTTTGGCCCGCCATCTCAGCAGCAGCAGCAGCAGCAGGAGTATGCCGCCCCCGCGTCGGCCTACACGCCCTACCCTCCTCCCCAGCAGCAGGCGGGCGCCACAGACTGGGGCGCGCATCCGGCCGCCGGTGTGGGCGGGCCCACGCTGATGGACGCGGTCACTGCTCAGCTGCCCGCCCCCCCCCCGCCGGCCACGCCCTGGACTGTACACTACACCGCGGAGGGGCGGCCGTACTATTACAACACCATTGATGGGGCCACGCAGTGGGAGGCGCCGCCCGGCATGGCGTGAGCGGCGTGAGCGGAACCAGTTTACAAGCGCTGACCACTGTTTGCTCAAGTCGTGTGATAACGTCGACGGCTGCTTACTGTAAATGAAAGAATGTCATGACCTCGCTGCCCCGCTGCTGGCCGTTGCGCTGGCCGTTGCGCTGGTGGCGGGTGGCGGCATGGGTGTTGCGCCCCCACTGGGACGGTGGCCCCCATCTTCTCTGCGGCTTTCTCTCTTGTTCATCGAGCGTGTGCTTGCCGTTCGCCGATCGCGCTAGTTAGCGGTGTTCGCTGAATTCACACTTTCAGCGTTGTGATCAGACTTTCACACTTCTGATCGCGCCATGGATCCGAGGCGCGAGCTGCAGCGTGCGATCCGCGACTGCAGGGAGCGCGGGCTGACGGCCGCAGCCAAGTGGGCAGCTCAGCTGCTGGCTGGCCTGCCGGAAGAGGCGCGCCAGGGCGGAGTGGCAGACGTGCAGGGCCCTCCAGGTGGCGGGGGCGAAGGTCCCCTGCTGCCGTGCGAGGACGACGCTTACCAGCTGGCGCAGAGCCTGTTTGAGCTGCGGGTGAGAGGCAGCGTGACTGTGCATGGCAAAAGCTGCTCCAAAATGACTGGGCAGCTTGCATTGGCCACTGCAGGAGTATCGCAGTGCCGCCCACATGCTGCGCCACGCCACCCACCCCAAGTCTGTGTTCCTGCGAAGCTACGCCACCTACCTGGCGGGGGAGAAGAGGCGACAGTGAGTCGGCTGCAGGCCTTCCTAGTGCGCTACAGTGTGGCGCACGTCCACCATTTGCTCTCCCCGCTGCAGAGAAGAGCGCCAGGAGTGGAGCGGCAACGGCACCGCGGCTGCAGCCACTGCTGCCGTGGCGGCGCCTGCACCCAGCAGCGCCTTTGACATCGTCAACATTGAGCTGGATGCCCTAGAGGCAGAGCTGCAGGCAGCCTGGCAGGCGAGGCGCTGACTAGTGCCAGTGTTACGACTCTTGTGTATGGGTGAATGCTTCATCGCACCTTTTGCGTGCCCCAAGCTGCTGCAGGCTGGCGATGCTGACGGTTTCCTGCTCTACCTGCTGGGGCTGGTGCTCGTGGACAAGGGCAAGCACGAGGATGCGCGGCAGGCACTGATGGCCGCTGTGGGGGCCTACCCATGCAACTGGGCAGCCTGGCAGGTACTCGCTGGAGCGATGCGTACGAGATCCAAAGCACTGCTGTGCCTGCTTGCTTACGTCGTACTTGATTGTCATGTGTTCCTTGCGCAGGCGCTGCAATCGGTGTGCAGCGACGTGGCGGCCGCAGCACAGCTGCTACTCCCCGACCACTTTATGCGACGCTTCTTCGCTGCCTCGTTGTGCGTGGACCTGCAGCACAATGCGGATGCACTGCAGCACCTCCAGGTGAGGCATGCGGGCGACGAAACGGTGCACACAGACTGCTGGGCCAGAATTACGCGATCACGACACCTGTGGCTGTGACTGCAGGAACTGGCCGTCGAGTTTCCGCAGAGCGAGCATGTAGTGCTTCTAGCCGCGCTCGCGCACTACAACCTGCAGGTGAAAAGGCAAAAAGGCTGGGCTTGACACTGCGGTCCAGCGCCATAACGCTTCATGATTGAGCCGTCGTTCCCTGGGCGTGCCCTGCATCTCCGTGCCACGAGCAGAACTTTGATCAAGCACAGCTGATGTTTGAGGAGCTGTTGGCTCTGGACCCACATCGCATCGAGGTACGTGAGCGCATGGGCATGCTCTGGTGCTTGGCACCCTGCTCAGTGCTTGGCACCCTGCTAAGTGCCGAGGCAGCCTGTTCTCGCGCTTCACAGGGCATGGACACATATAGCAACATACTTTACGTGAAGGAGGAGTTTGCGGGGCTCAGCCACCTGGCGCACCGCTGCGCCGCGGCTGATAAGTACCGGCCCGAGACCTGTTGCGTTATTGGCAACTATTACTCGCTCAAGGTAGGGCCCTACCAGATCCTGACTCCCTACCAGATCTCTCTGGTGTTGTGGCCAGCCACCCCATGGCTGCACTTGCAGGGTCAGCACGAGAAGGCAGTTCAGTACTTCAGGCAAGCAAGGGCGGGTCACGTTTTGGGATGGCCGGTGTGTTGGCATGTCAGGAAAAGTCAGGGCGGTGTGTTGGCATAAGTTGATCAACACTGCTTTGCTGCTGCAGGCGTGCTCTCCGCCTCAACCCCGGCTACCTCTCCGCCTGGACGCTGATGGGCCACGAGTATGTGGAGCTTAAGAATCCGCCGGCTGCCATCGGTGCGCCGCGGGAAAGCGCCACTGGGGAAATGCTTGCTGCCCGCCCATGTTGATGGCCTTGCGTTGCGAGCCCAAAGTGCAGAGGCCTATCGCCACGCCGTGGACGTCAGCCCCCGTGACTACCGCGCCTGGTATGACGGCGCGTCTCACCACGCATGTTTGTTTCAATTAATCAGACCTGAGGCCTCACTTTCTGATTGCCTGCCTGCGCAGGTACGGCCTGGGCCAGACATACGAGCTCGTCAACATGCCATACTATGCGCTCTACTACTTCCGCAGGTGACTACGCCCCCAGCCCACCTCCAATTAGCCCCTTTGCATGCGAAAGCTTGCCTTTCTGGTGTGCCCTCTTGTGCAGGGCGGTGCAGCTGCGCCCGCACGACGCGCGCATGTGGAACGCGATGGGCCACTGCTACCAGCAGGACCAGCTGGCCATGTACGACGCGGCGATACGCTGCCACCGCCGTGCACTGCCCTACGACAGGTGTGGCCTGCGAGTCTGACGCTAGTGCTGTCGACTGGCTGGGTCTACCGGCATCGCCCACATACACCAGCACCTGGCGTGCAGGGAGGGCGTGGCGGTGCATGAGCTCGCCAAGCTGCACGCGCGGCTGTCGCAGCGCGCCGAGGCGGCACACTACCACCGGCTCAATCTGGACAGGATCGAGGCAGAGGGCATCAGCGGCCAGGCACGACCGCGCTTCCATGTCTGCGTTGCTCCGCGCACAGCCGCACCCTGTTTGCTTGCAAGCTCTTCGCTCCCGGTGCAGGACGCGGTAGAGGCGCTGACCTACCTGGCGGAATACCACAAGGTGAGCTCGTGCAGCAAGAAAAAAAATTTCAAGCGGCAGGGCGCCCTGATCCCATAAACGTCGCAGGAACGCTCTTGTCGTGCCGTCGCAGGATGTCGGCGACCTGGAGCAGGCGGAGGAGTACTACACACGGCTGCTGGACTTTGGGGCCACCAGCAAGGAGCACGCAAAGAGCAGCCTGCGCGAGCTGAGGGCGCTCAAGGCAGCAACGACAGCCCCTGGCGCAACCGACGGAGGCGGCCTCACGCCGTACTGACCTGCACGACTGCTCTCTTACTCTCTGCTGAGCAACATGTGCAACCTATCGCCACAAGCCCCGACTACATCAGACACGCCTGCCAGGTTCAGGAGTGGAACTCCCAGGCACAAAATGAGCGGGCGGGCGCAGCCGGCCTCAGCACACCGCTCCGCCAGCCGCCGCGCGCACAGCTCCGGTGCCCCGCTCTCCGGCCTGCCCCCAAGCAGCGTTTCCACGGACCAGGCGCCCCCTCCGAGCACTCCCTCTCGCTGCGCCTGCAGCACGGTGCCCAGACTGCCCACGGCTGAGGCGATGACGAGCAGGTGAGAGGAAAAGAGGGCTAAAGAGAAGGCACAGGGCATCCCCTGGACCTCCGCCTCGAACTGGACGGAGGGGAGGTGCTTGGGCGTTGGCATGCTGCTGTGTGCAGAGGACCGGGAGCCAATATAATAGTGTATTAATGGATCGCTAGTGGGCCTGCACAGGTGTCCCAAACGTCCCAAGCGCATGTGCGCCTTGGGAAAGGGAAGGGCGCTCTTCTCCTGCTGCAGCAACGACCATGCGCCCATGCGGGTTGGATCGGGCGGCAGAACGGGAGGGTGGGGTGGAGTCGGGGGCAGGGGGCGGGCGGCAGGAGTCGCGCGCAGCGGCGGCGGCGGCGCTCCCACCCACCTTCTTCTCCTCCCATCCTTAAAAGGCTGCGCGGCCTGAGCTGGCCTTTGGCGCACGCGGCTTCTTTGCGATGGAGGCGGGCCGGCGGGCACAGCGGGTCCACGTGCAGGGCGTGATCGAGATCCGCTGCTTTGCCACGAAGGCCGGCCGGGAGCTGCTGCAGAACCGAGGCGGCCAGACAGCCGCCGCACGAGACGGGGCTGGCGTGCAGGCCCCAGTCTTGCCTCCGTCTGCATGCGCAGCAGCAGCAGCAGCACGGAGGCCGCGGCGGCCTCCATGTGTATCAAGTATCAAGCGGTGGCCTATTCCGCCATGGCGCACACGGCGCACAGATGACCGCGGCGGCCGCGGCGAACCCAGAAGGCCAGCCGGCATGCCACATGCAGAGTCTGCGGAGCGACCCTTGACAGAAAGCTAGTGAATGGGCCAAGTGAATCTCCCTGCTCCCCCGCCATTTGGGGCGGTGTCGGTGGTTCCGCCCGCTCCTGCACTGCCGTCTGGTTCCCAGATCCACCCTGCGCGGAGCACTATTTCTCTCAGCGTCATAGGCCCGCAGGCGATGGGATGTGCTTGTGGCTCTGCATGTAACCCCTCAGTCAGTCAGTCCACAGATTGACAAAATAATACACAGAATTCAGATCACACCAAGAAACAAAAGTCATGCTGAGAATGGCCAGAAGATGACCACCACCGTCGGCCAGTTCCACCCCGGGATCCTCCCCGCGGCGGGCGGCAGGGGCTGCTGTGCATCATAGGGGAACCCCAGCAAAACCCACGTCTTCCAGCCGGGCAGGGGCTGCCAAGTCACCGGGAGCCCCTGGATGCCCGGGAGGCGCGGCACCGTCGCTCGGCCCGGCGGCGCCAGCGCCATGAGCTGCAGCAGCGCCTGCGCGCGCACTGCCTGCGCACCACGCCGTGCGCCGCCATCGCGCCCACAAACCAGCGCGTGGTCGTAGCGTTGAGGAAGAGCCGGTTGCCGCGGATGCGTCCACCGCCGCCCATGATGGCTGCTGCAACCGCATGAAACAGCTGGAGCACAAACGGGCACTTGGGCTGGTCAAGGTCGGCGCGCAGCCCAACGACCGTGTAGCCGTTAGTGTTCTGGATCTCGAGGTGCCCGTCAGCTTCCCAGTAAGCGCACATGTAGACAAGCAGGTTGGCCAGGGCCGCAGAGGGGTGGGGCGCTGGGCGGTGGGGCACCAAGTAGGCGGGCACCGAGTGGTGCCTGGCCGCCAGCCACGCGCGGTAGTGCTCGTATGTTGCGTGCACCACGGCCGTCTGGTGCGCAGCCGTGCCATGCAGGCGCTTGCGCAGGTACCAAGTGAGCGCGAGGTGCGCTTTCAAATGATGTCACCACAAGTAGGGCAGCACCCAGAGCAGGATCGCCGCCGCGCGGTCGCCCTCAAAGGTGAGCACCCAGCGCGACTGGCCGGCGGTGGCGCCGCCAGGCAGCGATCCGGCGGCTGTGCCTCCAGGCACCTGAGGGAGCCGCCTCAAGCTGGCCTGCGACACGGGAGTGCAGAGTCAGCAAAACCACGACTGGGCATGCTTAAGACGACCCATCACGGGTCACCTGCGTGAGCGCCGGCACTGGCACCGGCACTGCCGGCGATGCAGCCGCGGGGCGCGCCTGTGCGGGAGAGAGAGGATGGCAGGCAGGGAGAGGGCATGTGCTGCCGCACATGACTGCACCAACGCCTACCCGCCGGCGCTAGGCGGTGCGGGCGCACACGCAGCAGTTTGAACAAGCGGCGGACCCAGCGACGCACCTGCGTGCGTGGCGGCGGTGACTGGACCTGTGGGCGCGCGCGCCTACGCATCGGGTGTGTGGCTGGACCAGCGGGCGGTGTCAACAAACACATTGGCCTGCGAGGGAGGAAAGCAACGTCGCCGCGCGGACTTCGGTCTCGACGGTGGCACCTGCGGCCTCGCGCTGTCGCAGCACACCAGGTGCCGGACGCAAGACCGCCTTTCGCCTGCTCCCGCTCGCGGCGTCCCTCCACTCCACCCCAGCAGTCTCCCCTCCACACCCCAACCACAAGGACGCAACCCCCTCCCCCCTCCTCCGCACCAGGTGCTGCGAGACGAGCCTCCGCAGGGGTGCGCACGGCAAGGAGAGCGGGCACTGCAACAGTGAAGGAGACAGCGCAGCAGGCAGCCAGGCACATGCAAGCGCACAGGTGAGCATGCACGCAGACGCGGGCGCGCGTGCGCAGCTGTCCAGATCACCAATGCACATGGCTGCTTGCAACCACAATGATGTAAAAAAAACTCCAGCATGGAAGACAAAGCGCAGAAGCGGGAGCAGCAGACTGAGCACCAGGGCCACACCTGGCGATTCGGCCATCTGCACAAGTTGGCGGCAGCGGGAAGGCAACAGTGTCTGAGCTGGGTTCGCCTTATCGGCCGCTGCCAAAATAACACCACACGCAGTGCTAGCCTTGGCACAGCTAGCCTCAAGACACCTGCTGTGGCCCAGCCAGATGCGACGTGTGCCGCCGCCGCCGCCGCTGCCGCCGCCCTCCAGAGCCCGCCCTCGCTCCGTCGCCTTATCCTGCTTCAACGAGCGGATTACTGCGCGCCAGGAGGCGAGTCTAGCAGCTTGAGTTGCCCCCCGCCACCCTCATTCGCCTGCGGTAGATTAAGTAGAGCAACCAAACTTGCTGGTGCACATCGGCGGCGGCAGAGGGGGCGAGGGGTTTCTTTTCGGGAGGCTGCATCTCATATGAATGGCTCATGAATATCTGAAGCGGGGCAGGAAGAATGTGCAGTCACTGTGCACACAAGGTCACAGTGTCAAGGAGGATAACGAGACAAAGTGATCCCCAGGCTTCAAGGGACCAACAGACCCACCAACAGACAGTGCCAGCCCACCTGTCGTTAGCCCCGCTTTATCGCCCTAGCACCCTTCCGATCGCTCGAAAGCGCTCTGTGGACATGAACAGCTGACGGCACCGCGAATGGCGGAGAACGGAGACCACGAGGGGGTGGAGCTTGTGGAGGACCGTTTGCAAACGGAGGATCCCACCACCGTGCTTGCCCACCTCTCAGATGGCCTGTCCAAGCTGGTGGTGAGGCGCAGCGGTGGTCGGCACCGCGTGGCGGCGCCCCGCCACCGACCCATCCGCGCGCGTGTGCATCCTCTCCACAGGTGGCCTCCAGAGGCCCGGCCAGCAGCGAGCCCACCACTCCAAGCGAGTCGCCCGCATCACTGGACAGTGGGCTGCGGGGATGGCTCACTGAGGCGCTCAGTGAGTCTGATGGGCGGAGGATGGTGTGTGTTGCAGGTGCTGTTGAGCTTGCGTGTTTCTCATTCTCCATCCTCTGGCTGTTTGTACAATGCTTCATTGCCGTAGCACACACGAGCACAACTGCGAAAATAACCACCCTGCTGCCCCATCCTCCGCAGGCTCATCAAACACCAACCCCAAGGTGTATGCCAAGATCCTAGTGACCAACGCAGCAGCCGGCTCCATCATCGGCAAGGTGGGCTCGTGCCTTGCCTTCCAATTTCAAGTGTTGGCAGTTAATCTGGCGGCGATCGTGCAAGCACCGCTCTCCCCCAACAAGCACAGGGGCATGCATCCCTCGCCCCTGCTGACCATGCCACGCCCTGCTGCCCGTGTGCAGGGCGGCGGCAGCATCAACGACTTCCAGGCCAAGACCTATGCCCGCATCCAGCTGTCCAAGAGCCTGGAGTTCTACCCGGGAACGCAGGAGCGCACGCTGCTGGTCACGGGGCGGCTGAAGCAGGTCATCGCAGCGCTGAGCCTGATTTTGGAGAAGCTGCTGCGCGAGGGGGTGGCGCCGTTGACCCCCAAGAGCAGGGCAGCAGCCGTGCAGCAGCAACAGGAGCAGCAGCAGCAGGACGAGCCCGCGACGGATGCTGGATCAGAGGAGCCGACCAGCCAGCGGCTGCTCCTTAAACTGCTGGTGCCGCAGCCGCTGTGCGGCATCATTATCGGCAAGAACGGCGTCACCATCCGCCAGTATGCCGCTGACACGGGCACCGTGATCAGGTGGGGCGACGCCTTCTTGCAGGATTGCATATAAACAAGTACTAACGAGCAACATGAGTTGCATGCAGGGTGACGTCGCCAGAGGGCTTGGCTGGTGCATCCACCCACCGCATCGTGACAATCAGCGGGCCACAGAATGGCATGCTCAAGGCGGTCGCGCTGCTGGTCCGCTGCCATGTGCACCCTCTTGACCGTGCTGCCAGCCCCTTTTCTTCTTTGCTGTCAACAAACATTGCATGCGGCCATGCTTTGCAGGTGCTGAAGCAGAGCGAGGACCCCAAGTTTGCGCAGTTTGCAGAGCTGCCTGCCGAGGGCAGCAGCGCCGGCGCCCACCTGCACGGCCTGTACAGGGCCGCTGGCACGGGCTGGCTGCCAGGCAGCTACCCTGCGGGCCAGCAGGTGCCCTTCCACACGCAAGGGGGCGATGCCTACACGCAAGTCAGCGTGCTGCTGGTAGAGGAGCAGAGCATGATGCTGTTTGGCCGCGACGGCAGCGGAAGCATGGACGTGCAGCAGGTGGGCAGCTGGCATAGGCAACCGCTGCACCCACCGAGCAGTGGCTAGCGACCAATGTGCCCATGTTGTCGTCTGCAGGTCACAGGCGTGCGCGTATGCAATGAGCCCAGTGGCGAGCTGCCCACCGGCCAGAGGCTGCGCAAGGTCACGCTGGCCGGCAGCGTGGATGCTGTGCAGTATGCGCAGTGGCTGCTGGGCCAGCGGCTGGCCGCAGCAATGCATGCGGCGGCATTGCACATGGGCAGCGGATCCCCGCCCGGTCTGGCGCATGGGTTTTATGGCTACACAATGCCCGCCTTTCCTGCGGCGGCAGCCCCGGGGGCAGCTGCAGCAAGAATGCTCCCCCACCACCCCCGCATGGCGCCGGCAGGACCGGTCTACCTGCACCCCGGCCACCTGCCACAGGCGCCCAACGGGGCAGCATATTTTGCACGGCCGGTGCCGTTGCACTTGGGCGGCAGCGGGGCCGAGCTGGGGGTGGAATGCGACTGACAGTAGTAACTATTTGAATGTTGGATGCATTGGTGGTGCCTGATCAATGTCCTAGGCATGGGCCGGTGCTGAAAAGTGCGCCTGTGGAAGAGTGTAGTAAGCTGACAGAAGCTGTTCCACGTCAGTGTCGGCCGCAGCCTGGAATGGGCCGCAAGTTGCAGACCAGTGTGGATGTCCGTTGGGAGCGCTCCTGCGTGCCTGAATGCAGAGATGAGCGTCTGACCAGACCAGAGTGGGTGGTCAGCACAGCGTACAGGGGCGCAGTGGCGACCACAGATGGGGCAACTGCGGTGGCGGGAAGCAACAGAGGCATCCGTAGCGACCGTAGTGTGTTGGCTAGGTAGTAGGGGGCCAGGGTGCCTCGACCTCGACCCTCCGCGCGCGGCGCAAACGGCGGGCGGCCAGGGTGGAAAGTTGTCGGTGGGCATGGTCTGCTGCACCTGCTCATCGCTGTCACGCGGCGTCTGCCGGAGCTCCGAGTCGTGTTTGGAACTAGCCGGCGCTTCACTGACGCCCGCCGATAAGAGATGGCCAGAGTTCTCTCGGCCCGCGTGGCGGTGCCCGCGATCGCACCGCAGCCGAGGCGCCTGTCCGCCAGGAGATGTCGGGGGGTGCGCGTGGATGCCAGCAAGCTCGACTCTTATGTCTCGCCCTCATCCCGGACTGGCGCCAACGAGCTGACCGTGCTGGAGCGGTGGAGCGAGGTGCGCGGGACAGACTGTAGCGACGATCGATGCAGAGCCCGCCTGCCCGCCCGCCCGCTCGTTGCTGCTTGTTGGCCGCTCGTCGCCTGCCCCACCCATCAGTAGTACGCACTCCAATGCGCCCTCTTTCTCTCAATCCAGGTGGTCCCAGACGTGGTGCTCAGCCAGACTCTCCAGGACCTGGAGGCGCCCAAGGCGGCCACCGCCTCGCGCAGCGTGCTGGCGGGCATCATGAGCACGCCTGCCACGATGCGCCGCTTCAAGGTCAGCGTGTGACGTAGACTGTTGGTGTTGCGAATCTGCTGGTGCGTCCCCGCGGTGTTTACTCTTGCTGTACTCCTCTGCCGCTGCAGTTTGCGATCGAGCAGGCGCGCTTCTATGACAAGTGCGAGGTGCACGGCACCGACAAGACCGCCTGCCAGGCAAGGCTGCTGGGTGGGCCAGATAGCGTCTCGCGGTGTCAAGCCTCCTCTTCAAGTAAACCCTGTTCCTCTCTGCTGGGGCGCACCCGGCTGTGCTGCGCTGACGCCCTTCGTCGTGCAGGTGGACAAGGCGCTGGTCAACGTGGGGGCGCTGTTGCTGGAAAACATAAGCGGCCGCGTGTCCACAGAGGTCGACCCCCGCGTGGCGTTCGACACCGGTATGTTCTGACCAGCTCTGTGCGCCCACTCCCCCGTCGGAATTCTGCTAGACCTCGCGTGACCTCTGGCTGCATCGGCGCAGACAGGATCGTGGCACGCGGGCGCTCTGTGATCTCCATGTACGAGGAGGTCGGGGTGCCCAGGGACAGGGTCATCCTGCGGCTGCCGGCAACATGGGCAGGCATCCAGGCAGCCAAGCAGGTGTGTTGCGCGTTTTAAGGACGTGAGTCACCCGAAAACAAGCCCCTGGGCTGCGCACTCATGAACCCCTCCCACACTGAATCCCTCTGCCGTGCAGCTCGAGGCGTGTGGGATTGCCACACATCTCGTGCTCGTGTATAGCTTCGTGCAGGTAGGTCATTCACCATCCCTACAAAATAGTGGTTGTTGTGCCGACTGGGCATTGCCCCCCCCGGGTCTTCGGCACCCTGCTCTGTGCAGGGCGCGGCCGCGGCGCAGGCGGGCGTGAGCGTGGTCCAGCCCAACGTGGGTCGCCTGGTGGACTGGTACAACAGGCACCCTGGCATGATCCGCGGCCCCAATGTGAGGAAAGGAGCGGCGGCACATCGCGATCCAGAGGGTGTATGGCTGCCTGCTGATTCACCGCCACTGTGCCGCAGGCCCAGCCCGAGGCGCGCGCCATGGCGCTGGCTGGCTACGGCACGGAGGACATCAACCCCGGCTTGCTGCTGGTGCGGGGGGGCTGTGAGCACTTTGGCGACCTGCGCGAGCATGCCCTTGGGCCACCGCGTGTGTAGCAGGCCATGGCTCAGGCAACTCCTCTCCTGCACAGGTGGAGAAGCTGTATTGCTACTGCAAGCGCTACCACCCCAAGACGCTGGTCATGGCCAGCGGGCTGCGCAGCAAGCAGGAGGCGCTGGCGCTGGCGGGCTGCGACTTTCTGGTGAGCAGGCTGGGCGCAGAGGCTGAGCGGGAGGGCGGGGCGGGCGGGCGTCCCGCGTGGCGAACTCTGGGAGCCTATTCCGCCCATTGAGGTGGTGCTTCACAGGTGGTCGGCCCCAAGGTGCTCAAGAGCCTGAGCCAAATGTCGACGCTGGAGGGGTACAACGATGGGCTGCGCTCGGTTGACCCCAACATGCAGGGTGAGGCAGGGGGGAGATTGCAGAGATTCGATCAGTTGTGCTCTCTTGTGCCGAGGCTGCTCAGAACCACTGCCAAAACGTTCCGCCGAGGAGGCTCCGCGTACTCCCGCCTCGCAGAGCTGGCGCCGCAGCTCAGCCCCAGCATCGCGCAACGCTACGAGTTCAACCCAGACGACCTAGCCGCCGTCACGGGTGGGCGGGTCCAGGGTCCCAGACAACAAACCAAACTGCGCGGCACATGCTCGCTGTGCAGCAGTTTGCAGTTACTCAACTGCCTGCTGCCCATCCTTTTTCACAGAGTCGGACTTCAATGCGCAGCTGGGGATGGCAGCGCAGGAGCTGTTGGCGGAAGGTGCGGAGGATTCTGGCATTATGCGTGCATGAATTCATTCGTGATGCGCGCACTGCACCGCATTCACCGTGTTGTGGCCTCCTACCCACCGCAGGCGTGCACCGCCTGATCGAGGACGCCAACCGGCTGGAGCCATACTTCATCAACCTGGCGAGCGGGCAGGAGTGACCTCGGTCCTGGCTGATGAGGAGCAGCTGGACCTTGCTTTCTGGCATGTGTTGTGTGTATCCATTTGTTACATGTTGCTACCAGTGCACGTTGCTTGCAGCAGGCGGCCGCGCGCTAGCCTGACCTGTGAATCACTTACAGCCACTGAGTCGCCCAACAGTTTGGCTGCAGCTTGGTCGCATTCCCCCACTGATTCTCTCGCACGCGCATCAGTGGGCAGAAAAAAGACCCGGCGGCCCACGCGGCACTGGCCGGCCACGAGGGCACATCGCCCATCTTGGCGGGCGGGCTGTCAGACGCGGTGGCGGCATGCCAGGCCGCACCGGCAGAGTGGCGGAAACAGCAGCAGCGCCGGCCCCACGGGCGGCAGCGGTGGCGCGGATGGCAGTGGTCCTTGCGCCGGCGGCGGCGGCGGCGGCAGCAGTGGCGACAGCGCTTGTAGCGCTCCTGGCAGCAGTGGCGGCACCAGGACGACGCAGGTGTGTGGGTGGTCACGGCACCCCCGCTTGCATCTGAAACACTGTAGCTGTGACACAAAGTGGGACTGTATGTGCCCCCCCCCCCCCCCCCCCCC
>PCFQ01000075.1:263139-288130 GCA_003063905.1 Chlorella sp. A99 | reverse complement strand
TTTCTCTTAAAAACCGTTGTTTTGAACAAAATGGGGCTTTTTTGCCCCCCCCCCCCCCCCCCCGCTTGTGTAGGCACCGCGCACGAAACGCCTAAGCCTTGCCGCGCGCGCTGTGTGTGCGGGCATCACTGCCCAACTCCGCACAGCGGCGCCGGGGAGCGAAGAAGAGAGCCGAGCAGCAGAGATGGCCGCGTTGAACAGGCCGGACAGCCTGGGGACAAGGGAGGCGCAGCCCAGCGGCCGTGGCTTGTCTCGGGTGCTGACGTCTGGCAGTCCGGCCCCATACACTCCCCAGCACCTGGACAAGAGCTTGTTCGTGGTCGTCAGCCGCAAGGATGCCACCGCCGCCTCTCTCGGCCGCACAAGTCCGTGGTCGCATTGGTCGCATTCACCAGCATGACCCCCCTCTGCGCGCCCATTTCTGCGCGTGCTGACCAGCTCATGGTCCGGCGCGTCGTGCTCGCCGCCTTCCCCGAGGTCTTCCAGCAGGTTGGATTGGTTTGCGCGCGCTGTGCCGATGTGGCCAGCGTGGACGCCCGGCTGACCCCGCCGTCGCCGCCTCCACCTGCGCAGGGCGCCACTGATGGCGGGACCAAGCATCGACCTGCGCCCCATCCTCACCGCCGACCAGCGGGAGCGGTTCGCCGCAGGGCTTCTCTCGCGACAAGAAAGAACTGGGGGCCGCAACAGCAGCAGCAGGGCACGGAACCAGGCGGCAAACCCCTTTGGACAACGGCTCGTTACAGTCCAAGCGGTGGCCACGCAGCAGGCGCAGCCGGTTTTCACCGCAGGCGCCGCAGGCGCCGCAGGTGCTGCCGGCCACAGCGGTGGCGCAGCAGGCGCAGCAGAGTGCAGCACTGGCGCCGGCGGTTTCACCGTTGCATTCCACCGTTGATTGAGCAGGCGCGGGGCATGGCAGGCCCCCCAGCTCCCGGCCGCCTGTTCCCCGCTCCCAGCCCAGCTCCTGCCTGCCTGAGCTCACTGATATATTACGGGATGCATGCAGAGTAGAGGTAATCACATAGCCAGACCGGGCATGCAGGTGGGGGGCCGCCACGCGCGCTGGCGCGAGCGGGGGTGGCCAGCGTGCGGGCGGGGGCGCGCTGGCGCGACCCGCGCCAGCAGCAGCAGCGCGCGCCACGCGCGCTGCCGGTGCGCCGGACCTGGCCAGCGGGCGCCGGCCCTGCCCTGGCTCCCACCCCCGCTCCCAGGGAGGGACATACATTTTACACACAAAGGTGCGCGCTGGCTGGGAGCCACGGCCGCCGGATGCCGCAGGCGCCCCTGCGGCGGCCGCCGCCAGGGCAGGAGGCGACACTGCGGCATGTGGGCAGGGGGCAGGTGCCAGCGGCCAGGGTGGCCCAGATGGCGGCGCCAGCCAAGCGGGCAGGGGTCGCGGGCGAATAGGGCGGGGGTGCCGCGACCGTGGCCCCAGCCATGGCCGCGGCCGTGGGCCGCCCGACGCAACAGAGGAAGGACCGGAGGCCTATGCTGCTGCTGCCCGCCGGGGCGGGGCTGCCAATGCCGCAGGCGAGCAACGTACTGTGCAGCTGAGCTCTGCCTCCGGCACTCCTGACCCTGGCGCATGGCCATGCCCCTGGCCATGCCCATGCCTGGCCATGGCCATGCCCGGCATCGCGCGCCTCACGCAGGCGTACATCGCGCTCAGCCTGGAGGGCATCGCGCGGCAGGCAGGGCTTTGAGACCTGGGTGGGAGGGGTCTCGCTGCGACGCGCCCAGCGTGTCTGTGTGCTGGGACAGAGCTGCACGCGTGCACAGGTGGGATGCTTCGCAGCTTCACAGCCGCCCGAGGCTGACTGCCTGCCCGCGCCGCCTCCCGGCGCAGGTGGGACTGAGCAGCGCACAGGAGGCGGAGCTCGCGGTGCTGCGCATGATGGAGGCCGGGCAGGTGGTTGCCTCGATCAGCGAGCGGGACGGCATGGTGCGCTTCCGGGACCAGCCCGAGGCCTGCAGCTCGGGTGGGTGGGTGGGTGGGGTGGGGCCATAAGCCTGTCTGGCTGTCGTGCACGTTGCTCCTCTGCACCCTTTCCCCTCCCCCTTCCCACCCACCCACCCTGCAGGTCTCCCGCGACGAGCATATCTGGCCAGGAGCGAGATCAGGGGCTCGGGCGCCAGCAGGGGCGGAGGCAAGGCCACCGGCGGGACGCGTGGGGCCATGGGAGACGTCAGTGAGCCGCCCGAGCTGCTGCCGACTGGCGGCAGCGAGGCAGACTTGCTGCTGCCCAGCCAGGGCTATCATGTTCTGTCTCGTGCGTTGTGCCTTTGCTGCCTTTCTCAACCGCTTGGTGCAGTGTGAGTGAACACAAGACCCAACGCACCCCCCTTGGATGGCATGTCTCTGTGCCCAAGCACCCTGTGTTGCAACGACTCTCACCGAGCGGCACCACGCGAGTTGTGATGCCCCCATCAGCCTGCAGCTGCTACACGCCCTCCTCCGCCAGCTCCTATGTCGGGGTGTGGCGGCATGGGCGACGATGTGGCGGCATCACCGCCGCCGCTGGCTGGCCTGGCAAAGCTCGCACCTGCTGCAAAGGCGGGGCGTGCAGTGCGCCCCCGCGCCTTCGCTGGTGGGCCTGCGCTCATGCGTCTCTTGCGTCTGCCTCCCTGCAGTACCACAGATTCGAGCTGCGGCTGTGCGAGGCGCGGCACCAGATGCACGCCTACTTGGACTTTGACCCAGTGGCTGAGTCGCAGGCGTCGCAGAGGCAGCTGGCGACGCTCGTGGGCTATGCGCAGCTGCAGGCGGCGGGCGGCACGGCGGCGGCTCTCGCGGCGGGGGCGCTCCTGGGCTCCCCCTCCCGGCTCCCAGTGCACGCCGGCTTCCCTGTGTTCCAGGCAGCAGGCGGCGGCACACTGCTGCCGCCGCTGTGGCCAAGCGTGCCAGCGGCGGCAGCAGCCTCGCCGGGTTTCGGCGGGCCCGCGGCGCCGGCGCTGCTGCCGGGGCTGCTGCCTGCACTGCCCCAAGGGCCGGCCGCAAATTAAGATAATTTGCAAAAATAATGGGCGGCACTCGCATCGAACTTTACACGTGAAATCAAAAAAAGGAGGTTTGATTGAAATTTAGGGAACATGGTGAAAGGGGTTCGGGGTCTAGCACACGTCATTGCATGTATGGAGAGGTAATTGATGAAGCAGTGGGTTGGTTGAGTTCCTTGGCGATGGCCACGCCCGCGCCACCCAGTGCCACGGCCGCGGTTCCAGTTCCTATGGCCGATACGACTCCAGTTTTGATACCTGCACCTACAGCTACGGCGACCAGTTCAGGTGCGAGTGCGAGTGCGACGACGACTGCGATTGCGATGACTGCGATAGCTATGAGGACCGCTGCGAGAGCCAACCAGTGGAGGGGGCGAGGGAAACGTACCCATGCCAATAAAGCTTTGAATGGGGAGGGGCGGAGGGGTCATAGCCTCGCCCACAGAGAGAAGGTTAAAGTCGCACTTTTGTTTGCATTTGTCTCGATCTTTATCTGTGTTGGGCACTGGCACTTGCACTTGCACTGGCTTTGAAACTGGCTTTGAAACTGGACTCGGCACTGTAATTTGCGGCGACGGCGAAGGCTCATTTTGCGGCGGCGGAGGAGGCGACGGAGGTGGCGAGGCGCACGGTTCGCACTTGATATGAAATGTGCTCTTGATATTATCTTTAGAGACTTCAACCTGGTGCTGATCATCCAAGATTGCCGTCTCCAAAGTTTTAAAATCACGATTGTTTCCCTGGAACTTCTCGATGTCGGTTGGGGCAAAGGACCGTGCTTCATCTAGGATTGCCTGCATTGACGTAGCGTCGCTCCTAAGTTTTTGCAAACGGGTCAGTAATTCCGACTTCGCGCTGTTGAACATGATTTTTTCAGCTTCAACATCGGTACACTACGTTGATATTTCTATCTCATCTAAGGCAAACATGTCGTCGCTCGAGTGAATCTTAAATGTCCACCAGCGCCAAATCCATCTGCGATCGGGGGGGGGGGGCAGGCAGAGAGATCTGCGACGCATAAAGCGCGCTAGAAAATAGGCCTGAGTGAGTCTCACCCCGCCCTCGAGCCTGGCCAACCGCCTCCTGGCCTCGGCCAACCGCCTCCTGGCCACGGCCAACTGTCTCCTGTCACCTTCCTCCTACGAATGGTGAGGAAGAAAATTTCGAATATCGGAACGACGGCTGCCAGCCCCAGGCCACATGTTCAAACCGAAGAGGACACCATCTCACCTGCTCCCTAATCCGGGCACATCTGCACATGCAGCCCACGACGATGCGCATGATGATCGGCGTGAGAATAACAGTAATGGCTAGCATTGCCAGTGCCACGATTAGCAAAAATCGGTGAATAAGCTTAAGATCCTCGGATTCCTCCTCGGGGCTCGGGTGGGGCCCAGGGCTGGGCCCGGGCCCGGGGCTGGGCCCAGGGCGGGGCTGGGGCTTATTTTGGGGCGCGGACTCGGGCCATGAATCGGTTTCGGGGTCGGTTTTGTGCTTGGGCCAGGGCTCGTACGCGGAGTCGGGGGCTGCCAAGACGTAAGGAGCGCGCTGCTCTCCCCGTCGGAGACTCGGTACTCTGAGACGAGAAGGGGAGGAGGCGCGGGCGGTCCCTCGGAGACGCGCGTCAGCACGTCCACGGGGGACAGCACCAGGAAGAAGCGGAGGTCGATCGCCGGCTTCATGGTCCTCTGCGAGAGCGCGGGGGGGGGGGGGGGCCGCGCGCGCGGGAGAGTCGTCGGGAGAGCCCGCGGTGACGCAACCTGACGCAACCTGACGACGGGACGCGGCCCCTTCACGCTGCCCGCGAGCTTGCTCTCACCGGCTCTCGTCTTCCGCGATGGAGTGGCGCGGTCCTCGCGCGGCGATGCGCGAGGACGAGGCAGGCGAGGAAGAGCGAAGGGAGGCGTGGCTGGGTGACGGACGCAACAAAGACCGCCGGATATAGAGATGGAGAGCGAGAGATAGGGCGGCCACCCCTAATCGGTCACCACAAATGCTCAAAATTTGAATTAAAAGTGAGCGGTGGCGCCAAATACAAAACGACAGCCGACAGACAGGGACTCCAGCAGCAAAGGAGAGGCGCAACCGAAGCACTCTCGGCAGCTTAACGGCAGCTACAGTAGCTAACGTATTACGCTGATAACAGCTACTTGGCTACTGTCCTTGGCAAAACCCTTATATCGAATAAGGGCACTGGCTAATCCTCTCGCGCGGGCTGCCCTGGACTCTCTGGGAGGATGTCTGCGGCCCCCACGGCAATTCGTTCGCGTGTGCCGGCCTCCTTATGGCGTCGTGGCCGTCATGCCATTGCCATGACAGCTCGTTTGGGGAGCGAAACAGACCCAACAGATAACGCACACTGCGGAAACCACACCACGATCGCCCCGCCCGCTGCCAGGCCTTGATAACACGCCCGCAACGCCACAACAGGGACGCGACGGCCACAAAGGGGGTGGGGGAGAGCTGCCGTTGGCCTGTCCACCACCTGACGATTTTAATCCACATGTAAACCCTTACGCGCCGCAGTCACTGGGGGGACGGTCCCCCCCGGCCCCTGCGATAATCTGTGCCTTGCTTGTGCGCGGCGTGCTGGGTGGGCGTCCGGAAGGCCCGCTGCACCCGGCTGTCACCCCTTGGTTCGAACGCTGGTCTGTCAGTCGCCCGACCGACCCCTACCCCACCGCCGCAGGCCCAGTTCCCGCTGCACGTCGCCCCGCTCCCACCCCCCCTCCTTGGTGCCACGCCACCGCCACTGCGCGCATGCCTGCCCCTGCCCCTGCCCTACCCACGCGCTCCCAGCTGGCCCTGCCCCTGCAGGCAGCTGCAGCGGTCGCCCGCCTGCTGCTGCTGTTGGCGAGGACGTGGAGCTCAACCCTCGGCCCACCTACAGCGCAGGCGACGAATTTACCCCTGCACCGCGGCGCCGCAACGGCCTGCATCGAGCGCTGGGCGTCAGCCACAGGGGAGCACTGCGCGCTTTGCATGAAGCACACCGCCAGGTGCAGCAATGGGGCGGCGCCACCAGCGACCTGGCGCGCGCAGTTTGGGCGCTGGTGGATGAAGGCCTCGGCCCGGTCGCCACGGGGGAGCTCCAGTCCCTTCTGGTGGGAGAGCTGGGCGAGGGAGCGCTCCCACATGACGCAATTTGAACTACAGTGCCAGACCTGGCTGCCGACGCTGTTTGGGGCGGCGGCACGCCGGGAGCTTGGGGCCCCGCCCATGGCAAGAGCATGCAAGGGCGATGGCAACTGCTTGTACCGCAGCGGGGCCACAGCGCTGGTGGGCGGAGACGCCCGTGCGTGGGCGGCGCTCAAGCTCCGCACTGCACTACTGCTGGGTAGGAATGCTCCCATGTTCGCCAGCCATGTCCGCGTGCCTGAAGGGTATGGGCCAGAGTTCATGCAAGAGGCAGTTAAGGCAGGCTTCACACCCAACGCCTGGCAGGGACGGGCGCACATCACAGGGCTCACCAGCATCCTGAACTGTCGCATCGTTGCGTACTTCCCGGGCTTCCAGGGCCCTGCCAGCACAGACTCTGCCGCCGAGCACACGTGATGCTATGCGCCACTCCTCAGCGCAGACCCCGGCGCGGCCGCTGCCAAACGGCCCATCCTCATCTACTACTCACAGGCGGCCGCAGATCAAGTGCACAAAGAAGTGAGCAACATCAGAACCAATCACTTCATGGCTGGTCTCCTAGAGCGGGAGGAACAGTATGCAGAACTGCTGCGCACGGCCAGCCCAACAGCCGTCCCGGGCTACTTCACCATACAGATTGGGGGCACTGGTGCAACTGCTGAGGAGCTGTTGGCGGTGCTCGCCCCCGCGGAACAAGCAGTTGCGCTCGACATAGCTGCCAGCCTGCTCCGCCGGTGCAAGGAGGCTGCACGCCCGCAGCCAGCGGAGCGGCCCCAGCATGTCACTGCAGCAGTCAAGCGCAAGGCACCGAGCCGCACGTCCCACAAGCAGCCGCCCCCAGGCCCAGCGGCGGTGAAGCGGGCCCGCTCCAACCCCACTCGCGCACGCTCAAGTGCACTACACACAGCGGTTACCAAGGGCGCTGCTCACAACACCATCGCGCCTGGGCAGAAGCGCAAAGCACCCCCCAGCCCGCCCCACGGCAGCGCCGGCCAGCAGCCCCCCGCCTGCCGCCCAAGCGCCAAACGGCAGCAAAGCATCATGGATGCATTCAAGGCCGCTCACCAACAGGCTGCAAAGAAGCGAATGCTCGCACCGGAGCACAAGGTTGCTCGGCTCGTGAAGAAGGCCGCCGCCGCACGCCGCACGCCGCACGCCGCCCCCCTTTCGCAAGCGCAAGGCGGAGGCAGAGACAGGTGTGGAGGTCTCCCCACATGGGGATGCACAGTGCGCCAGCCCCCTCGATCCCGTGTTGCCGGGCGAGCCAGCGCCCACCCGTCTGCTGCCCCAGCTTCAGCAGCCAGATTCGTTGCCGCCACCAAAATCTGCATGGGTGGCACCACAACAAAGGAGGACATT
This sequence comes from Chlorella sp. A99, assembly GCA_003063905.1. NCBI lineage: Eukaryota > Viridiplantae > Chlorophyta > Trebouxiophyceae > Chlorellales > Chlorellaceae > Chlorella > Chlorella sp. A99. Next base: position 280,636 of record PCFQ01000075.1, on the reverse strand, counting down.
GCAGCCCTCAGCAAGCGCAACCCCAACGCGCTGGTGCTCACAGAGCTCAAAATCCACTCGAAACAGGCCCGGCGGAACCTCTACCGCAGGCTGCTGCAGCACGGATATGTGCTGGCCTTCAGCCTGGTGCCGGGCGGCAGCCTGCTGAGCCACAAGGGCCAGCGCACCCGCAGCGAGGCGGGCGTGCTCATTGGGATGGCAAAGCGCCACGCAATGCACCGCAGTCTGACTGTGGAGCCGGCGGAGGGATCCCTTTCCAGCCCCGTGCGCAATAATGGTGGCGGGAGGGAGTGGCGATCACGACGCAGTTGAGGCGCGCCTCCCGTGCGCGGCGCTGGGTTACGTCCTGCCCCCGCCGCAGACACGCGCACCATTCAAAAGCAGGCAGGTGTTTCAACAGCCCATGAACACCCAAGAGCTGCTTGCATACCGGGGCGCGTTCCAGGAGGCAGCCGGGGAGAGCATCGCAGCCTTCCTGCACGTCCCAGCGGTGGGCGGAGCGTCTGGAGCAGGCACACAACGCAGCACTCGCGTGCGCACGGCAGCCCGAAGATTACGCGGCCGCCTTGCCCCCGAGGCCCAGCAGCAGGATGTCCCCTCGGGCGTGGTGGAAACGATGGCAGTCGACCTTCAGCAACTGCTGGCACAGGCCCTAGAATCGCCAGCGACAAATGCACCACACACCACACCACCGACCGCCACTACCTCAGACGCGCGGCCAACCGCCGCATGGCCCCAAGCTCCACGCTCTCACCTGCCTGCTCAAGGTGGGCACCCGCAGGCTGGCCATGCGCCCTGACGCTGCATCCACGCTGGATGAGGCGCTGGCGGTTCTGCGCACAGAAATGGAGGAGGCAATTGAGCCAACCGCCGAGGAGGCGAGGCCCGCGGCTGGGGCGCAGCCTGCCGCAGCGGGGGCAGGGCACGCGCCAGCCGCCGCCCGCCAGCCGCCGCCTCGAAGGAGCAACATGCTGGCAGCCGCCGACAGTGCCCTGGTCGACGAAGCAATTCAAGAGCTGCGGGAGCGCCTCCCCGCGGAAGACACCCCCCTCCCGCCTGCTTCCCCCCCTGGCGACCCCACCTGTCCGGCGGCTGAGACTCCACGCGCCCGTGTGCTCGCAGCAATCCACACGCACCTGCGCGCAATCAGGGCAGAGCGCCGCACGCTTGTTAGGAAGGACAAGCTGAAGGCCTGGGAGCGCGCAGTCGCAGCCTGGCGGGCCCGCTACGCCCAGCAGCCCAAGTGGGGGCACCGCGACATCGCCGCGGGCGATGCAGACCGCGCCCGAGGCATTGAGGTGCTGCAAGACCCTGGCACAGGGAGCCTCACCTCTGATCCACCTGACCTGCTGCGCATCCTGCGGGGGCAGAGGCAGCGGACAGCAAGCGCCCCAGCCTCAGGCAAAACAGGCCAATACTCCACCGACACGCCGCAACGCGGTGCACGCGGGTACCCTTGGGAGGCGCCGGGGGCAGCGGATGCATACGTGTTCTGCACCAGGGCTCCTCCCGCCAGCGAGCGTGAGGACCTCCTTCCCCGAGTCAAAGACTTTGTGCTTTTCAGCAGTATCCTCCGGCGCGCCGCCAACAACAAATCCCCCGGCCCCGATGGCATGCCAAACGAACTGCTCAAATTCCTACCCTGCGATCTCCAGCGGGGCATCCATCACATGTTTGTAGCCATGTGGCTGACGGGCGAAACGCCTGCAGCGTGGAAGGACAGCCACACCGTCATGCTCTACAAGAAGGGGGATCCGGCCGACCCCGGCAACTACAGGCCGGTCGGCCTGGCGCTCACTATCTACAAGCTCTGGACGGCGCTGCTCACAGCGGTGCTCTCTGACTATGCGGAGCGCCACGCCATACTGACAGACTCTCAAGCAGGCTTCCGATATGGCCGCAGCACCCACCAGGCTCTGTTCAGTATGTTGAATGCGCTGGAGGACGCACGCCTGTACAACAGGCACATTTATATGCTCTACGTTGATTTCTGTGCAGCGTTTGATATGGCGAACCATGACAAATTGCTGCAACTGATGCACGATATGGGCTTCCCTCACCATGCGGTGCGCGCGGTGCAGCACCTGTACACAGGGGCGCACACCACCATCAGAACGGCGTTTGGCGACTCTGAGCCCATCCCGATCGACCGCGGCACCCTGCAGGGAGACTCGCTCTCCCCCTTCCTCTTCCTCCTATTCATCGAGCCACTGCTGCGCTGGCTGCACGTCGGTGGCAGGGGGTACCAACATGGCTGCTCGCAGGAGGCTGACAGGGAGAGGGATGCCTGCAGCGCACCTGCGTACGCAGACGACCTGCAGGCGATGACCAACACCCTCTCAGACCTCAAATCAAAGCAGACAAGCTCACGAGTTACCTGCAGTGGTCAGAGATGGCCGTCAACCACAAAAGATGCGGCGTGACGGGCATGATCTACGGCGCGGCTGCCAACGGCTCCGTCAGCTGGGGCGCGCCGGGGCGGGACGCGATCCGCACGCTGAGCTGCCGGCTGCACCAGCAAGTGCGGGTCTGCGGTACAGCCGTGCCCTTCCTCCACCCCCACGCAACACCCTACCTCGGGGTCTGGCTCACACCCTCACTCAACTGGCAGCACCAGGTCCGGGAGTTGGGCGACGCGCTGATCGGGAAGGCCGACGGCATCCTGCGGTCGATAGCATCCCCACAACAGAAGTTTAGGCTCATCGACACGCTGCTGAAACCGTACATTTGCTAGGGTGTAGGGTTTACCCTAAACCCTAAACCCTAAACCCTCTCCACCGGGGCCTACGCCAGCAGGGACATCGCAAGCCTCGACAGCCTGGTGTCGAGGGCGGCCTAGTGCACGCTGCGCCTGCCCATCTCCACCCCCACCGCACTGGTTCAATAGGATCGGGAGCGCGGCGGCTTAAGAGTCACCTCGGTGGAAACGATGTACGCCACGGAGCTGGTGGCCAAGCTCACAGAGGCTCTGAATGATGAGGGAAGGACGGGACGGGTCACAACCTGCCTCCTGCATGAACAGGGCAAATGGGTGGGGGCGACGAACGATCGCCCACTCGCAGACAAGCTGCGGCATAGCCGGCTGCTGCGCACATTCACCCTGCTGTCGGCATGCGACGGGGCGATCATGCGCTTCACTGGGGACGGCCAAGGATGAAGCTGGGCGGTTGCGACTTCACGACCCTGCTGCAGCGCCTGCAGCACGACCCAGCTGACCTTGGCGCCCGGACAACCGTGCCCAGCACCTACTTCCTACCTCTGTTGGAGGCGGGTGTGACGTCACTGAGCCAGCTGCTGGAGCCGGCCGGCACGCACATGGTGAAGGCCTCGCAGCTCGCAGCCCACCTGCGGGGGCGAGGGGTGGCCGCCGAGGACAGCAGGGAGCTCAGGCAGGCGATGAATCGCGTCACCGTCTGCCTCACCACCCTGCCGGAACACGGGGCACACACGGACATCCGAGTGGGCCCGACAGATCTGAGCGCTGACCGGAAAAGGGTGCGGGCCACGCACCTGGTCGGCACAGCCCCGCTACACCCAGCGCCAGCCACCGATGGCCAGAGGCCCATCACCGAGTACCTGCGCCCGGACACGCACGAGGGGCACGCACAGAACGGGGAGCCTGAGCAGCAGCAGGATGCCGAGCCCGCAGCGCGGCAGCCAGCCGCGGCCCGCCGGCGTGCGCGCGCGCGGCGGGCACCCGCGCGGTGGGCTGCTCGCGAACCGGCGTCGTGCGCTGCTGCCGACCTCATGCGCGACCTTAGGGGTGCATGGAGGCGCGCGGAGCGCAAGGGGGACGCAGAGGCCATGGCAGCCATCGGCTCCACCTGGCCCAGACGACCCCTCCGAGAGATACGATTGGCTGGAGGAAGCGTGCAACGACGCCAGAGCGCCGATCGTGCTCTACAACAAGCGCGATGAGCCGACCCGCATCATCTCAGACTGCCAGCGCCAGGCCCCTACCAGGGAGGGAAGACCCAGCAAGAAGGCAAAGCGAACAACGCAGAAGCTGTACACGGTGGAGTGGGCCAATACCATCATCCGCCCCCGCTTCCTGCCTGTCTACGCGCGGCTGGGGTACACGCCCGCCGCCGCCCCGCTCCCAGTGAATGAAGATGGCGCAACCAACCCTGCAGGTGGCTGGGTGCTGGTGGCCTGGAACCCTTCTAACGAGCCACAGGAGGGGTTTGAGGAGCGGTACCCGAACGGCGCCGCCCTGGTGGCAGACTACACGCGGCGACGGGAGGAGGCGGAGGCGGCTGCGGCAGCCGCTGCCGCCCAGCTGCCCACGCTCGGCACCGTCGAGGAGCGCCTTCGACAGCAGGGGATTCAGGCCCAGCCTCGCCGCGCATGGGATTATGCCCACCCCGACGCTCCCTCGCTGATCTCACTCGACGCCTCCCCGACACACCCCGAGCTGCCCCCCCAGGGCACCACCGCCCCCTTTATCCGCGTCGCTGCCCAACCTGGTGGCGCTCCAGCGCTCGCGCATGTGCATGACTGCCAAGGTCGGTGGCTGGTTACCCTGTCCTGTGCCCGACTGGCGCTGCTGAGGGAGCGGTTCCTGGGCGCCCAGGCAGCCCGACCGCACCTGTTTGAGGAGCTGGGGGCGAGCTCCTTTGAGACAGAGGTGGCCAGACTCCTGGGCCGCTGGAGGGCTCCTCCCCCCCGACCTCAGGACGCGGTGGGCAAGCCTCCCTGCCCTGCTGCCGCGGGACCCGCGGGGGTCGCCGGACTGCCTTCCCTGGCCCTGGCGGTCGGCTGCCGCAGCGGGCGGTCTCCGCGAGGGCCTCGCACCCCGCTCCCGCTCTAGGGTTTAGGGCCAAACCCTAGACTGCGCTTTGCGAGCCACCTCCTCATTGTATGCGCCCATGTCATAGTAGGGGCGAGCGGAGCGGGGCGGGGTGCGAGGCCCTCGCGGCGACCGCCCACTGTGGCAGTAGGGCCTGCGCAGGCCCCAACAACGGTGTGTTCTTCAGATGAGCGGAGGGCCCACCACTGCATGTGAAAAGAACACGCGATTGAATTGCATTTCTGAGCCTGAAAGGGCAGTACAATGTGTCTATTTCTGCGCTTTTCCATAACTTCTGGGATTGGATATTGATTCTTGACGCCCGATCGTGAACACGGTTGAACCAGATGGCCATGGTGAGTGTGATCGGCGTGGCACCGTCGAGCCATGCACGGAACTGACGCGTTCGGGGCTCTGGGCCGCACGTCGTCCTTTTTCGCCCAGGGGAGCGCGCCTCGTGGGCTGGGCGGGCTCCAACGCCGGGTGGTTGTAGCTGCTGACACTCGGCCGGCGCAACCAGGCATATGCTGAAAATGATTAACCTATGGTTGCCGCTCTCACAGGCTGGCAACCAAGGCATGCCATCCGGGATGCGCATTGCTGTCATCGGCGGCGGTTGGTATGGCTGCCACATCGGCAGCGAGCTTATCCGCCTCGGCCACGAAGTGGTCATCTACGAGAAGTCGCCCGAGTTGTTTGCCGGCTCCTCCGGTTACAACCAATTCCGTCTGCATTTGGGGTGGGGAGCCTTACGGCGCAGTGCAGAGTCCCCTGACAAGCTCAGGGCATAGCCGTAGCTGCCTGCAGTGCTTTCCACCCGCGCGTTCCGACCAATCAGCATGTTGGAACGCAGACCGCCTGTACTCCCTGCCTGGCCGTAACGCTTCACAGTAACGCTGGGCACCCCATCTGTCTCACTCTCCCGCAACCCCTTGGTTGGCTTGCCCCGCAAGACAACTGCTCCCCCCCAACCCCTTTCCGGCGCAGTTTTCACTACCCCAGATCCAGCAAGACGCGGCACCAGATCGTCGCCGCGTATGAGCGCTTTTTAAGCAAGTATCCCCACCTTTTCTTCCCCGTGACCACCAACGTCTACGGCATCTCATTGGGCGACTCCATAATGGACTTTCAGACGTATAAGACGGTGATGCAGCATGACGGCCCTGGGGTAGAGTTTGAGGAGATAGACCCCGCCTCAATTGGGCTGACGGGCTTGGAGGGCGCGCTCGTTTGCCGGGAGGGCGCGCTATTGGCGCAGGAGCCCAAGCGGTTCTTTTCCAGCCTACTGCGAGAACATGTGCGGTTCAACCACTGCGTCGAGAGCGTGCGAACGTTGAGCGACAATGAGGGCTGGCCAAGCGGCGTGGAGGTGGACGGCGTCGCGTACGACTGGTGCATCGACTGCACCTATGGCCAGCTCCTCAACCACTGCCAGGGCGAGATCCGCTACGAGGTCTGCCTCACGCTGGTGTACAAGCGCAAGGACAAGAACGTGCTCCACATGCACCACGCTTTCACCATCATGGACGGACCATTCACCAGCCTCTTCCCCTGCTTCGAGGACTATGCGGACGCCACAGGCGACCTCAACCGCCTGCATACGCTGACGCACGTGCAGCACACGCACCTGAAGCGCTTTGACAACTTTGCCGAGGCGCAGGCGTACGTTGCTGCGTTCACGGAGGCCGACGCGCAGCAGATGCGGCCACTGTTTGAGGAGGGCATCCTGCACTACCTGCCCACGTTTCTGCGGGACTACACCTACCACGACTACTTCCTTTCCTACAAGACCAAGACCACAGGCGGCGCCGACAGCCGGGAGACCGTGTGCAGCACGCAGGGCCGCGTCATCTCGGTGATGAGCGGCAAGGTCAACACCATCTTCCTGGCAGGTGAGTATGGGAGAGGGTGGCTGCCACGGCTGCACGGCCCCTCCTGGCCCATGCACCTAGTGGTGCCCGGCCCCTGCGCATGCCCCTTTCTGCGCAGAGGATTACGTTATGGATGCAATCAATGAAGTGCGCGCAGCGTCAGCATGCGGGCATGCAGGATAGCTCAATGTTCGTCTTCTCCACGGCTGCAGCCCAACGAGCAATGTCGCGATAGCTCTGAAATTGAAAAAAAAAACACTGAGCTCAAAACGCGCGCTGGCGTCTGGGATTGTGTTTCTCTACTGTGCGATGTTGCGTGAAATGCAGCCGTATCCGTCGGCTGCCTGCCCATTTCAAAACACAGGCGCCGCACTCGCACCTGGCCCGCTGCCCACGCCGCTGAGGAACAGGCGGTCGGAATGGGCGGGCAGCAGCGACAGGAAGGTCTTCAGCGACCGGTCAAAGTTGGCGTGCACGCGCCGCATGCCACTGTGCAGCTCAGCCAGCAGCGCCTCGTCGACAGACGGGGAATTGTACACCTGCAGGGAGTGCCGTTTCATAGCACAAGTTTTACGTCACCTGCAGGGCCCACGTTTCATAGCACAAGCCTCAATCTTTTGTTGCCTCTGCGGTCTCACCTGCTCGTTCCAAGCGCCTGCCTCCTCGCTTTCGCGCACGCGCTGCACATAAAGCTGCTGCTCCGCCACTGCCTGCTCCACCAGTGCCGACAGCCGCCGCACCGGCCCTGCCAGGTCCAGCACCGCCCGCAGCGTGGCACGGAGGGCCGCCTGCACGTCGGCGATGCCAGCCGCTGCGCCCCCACCAGCCGCAGTCCCCGCTTCACCCATGCCGGCTGGCTCGGCCAGGAACATGCCCTCGCTGATCTCGCGCAGGGCCTGCTTATGCAGCGCAATGAGGGAGTCCAAGCTCGCCACGGCTGGCAGCGCCGCCAGCAGCCGAGCCCACCCCGGCTCCAGCACCTGAATGAAGGTGGGCAAGGGACAGTGAAATGTGGGCTCACTGGAAAAAAAAGGGCTGGTCGCAAGGTCAGCTGGTGCATGCATCTCATCAACGCGAACCTCACCCACCTCAAACAGCAGGTAGTACTGCAGGCTGGTGAGGAACTGCGCCATATCGGCGCGCTTGGCCTGGAAGAAGCGCAGTAGTGCGGGCACCTGCAAGCAGCGGGCAGACATTGCGGGGGCATTGTTGCACGTCTGCACGCTTCATGTTCCTCGCCAAAACCTCACCTCGTCTGCCCCTTCCACCTCCACCCCCTCGTCCTTGGACACGTTGCGCATCGCGGCCAGGCCATGGCTGGCGCTGCTCACAGCGGCCCACGCGCCCACCAGCACCTGCGCCAAGGGATCACATTCGGCGCCTGCTCAGAGCATGCCAGCACTTGCATGCTGCATCTGTGTGCTTCCTCCGCGACAGAACTTGGCGGGAAGCCCACCTGCTCTGTGTGCTTCACTGCCCACAGCAGGCGAAAGATGCGGAGGTAGCTGCCCATGGCCTCGGGGCTCAGCACCACCGCCAGCGGCGCCTCGCTGCAACAGGCAGGCACGCAATTCAGCGACACCCTGATTCAGATGCAAGTGCTGAAAGGCAGGGTCAGAACGTGAAAGACGCGACTGACCTGGCGAGATACTGAAGAGAGAAGACGTCCCAGCCCCGGTCGCCGTCCATGGTGCGCGCCAGCCGCACGCTCAGGCGATGCTGCAAGTCCGAGTCCTCGCTGGCTGTGCTGCTGAACCGCAGTGCAGCATCAAGGTGGCCCTGTGGCAGGAGAAAGGACGAGTCAGGAAAAAAAAACAGCAAGGCGAACTCCACGGGTCCAGAAGGACGTTCGCAAGCTACCCACCTGGAGCACATACAGCGACACCTCCTTTGCCGGCTTGTCGAGCTCGGGCGCTACCAGGTCCAGCAGGCTCTGCACAAAGTCTCCCTGCCCCAGCAGCAGGAAGCGCTTGAGCGCCGACAGGTGGCGCGGCAGCTCATGCTGCGACGGTGGGAGCAAGAAGAAGATGAGCTTAATGCCAGCAGAAAGTTGTTCAGAAGCTCATCGGCAGTGTCTCCCTCCCTGCCAGCCACACTATCGCATCAAACAAACCTGTACGAGCACAATGTCGCGCAGGTGCACGCTGACACCGCGGTTCACGTCCCGCACCGCGCCCTCAAGCCACTGCAGCTGGTGCCAGGTGCCGTCATAACTGGCCAGGTCCTGCACAAGAACACGCAGCAACAAGTCTGCCGAGAGCGCAGTTGTGAGAAATGCCAGCCTTGGCAGAGCAGCAGTAGCGCTCACCTGTGCGGCGGCAGTCAGCTTGGCTGCCCACGCAGTGTCGCCGCAGCACTCGCGCAGAAAGTGGATGGTCTTGCCGGCCGTAAGCACCTCCTCAGCCAGCTCGCCGCTAATAAAACGTGGCTGCACGCAACAGGCGGCGTGCTCGGCGGTTGGGCGGGCATGATTTGATGCTCTGCATCTCAGCCGTGGAGCGCCTCCCCCACGCCTCTCACCTGCATGGCAGGGTCCAGCACAAAACCTGCCTTCCACAGCGTCGCAGGGTGGTCATTGGCAGGCTTGCAGCGGCGCACCATGAAGTCGCCCGTGGTGGAGGAGGCAAAGGGGTCGAGCGCGCCATCCAGCACCCACCTGGACAGCCGGCAGGCGCCCATGTCAGCGGGAGTTTTCAGCCAATAAACCGCGTTCAACTTAAATGCACATCGCTCCAATGAGGCCCCTGTTGATGCCTCACCTGGCGACCTGCTTGAAGAGCGGGACGCACGCCGCCTCCAGGAGAGGGCCCGCCACCTGGCGCACCAGCGTGTCCCCATGCTTGGACTGGGCATGGAGGCAGTTGACCAGCTGCCCGCCTCGCAGCGGCTGCGCCGCCTCCAAACAGCCCGCCAGCACGCGCAGGCGTGCGAGCGGATCTGCCAGCCACACCTCCAGCCGCCGCAGCGTGAGCTCGCCCACTCCGCTGGCACCGCCGTCTGTAGGCGCGGCTGCCACCGGTGCCGCTGTCAGAGTCGCAGCAGCACTGCCTCCTGCCTGGCGCGCGGCCTGCGCCTCCAGGATGGCCACCAGCCGGCAGTAGCTGCTCACCTCGCGTTGGGCTGCCGCAGCCACTGCCTCGTGCACTGCGCTGCGCGCGCTGGAGCAGGCCGCCGCCAGCTCGGCCACGCGGCGCAGCAGCCAGCCCAGCTCCGCGACGCGGCCGACCAGTTGCTGCTGCGCTGCCGGCACCTCGGCGCCTGGGCCGCAGGCGAAGCGCGCGCTCGCATCGCCGCTGCCCTGCAGCCAGACGTAGCGCCCGTTGATGGCCTGGCAGCTGGTCAGCACGTCCTTGACCAGCAGCGGCTCGGGCACGGCGCCCGGGGCCGTCACCGCCGCCGCCGCCATGGTGGCGCCTGCCTGCGTGCCTGCGCAGCGCAGGGGAGCCGGAGGCTGAGGGATTCGTGGCACCGTTGCAGACAGGCTGCGATTCGGACGATTGGGACCAGCCGCTCACAGCTGATTGCCGTGCAGACGACTCCCCCTGGAGCTCTATAGAGACTCGAGCGCAGCAGTTTAGCTAAAGGTCACGTTCAAATGGGAACAGCATTCGCCGATCAAGGCTTTGCAAAACAGACGTAGAGAGCAAACGACACCGACGTCTGCAGCAGCAGCAGCAGCAGAGCAGCAAGCACGCGCAACCCTAGACATTCAGCCGACCTATGCACCTTCTTCTCAATAGCGCCTCGTCCTTCGCATTTGGCAACGAAATCTGTCGATCCATCTGGCGATTGCGGACTGAGCCCACCTCGATGGTGAGTCGCATGCTCCTGCTGTGCATTCCAAGCCCCCAGTCTCACAGCCTCGCTCGCTGGGCTGTTCCTGCTCCAGAGCGTGCTCATCGAGACGTCAAAGGGCGACTTGATCTTCGACCTGTTTGTGGAGGACTGCCCCAAGGCCTCCACCAACTTTCTCAAGTGCGGCGTTGGCCTGGAGCCAAGGCGCAAGCCTGCAGGCCTGCCGCCGGCCACCCGCCCGCCTGCCGCCCGCCCGCCCAACCTGCACGCGCGTGCCTCGTGCAGGCTCTGCAAGGTCAAGTACTACAACAACTGCCTGTTCTACAACGTGCAGCACAACTTCATCGTGCAGAGCGGCGACCCCACCAACACCGGGCGAGGCGGCGAGAGCGTCTGGGGGCTGCTGTATGGCGAGCAGGTGTGGCCGGGAAGCGGGCTTGGTGTTTCGGCCTGAGTGGGGATCCGCGCCACGACTGGCGCAAGATTGCATCTGGCATGCAGACCTGCCGCAGAACACTCTCATCTTGCCCCACTCCAGGCGCGGTTCTTCGAGGATGAGATCCGGCCCCACCTCAAGCACAAGAAGCGAGGGCTGCTGTGCATGGCCGGTGAGTCGGTGCTCTTCAGCCGCTCCTGCAGGATGCAGTGAGCTTGACCTGCAAGCTGGTGCTCTCAGAAATCGGGTCTCTGCGAGATCCCACCCTGCCACAGGCGCCGGCGAGGCCATGAACGCCTCTCAGTTCTACATCACCGTGGGAGAGGGGCTGGCCAGCCTGGACGAGAAGCACACCGTCTTTGGGGAGCTGGCAGAGGGCTGGGAGGCGAGCGCTGCATGCCTGTAACTTAGGCGCATCGAAGGCTCATGAGCCAATTCTAGCCTGTGGGGCCTGCCGATAACCAGCAGCCCCCGTGGGCTCTGCGGGGGCCCGCTGTCAACTGCAGGTGCTGGAGGCGATCAATGAAGCCCCGGTGGATGCATCCGGGCAGCCGCTGCAGAACATCAGGCAAGATTTGGCTGGAGGGGATTGATGTCGAGAGCCCTGCGCCTTCATGTAGCAGCTAAGCCCCCTGCTGCAGGATTCGACACACCATTCTGCTGGACGACCCCTTCCCCGACCCGCCTACTCTGGCGGAGCACATCCCCGACGCCTCACCCGCGCCGCAGGCAAGCGTGATCCGGGCGTCCGTTGCTCTGCGCATCGCCCCACCTTTCATCTTTCCCTGGTCGCGGCGCCGCGGTTTCCTGCCACAGTATGCTGACGATGGGCGGCTGGAAGATGACTGGGTGCCGGACCAGGATGCACGCGCACCAGAAGAGATCGAGAAGGCCAACAGGCAGGCCGGCGCGTTGGCGCGCGGCGCGGGTGTTCAGTCGGAAGCGCGGCGCCGCCTCTTGTTGGCGACGCGGCGCCTGCGTGCCTGCCCGCGCAGGGAGAAGGAGGCGCACAACCGTGCCGTGGTGCTGGAGATGATCGGCGACCTTCCCGAGGCCGATGCCAAGCCCCCACCCAACATGCTCTTCATCTGCAAGCTCAACCCGGTGACCACCGAGGAGGACCTCGAGATCATCTTCTCGCGCTTTGGCGCCGTCACCTCCTGCGACGTGATCAGGTGCGTGGGTGGGGGGGGGGCGCTGGTGGAGGAACGCCGCTGCCACCCACGTGCCAACGGCTCTGTTGTCTGCAGGGACTGGAAGACCGGGGACAGCCTCAACTACGGCTTCATCGGCTTTGACAGCGAGGAGGCCTGCGAGCAGGTGGGGTGGGGAGGAGTGAGCGTGAGGGGCAGGGGGCGACTGCGCAGAGGGCGACGCGCATGCTGGTGGGGGACGACTCCCCAGCGTTGCTAATGAAAACAACGACGACCACCCGTCCCCGCAGGCCTACTTCAAGATGAACAACGTGCTCATCGACGACAGGCGCATCAAGGTCGACTTCTCGCAGGTGCTGCTCAATCCTCACTCGATGCCCGATTGGCCATGAGGTGGGCTGCCCTCCCTTGACGCCAGAGCCTCTGTCGCTTCACTGCAGAGCGTGCACCACCTGTGGAAGCAGTTCCACCGGTTTGGCAGGCGGGGCAACGCCGACCTGCGCCAGGAGGCGGATGACGCACACTTGCGTCAGCAGCCGGGCGGCCAAGCTGGTGCGCTGCTGCGTCTCAGGTCTCCTTGATTGCCCTTCGGCAGTTGTGTATGGCGTGTTTTATTGGCGCGCCGCCGCCTCCCCGTTTCTTTCCCCCTTTATTGCCCCCCCCCCCCCCCCCCCCCCCCCCCCCGCCCNCGCCCCCCCCCCCCCCCTTTTTTTCCCCCCTTTTTCCCCCCCCCCCCCCCCCCCCCCGCCCCCCGTCCCGTCATGCAGGTCCCTCCGGTCGCTTTGAGCTAAAGGACAAGCACAGGCCTGGCCTGCGTGGGCACGCCGGGTACGACCTGGTGCTCGGGCCAGAGGACGATGGGCTGGCTCGCGAGCACAAGAGGAGCAGAGAGCATGACAGGCGCCACGAGCGCAGCGGGAGCAGAGACCAAGGGGGGCGCCGCGAGCGCAGTGGGAGCGCGGAGCGGGCAAGGCGCCGTGAGCGCAGCGGGAGCGCGGGGCGGGCACGGCGGCATGCGCAGGAAAGCGGCCGGGCGGGGCTGGAAAGAGAGCGCAGGCGAGATCGCAGCCCGCGGCGACGCAGCAGGAGCAGGAACCGACGTCGTTGAATGCGTGTGTGTGTGTGACACGACAGGCCCTCGAGCCTATCCCCGCGCCCAGCGTCTTGGGTAGCGCCTCCGCCGCCCAGGCCGCCGCCCCATGGGTCATCAACTCTCGTGCAAGTGGGGAGCTGTTCTAATCGAAAGGCGCCCCCTTTCTCAGCGAGATGAGCAAAGGAGCTCGGACTGCATAATATCATATGATAATAGGCTATCGGCAGCTCGCCCACCCGCATCAGGCTTTTCCCACCCTTGACCTGCCTCATTCCTTTCCAATCTCAACCTCATCCAACATCCATTCGAATGGTGCTTCAGCTCTGCGCGAGCAGGGCCGCCGCCCTGCGGATTGCGCCCTCGGCCCGCCTCTCGGCCTCTCGGGCGGCCCCCCCGGCCGCCCTGAGCGCCGCTCGGGTGGCCGCGCCGCTGGTGAGTGGGAATGCCCCCTGGGTTTGGCCGACGTTGATCGCCCTGGGAGTCTGCCCGATGGCGCCTGGGATGGTTCTGGAAGCTCCGATAGCCGGGATCGGGCTTGTGGGTCACGGTCTGTGGAGCAAGACATCCACGATCATGCCTGCCTCCACCCCACGCTCTGACTCGTTCGGCGGTGCTGACAGGTGCAGCCGAAGCAGCTGGCGGGCGTCCGGGGCGCCCGGCTGCCCGCCCGCGTGGTCCGCGTGGCGGCGTCGGCCGGCGACGCCAAGCCCGTGTTGGCGGCAGCGGGCGCGCCTGAGGAGAAGAAGTTCCTGGGCATCCCCGCCTTCACGTGGTCCAAGATCATCCCCCTGGGCGTCATGTTCTTCTGGTGCGCAGCAGAGCTGGGGGCGCGCCTGTTGGCCGTTCGGCGGGCGGCGATCTGGTGGCGCGCTGGCGCTGGTGGCACGGCAGTGTGTGCTTACGCTGAGCGCTGCCCTCACCATCCACACCTGCAGCATCCTGTTCAACTACACCATCCTGCGTGACACCAAGGTGCGCCGACTGATGGGGCATCGCGAGTCCGCTGCCTCGCTCTCAACCACGCTCTCCTCTTCCCCCCGCAGGATGTGCTCGTGGTGACTGCGCCCGGCTCCGGCGCCGAGATCATCCCCTTCCTCAAGACATGGGTCAACCTGCCCATGGCCATCGGCTTCACTGGTGGGGAGGCGTCGCCTGCTCAGTCAGCACTGGGCACGCGTGCAGTGCGCTGCTCAGCTGGGCGCTACTCAGCTGGGTTGAGCTGAGCTGCACTGGCTGGACTGCTGAGCTGAGCCCCGCCGAGCCCCGCCATCCTGCACACTGCGCCCGTGCAGTGCTGTACACCAAGCTGTCCAACGTGCTGAGCACCGAGTCGCTGTTCTATGCGTGCATCGTCCCCTTCATCGCCTTCTTCGGCGCCTTTGCCTTCCTGCTGTACCCGCTGCGCGACGCGCTGCACCCCACCGAGTTTTCGCAGGCGAGACGCGGGGAGTTCTGATTGGTTGGTTGGCAGCGTTGCCACGGTACGGGTGCTGATAAATCAATGTGGATGCATGCCGCGCTTCCCTCGCTCCCCGCCGTCGGCCCGCAGAAGCTGCTGGAGCAGGCGGGCCCCCGCTTTGCGGGCCCCATCGCCATCCTGCGCAACTGGACCTACTGCCTCTTCTACGTCATGGCCGAGCTGTGGGGGTCGGTGGTGGTCTCCGTGCTGTTCTGGGGCTTTGCCAACCAGGTGAGCGATCATCTGTTTGTCGGGCAGCTGCAGTTGTGCTGGCACGCGTGCTGTCGCTGCCCTGTTCTTCGTGCCGGCTGACGCGACGCGGCGCTCGTGCACACCTCCTGCTCTACCCAGATCACCACCGTCGACGAGGCCAAGCAGTTCTACCCCCTCTTTGGCCTGGGCGCCAACGTGGCGCTCATCTTCTCGGGGCGCGCTGTCAAGATGTTCTCGCAGGTGGGCGCGCGCCGCTGCATGCTCTGGAGGGCGCCGTCAAGTGGGCGCTGATTTGCGGCGTCTAAAAAAAAACAGTTTACAGTTGCCGCCGCGCGCTCCTCTGGCGCCGTTGCACCGTTGCAGCTGCGCGCCAACCTGCCGCCCGGCGTGGACGGCTGGGGCATGTCGCTCAAGGGCATGATGTCGATGGTCGTCGGCTTTGGCCTCCTCATCACTCTCGTCTTCTGGTACCTCAACCGCACAGTGGTGCCGCGCGTCCAGGCAAGCCGAGGGGACGCCAGGAGCAGCAGCAGTGGCACAGCCAAGCCAGCCACCTCCCAGCCACCTCCCATCTTTGTCGTGCCGGTCTTTATGCACTTTGGGCTCCGCCCGCAGGGCGCCATCCCCAAGCGCGAGAAGAAGAAGAAGGAGCCCATGAGCGTGGGCGAGAGCTTCACCTTCCTGGCCAAGTCGCCCTACATCCGCGACCTCGCGTTCCTGGTGGTTGCTTACGGCATCAGCATTAACCTGGTGGAGGTGAGGAGGGGGTGCGACGACGGGGAAGCGAGGGCCGAGACGCGTGCGCTCCCCTCGCCAGCCGCGCCCCGCCCCACCATCCGCCTCTGTTCTCCACAAGGGGGGGTGGGGTGGCGGTGGTGATGGTGGTGGTGTGTGGGTGTGGGGTGGCGTGTGGGGGGGGAGACACAGGGGATACGCTGGGGCGAGACGTGTGCGCTCGCCTTACATCCGGCCCCACCGTCCGCCTCTGTTCTCCTCCACAGGTCACCTGGAAGTCCAAGCTGAAGGCGCAGTTCCCCAACCCCAACGACTACTCTTCCTTCATGGGCGACTTCTCCACCACCACCGGCGCTGGTGAGCGCGGGCGCAGCTTCTGGCTGCCTGCTTGGTCAGGGACTCTGGCGCAGGGAGGCGGGGACGGCGGGACGCCTGACGCCCTCGGTTCACTGTTTCTTGCCCCGTCCCAGTCACCTTCACCATGATGATCATCAGCCGCTGGATCTTCTCTAAGTTTGGCTGGGGCGTGGCGGCGCTCATTACGCCGACCGTGCTGCTGCTGACCGGTGAGCGGCGGACGGCGGGGAGAGGGGCCGCGTCGGCGCCACCCTGGGCTGCGTCGGACCCGCCCGGCCACCGCATGCCCCGCTCACCGCGTCCCCCCGCCATCTCCTGCTGGACAGGCGTGGTGTTCTTCTCGCTGGTGCTGTTCTCCGGCCCGCTGGAGCCCGCGCTGGCCACGCTCGGCCTGACGCCGCTCTACGCCGCCGTGCTGGTGGGCGCCGCCCAGAACATCTTCTCCAAGTCGTCCAAGTACTCGCTGTTCGACCCTTGCAAGGTGCGGGGGCACACGGGGCCGGAGGAGGCGCGCGGGGCCGGAGCTCGGGCGCGCGGCGTCTGCGCCCGACCGCGCTTGTCGCCGTCCGATCTCGCAAAGCCGTCCGATCTCGCAGGAGATGAGCTACATCCCGCTCGACCTGGAGACCAAGACCAAGGGCAAGGCGGCGATCGACGTGATCTGCAACCCCCTGGGCAAGAGCGGTGGCGCCCTCATCCAGCAGGTGCGGTCCCGCGGCGGGGAGGCGACTGCCGCCTCCAGCCCGCCTGTGTGACGCTCCCATCCGCCCCCGCCCCCGCCCCCGCCCTCGCAGATCATGATCATTGGCTTTGGCTCCCTCGCGGCCTCCACACCCTACCTCGCCGTCATCCTCCTGGGGATTGTTGGGCTGTGGATCCTCGCGGCGCGGGACCTCGACTGGCGCTTCGCCGAGGCGCAGGCGGCAATGGTGGGCCGCTGGGTGGGGGGTGCTGGGCGCCGCACGCGCCACCCCCCGCTCCTGCGTCTCCAACCCAACCTGCCCCCCGTGTGTGCAGGGCAAGGAGGAGTGATCTTTGGCCGATTGCTGCCACCAGGCGGTGCACTGGGAATGACCGTGCAGCAAGGAGGCATGGAAGATCAGATTGCGCTGCCAATACTCGCCTGTTGCTAGGCTAGCTACCTGTGACGGCTGTGTTGACTTTGCTTCCCTTTCTTGACTGCAGCTGCATGGTTGCTGTGCTCAAAGTCTGCTCTCAAGCCTCCCCCGCTCTGCCTCCCTACTGGTGTTTGCTGCGTGCACTGTCCACTGTTCATTGTCCACTGTCAAATTCAACCTGCTGCAACTCACTTGGCACACTTGGCACCACAAGGGTCATGTTCCTGGCTGTGTGTGGGTGCGGCAGGGGGGGGCTTATGTGCTTATGCAGATGGCCTACCGCAAGCCTTCCGTGACGACGGCTCTGGGGGTTGCCTGTTGCTTGGTAATGTTCACTCTGCTCTTCTTCAGGCAACGAACTCAAGCTGAGTGTAGAGTTCAAGCTCAACAAACGTGCCACACATCCACAAAACACGAGCGCGACTTCGCACAGCTTGCCGGCCCAGTAGGTTGCGGCCGCCAGCGCCGCCTGCGCCC
>PCFQ01000075.1:215706-261077 GCA_003063905.1 Chlorella sp. A99 | reverse complement strand
CCCACACACACCACACCACACCACACCACACCACACCACACCACACCACACCACACCACACCACACCACACCACACCACACCACCCAACCCCACCCAACCCAACCCCCCAATCCCTCATCACCAGGCGACACGCACGGCCAGTTCTACGACCTGTTGCGCATCTTTGAGCTGGGCGGCGCGCCCAGCCCCAGCAACCCATACCTCTTTAATGGCGACTTTGTGGGTGCGAATGGGGGCGCTTGAGAGTTTGAGAGCCTGCATGACCGAGCTCGAGAGCGCTCGGAGTCAACTGGGTGGCGCGCCGCCTGCCCGTCGTTTCCCCTGCGCAGACCGTGGCTCGTTCAGCGTGGAGGTCATCCTCACGCTGCTGGCCTACAAGTGCCTGCATCCTGAAGCCATGCATCTGACGCGAGGCAACCACGAGGCGCGGTCCATGGCCGCCATCTACGGGTGCGCGCGGTTTCCTTGACCCCCGCCCAAGGGCGTATCCTTTCTTTCTTTCTTTCTTTCTTTCTTTCTTTCTTTGCATGCGGTTTCAAGCTTCGTCCCCCCAGCATGCCCAGGCCTCCGACTCGCCCAGATGTTTTCCTCTGCGGGCGCACCTCCAGGTTTTACAACGAGGTCAAGGCCAAGTACGCCTCGCAGACGCTGGTGGATGTGTTCAGGGAGACGTTCTGTCATCTGCCGCTCGGCTATGTGCTCAACAGCAAGGTGCTCGTGGTCCATGGCGGGCCACCCTGCGGCGAGCCCGGCGTCACGCTGGACCAAATGCGGACGGTTGACCGCAACCGTGGTGAGTGGTGGGGCAGGCGGGTGTGGTGGTGGGATGCAAACGGTGGACCGCAGTTGTGGTGGGTTCGCTAGCGTGACTGTGTGGCCTCTTGCACTGCACTCTCTCTTGCACCACCTTGCCGATGAGTCACATGCATACTACCTGCAGAGCCGCCCGAGGCGGGCATCATGTGCGAGATGCTGTGGAACGACCCGCAGCCCGAGGAGGGTGTGGTGCCCAACAAGCGCGGCGTGGGCGTCGCGTTTGGCCCCGACGCCTGCAAGTGTTTCCTGCAGGCCAACGAGCTGGAGATGGTGGTGCGCAGGTGGGTGCATGCGCCACGTTGTCTCTGCGCAGCGCGACTTCTTGTCTAAGCGAGATTCCACTTGCGTCATGCGTGCAGTCACGAGGTCAAGCCGGAGGGCTTCGAGGTGGGTGGTGGGGCGGTAGCAGCACGTGTGCTCGAATATGTCCGTCACATCCGTGCCTGCGGCTCCCTCCCCACTTTGCTCATGCACAGGTTGCACACGACGGCTTCTGCATCACCGTGTTCAGCGCGCCCAACTATTGCGACCAGTGCGGCAACCAGGGCGCCTTCATCAGGTTTTTCAGCGACCTCACTCCTCAGTTCACAACCTTCGATGCCGCGCCGCACCCGCCGGTCCCCGCGCTCAAGTATGCAGCGCACTCCATGCATTCCATGTTTGGTATTTGAAGGAGTTGCGCGTGCGCAAGCAAGTGTAAAGAGGAGAGCAGATCGGGCAGAGGGGAGCAGAGGGTGGTGGAAGCGTTGACAGCAGCAGTAGCGGGACCATGGGACACAAGACAGCGCTCAGATGGTCAGCGCGGTGAAAAGGTAGTTCATGGTCACGCTGCCGATTGCGAGCAGCATCGTCTGCGACAGCAGGAGCAGCGGCAGGTGTGGGACAAAACACTCACAACAGAAGCAGGTGCAAGCAGCTCACTCCCTACCTGGCCCTCGCAGCCCACTCCTCACCTGGCCCTCGTAAAACCAGTGGGGCAACACCTTGCCGAGCTGGGCCACGACAAAGTCGGGGAGTGTGTAAAACAGCATGCAGCCGCTGCAGTGCAGCATGAGGCAGGGTTTCAGTTGGGGCAGATGCATGGCGGACCTCAGTCAATTGAATTCACCCCTGCTCAAGCCACATGCAGGCCACTTGATCACCTGAACGTGGCCAGGAAGGCCAGGAAGAAGCCGCGCATGATGTTCTTGCCACCTGTGAAAGGACAAGCAGAGCAACCCTCGAATGAGGGGCTCAGGCACAATATGGCCCCTACTTGAATGCGCCACTCACGAAGGACTGACACTCACTCTTCTTCTTCTCCTCGTCCGACGCCTCCATCGGGCGCTGCGGCGGCGGGTTGATGCGATTCTGCTTCACGATGTTCCCCACCGCACCGGTGACAGCAGCTGTGAGGAGAAAAAGGGGGAGAGGGTGAGAGCAATGACCGCCGACCAAAACAATGCGCTGGTAAATGCCACAGCCCGCGCGACGGCTGGCAGACCAGCTCCGGATGGCTCACACCAGATGACCGGCTGCGTGCCGGCCGTCAGCGGCGACAGTAGCGCCCAGGCCAGCACCAGGCTCTGCGCGATGGCGGCGTACAGCAGGATGTCGCGGGCCGCCAGCCAGAGGCGCGGCCGCCAAGGAAAGAACTTGGCGCGGTCTGCGGCACAGAAGGAGAGCAGCAAAGCAACAACTGATTTGCTCACATTGTTGTCTTGTAGTAAGCGGCAGTGCTGTTCACCCGCACCCAGCTCTCAACCTGCGTAGAGGATGTCCTTCTCCACAGCCACATTTCCCTTGAGCCGCGACGTCAGCGCACTCATCATCAGCCGCGAATGCGCCGCTTCGATGCGCTGGGCACATGCAACCAGAGGGTGAATTTAGAGTGGGTAGCTTGAACCGCAGAGGTCACATCAGCCCTCTTCGCCGCTGCCGTTGCGCCATTCACAACCGCACCTGCTGCTCCGCCTCGTCCCGTCCCTTAACCTCGCCGATGCGCTTCTTGTAGGCGCGCTGGATGGCGTTGGAGTCGGCGTTGGGTGGCAGGCCCAGCACCTGCGACAGCAATCAGCGGCGGGCGGTGGATATGTCGGTGGTGGCGGTGGCGCGCACCCCCTCCGCGCTGCCATTTGTCACATGTCCAGTGCTCTCTTTCGGCCATGCATCGCGTGCCTTGTAGGGATCATCCTCGCTAGCCGCCGCTGCTCGCACGCCGCGCCTGTGGACAAAGCAGACCGCCCTGGTGCGCTGCTGCTTCAGAAGGTTGGGCAGGGCGGGCCGCAAGGCTAGCCGGCGGGTGGATGCCGCCTGCATTATGCTGCAACGCTGCTTGGACGAGCAGATACAATCGCTGCAATGATGTGGCCGTGATCAGAATGCGAATTGAGAGGGAAATTGGCTTGCAGATGTCCGCCGGGGACATCCTCACACACATGAACTGAGCCAGCCTTGTGAAGCCAGAGGACGCCAAGCTGGTGAAGCCAGAGCTACCCAAGTACGGGCTACTACCTCCCCGAGGACGTGATGGAGCAGGTCGTGGCCAAGCTGGTGCCCGGCGCCGACGGCGAGGCGGAGGCGGTCCGCCTCAAGGCCGCCGACTTCGACACACTGTGGCCCACGCATGGCATTCGTGGGCCAAGTTCGTGGCGAGGCGCGGGGCGGGGTGCTCTTGGCGCGGGGCTGGGATCATGCAGAGTCTGGGTGCTTCGCGGGCCACGGAGGCATGAGGGGTATGAAGGGGCGGGGCCATAAGAGGGGCGGGGTGCGGGCGCCCTCACCCACTCAGGGACGCATGGGGCGCGGGGGCATGAAGTGGCCGGGGGCATGAGAGTGCGAGGACGACGCGGGGGTGTGGGGGGTTGGGGGCGCGGGGGCTTGGGGGTGCGCAGGGGATGCGTGGGCGCAGGGCGTGGGGGCTTGCCGCTTCGGCGCACGGGAGCCGGCCTGCAAGCACTGGAAGGCGCCGGCATCTGCTGTTGCCATCCCGCTGGGCGAGAGATAGCCGGCACTCGAGCATATTGCTGACCGCAGCCGCAGTTACAGCTGTGAGAGGCTGACTGTAGGCCTGCACGGGTAGGGCTAATGCACGCGCCCTGCCCTCCGCCCCGGGGCGGCAGCAGGCAGGGGCGCGCATTCGACAGAGCGGCCATCCGTCTCTGCGAGGGGAGGGCAGGGCAGCGGGGTGGGGCGCGCGGGCGGGTGGGCGGCGGGGCAGGTGCTGGCTCGGCTGCCCACCGCTTGCGCCCCTCAGGGCGCCCGCTCCCGCCCGCCGTCCGCCCATATCAGAAGCAAACGCATCGCCGCGAGCGTCTGTCTTCTTCTTCTTCTTCTTGTTGCGCTGCGACAGTCAGTGCCCACCCTGTTCGTGCGAGCACCTCCCCCACGCATGCGAGGTCCGCCCCCACAGCCTTCTCTCACCGGCGATGGCCACAGAGCCACAGCCTGGTGCCAGGCTGTGCCAGCAGCCCCTCGCAGCGGTAGCCTCGCAGCGGCAGCCTCGCAGCCTCGCAGCACCGATCGCGCTGGGATGCCTCCTTCTGCTGGCTTGCGGTGCTGCGGCACGCGAGGCCGTAGAGGAGGGAGGACGCAGTCCGGCTGCGGACGCAGACGTTGAACGAGACCCGCCCAGCTTCCTGATTCTCACCAACCGCACGCTGTCCGGCACGCTGAGGGCGGTGGCGGGCCGGGAGCGCGCCGTGCTGTACACCACGTGAGTGGCAGCAGTTCACAGTTGCCAGCGGCGGAGGGTGGGCCGCTCAGGAGACGGCCGCTTCACCTGCGCTTCGCAGGTTCATGCTGTTTCCCATGATTGTCAATAAAACCTTCCAGCCGGTGCGGGTGGAGACGCACCAGGGCATCATCGACATGGTGAAGAACCAGCTCTATTACCTCAACCGCGCGCGGTTGCTGCGCCGCCACATGCTGGTCACCGCGGACGAGCGGTGCGTCCACCAGCATGCTTGCTATGTGGAACAGGGCCCTTCCTCATGCTGCCGTGACGGATTGTGCGCAGAACATGGCGCCTGATGTTCAACCGCGGCCTCACCATCTACCTGGACCGCACATTCCCCCGGCGCGGCGGCTACGACGGCGGCAACACGGTGGGTGGAATGGAGTGCACGGCAGGCACACCCTGTAAACACTTTTCTAGCTTTCTACAATCGCATGGCGCACGCTCCTGCGCAGGAGCCGCTGGTACATAAATACTGGTTTGGACTGCGGCTGGTAGAGGCGGGGTTCAAGGCGCTCTACCTCGATTATGACGCAGGTCTGGCGCACCTGCGAGCCGTTTCTCACCACGCATGGCATACGGTGCTGAGCCCACTTGTGTGCTGCCTTGCTGCAGTGGTGCTGGGGGATGTGATGCCGCCGTTCTCTCTGCCATATGACATCCAGGGCCTGTCAGCTTGGCGGGACCCTGAGCTGCCCCGCATGGGTGAGAAATCTGCAGGTGCCAGACATTTTTTAGAATGGCATGCCTCATTGCCTCATGCAGACACGTCCGCGACCATGAGACGCTCCCGCTGCAGGCGAATCTTTGGAGCGGACCTGCGGGCTCTATGTGGCAGTAATTGACTTGCGGGTGAGTGTGTGGGGGGCAGGAATACGATGCCTGATGTAATAGTCAGGATGCCTCACTGCTTGTCTGCACACCCCAAACAGACGCCGCTGGGCTCCATGATACGAGAGTACGCTGCAGTGATGCCGGGCAATCTCAGCTACATTTCGGGCAAGACGCCCAACGCCTCGCTGCCGTGCCAGTCCACAGGTGCGCAACCCGCAAGAGAGTTTGGTGCAATTTTCCCCCTCCTGTTGTGCAAGGCTCTTTGCGAATCCCCTGATGTGCGCGTCGGCGTGCAGGCGTCATGTACCTGCAGCCCAGCAGCACCACCAGCCACTTCCTTTCAGCCATGCTGCACCGCATCACCGAGCAGGCGCCCTTCCAATGGGAGGGCACCGCCTTCAACGAGGTGGTAAGACGGGGTTGATGGCCACGCTATGCAACACAGCAATCCGACATGCCACATGCCCATTTTGCTCTGTTGCAGGTGATGCACTTCCTTTGGGGCATTGGGGACCAGGCGCCGCTGCGCTACCGGCTGCTCCCTGTGGACATGTTTTCAAACCTGGGTGGGTGGCTTGTTTGAGCAATGAGCAGAATGACAGTGCGATGCAGCGCGATGGAGGAAGCGAGGGAGGCCTTCCTGAGTCCTGACTGTGGCTGCCGCAGGGGTCTACCGTAAGCGGAAGCAGCAGGGGCTGGTGGTGGACCCGGTCATCCTGCACGCCGGCGGCTTTGCAGGCTTTTGGAAGCAGGTGGCCTGGAAGGAGGAGCTGCTGTGGACGCCGCAGTACTTGCCACCACCACCGCTTGATTACGGCAGCAGTGGCCTGGCAACAGTAGCAGCAGTGGTGGTGTTGCTCGCTGCTGCTGTCGCGTTTTCACGATGGCGAGGTCGCCGCGGTGCGCGACGCAAAGCGTAAGGATTCAGCACTGCGAACCGGAGCTGAGCTCTAGGTAGCGTAAGAGCTCGAGGAATGATTCGTGGCTGGGAAGCACTCTAGAAAAAAAAGTCTCGAAAAAAACACGTGGGTCTAGGAATCGCTCTGGGAACACTGGGGACCCTTCGCTCCAGGCTAACAGGGGACGTTCCAACTGGAAATTTAGTTGCAATTACTCAGGGAAGCTCAGGGAGGGACCGGCGCTGGCTGCCACGCTTTCGGCTGCTGCACGTAACCCCAAATCTCAGGCCCCCTGTTGAGGCGGGGGCTGCCTCCCCGCTCTTGGCTAACAGGGGACCGGGCGGCTATGCGTGGGCCCGCCGCTGGGCAGGCGGGAGGGAGAGGGGCTCACCTACCACCTTCAAATCTGATCGAAGCTGCGCAGAACTGGGAGCCCGTTTCTGGGACCACCCCTATGGTTTAGGTCTGGGCAACGTCATGCTGGACGGCAGCGTGGATGCTGTGCAGTACACGCAGTGGCTGCTGGGCGAGCGGCTGGCCGCAGCAATGCATGCGGCGGCATTGCACATGGGCAGCGGATCCCCGCCCGGTCTGGCGCATGGGTTTTATGGCTACACAATGCCCGCCTTTCCTGCGGTGGCAGCCCCGGGGGCAGCTGCAGCGAGCATGCTCCCCCACCACCCCCGCATGGCGCCGGCAGGGCCGGTCTATCTGCACCCCAGCCACCTGCCACAGGCGCCCAACGGGGCAGCATATTTTGCACGGCAGCGGGGCCGAGCTGGGGGTGGAATGCGACTGACAGTAGTAACCATTTGAATGTTGGATGCGTTGGTGGTGGTGGTGCCAGATCAATGTCCTAGGCATGGGCCGGTGCTGAAAAGTGCGCCTGTGGAAGAGTGTAGTAAGCTGGTGAGCAGATACCCGTGTACGGCAATGGCCGTACGATTGAGCAGAGGGCCGAGGTGGCAGCGGTGGTGCAGGACCAGGCAGGGCTGGGCACGGTGGAACTGATTGGTTTGTGGTAGGCTGGGGTGCTGGGTAGTTGATGGCGAAAAACAATGGCGGAAGGCCGCAGAGCCTCGCACAAACGGCGGGCGCGCAGTTCGCTTCCTCCCACTGCAGCGCGACGCATGTGTCTGCGGCGAGATGGCTTCCTGTACTTGCATTCTCTTTCCGCCTCTCTCACTCTTTTCCGCCTCTGCGCTGCCTCTCCGTGAACGATTTGACCCGGAGGGTGGCATGCTGATCTTTGACATGCACCGCCCACCTACTGCAGTGCACTGCGGCCAGGGAGGCGTTTGCGAGGCGGCACACCAACAACCGGAGCTGGAATTGGGGATGGCGACATTGCTTGCCGAGCCTGCTTTCATGCCGCACGTCGTTGCCGCCTCCACGGCGTGTCGGGGGCAGCCTCCCCCCAGGCCGGCCAGCCCGTGGGTTCCAGGCTAAAGCGGGTGGCGTTAAATCCATGGAAAAACGGTGGCATTGCGGTGCGACCGTGGTCGCCTGCCAACCTGGCCACCTGGCCGTGCAGGCCCAGCATCGACACCACGTAGTGGAAGTTGAGCTGCAAAGTACAAGGGTAACAGGGCGCTAGTGGTGGGGGGGCCTTGCAGGCGAGGCGGCAAGCAATGTGGCCGCGGAATGGCAGCGCGGCGTGGTGCTCGCCTGGGTCCGCATGAGTATGCTGCCATGCGATTAGCCCACGTGCACGCCAGCGCAGCCGTGCAGCTGGGGCGGTGGTCCCAGACTGAGATGCACCCGTCGAGCATGCCTGCACTAACCAGCGAGGCCTGAGCAGGCTCGCGTGCAGCAATTGCCCCGCATGCACACGCGTCAGCGCATTCCACTCGCGCCGCACCANCTCGGCAAGCAATGTCGCCATCCCCGATTCCAGCTCCGGCTGTTGGTGCGCCGCCTCGCAAACGCCTCCCTGGCTGCAGTGCACTGCAGTAGGTGGGCGGTGCATGTCAAAGATCAGCATCCCACCCTCCGGGTCAAATCGTTCACAAAGAGGCAGCGCAGAGGGGGAAGAGAGTGAGAGGGGCAGTGAGAATGCAAGTACCGGAAGCCATCTCGCCGCAGACACATGCGTCGCGGTGCAGTGGGAGGAGGCGAACTGCGCGCCCACCGTTTGTGCGAGGCTCTGCGGCCTTCCGCCATTGTTTTTCGCCATCAACTACCCAGCACCCCAGCCTACCACAAACCAATCAGTTCCACCGTGCCCAGCCCTGCCTGGTCCTGCACCACCGCTGCCACCTCGGCCCTCTGCTCAATCCTACGGCCATTGCCGTACACGGGTATCTGCTCACCAGCTTACTACACTCTTCCACAGGCGCACTTTTCAGCACCGGCCCATGCCTAGGACATTGATCTGGCACCACCACCACCAACCCATCCAACATTCAAATGGCTACTACTGTCAGTCCCATTCCACCCCCAGCTCGGCCCCGCTGCCGTGCAAAATATGCTGCCCCGTTGGGCGCCTGTGGCAGGTGGCTGGGGTGCAGATAGACAGGCCCTGCCGGCGCCATGTGGGGGTGGTGGGGGAGCATGCTCGCTGCAGCTGCCCCCGGGGCTGCCACGCAGGAAAGGCGGGCATTGTGTAGCCATAAAACCCATGCGCCAGACCGGGCGGGGATCCGCTGCCCTTTGTGCAATGCCGCCGCATGCATTGCTGCGGCCAGCCGCTCGCCCAGCAGCCACTGCGTGTACTGCACAGCATCCACGCTGCCGTCCTGCATGACGTTGCCCAGACCTAAACCATAGGGGTGGTCCCAGGAACGGGCTCCAGTTCAGTTCTGCATACCCACCCTCCTGGCGCTGCATCCTTGCGAGCTCCGGCTCTCGCCGTCGAGCATTTCTCTGTAGGTAACAGCACGCGCTGCCTTACCGCGGGAGCGGCTACAGAGACAACCACCCCCACATCGGCCAGGCCAGCACCGGCTCCCTGTCTGTTCAAACGCATTGATAGCGCCACTATAGAACAGGAGCGCAGGGCAGGCGGGCATAACAGCTGCTGTTTGCGCCAGGCTCGTCTCGCCGTCTCTGAGACGAACTCCCACTTCTGAGACACCGGACTAAGCTGCAGAAAGTGATATTCGCGCTTCGCCGAGAGCTGCACAGGTGTTCAAACAACAATCGCTCAAGGCTACCCCTCGCGCCTGGCGAGCCATAGAAGACTCTGGGGAGCGTTGCGGTCGGCGCATTACTGGCGTAATGCGCCCCGTGCAGCCCACGCTGCCCGCGCCACTGCAGCCGGATCCCCCGCCAGCGTGTCGGGGCAACCACTCCCGTGTGCTCGGCTGCGCCCTGCTAGTGTTTGCAGCGGTGCTGCTCTCCATCGCGCTGCTCCTTGTGCCCAGCGGCAGCCACCGGCCTGGTGCAGCGCTGTCCACCTCGCGCATCCTCGTTCGTGCGGCAGCGACAGCGCTGGCGCCGGCGGCGCCGGCAGAGCCGGCGATTGCAGCAACGGCGGCGCGACGGCGGCTGGCACGGCTCGTTGGCCACAACAAGACGCTGGAGACATGCCGCATTGCGTCTTATTCCTTACAGGAGGAGCAGCACCCTGGCGCGGTTGCCTGTGCGTCCGCCGGCGGGCGCTGGCACCCGTTTACGGGCTGCCTGACCGACGACGCCGAGGCCGAGCTCTTTGAGACGCTGCTGGCAGGAAAAAAAGTTAGCGACTTGCGCTGTGGCTTCATGGATGCTGCGTCGCGGGCATGGCTGGCGGACGTGCATTTCCGTTTTGCGCGCTGCACCCTCGTTGTGTATACGGTACTGTTCGGCCCGGGATCCAGCCTGTACCCCACGGACCATGTTGTCACATCGGCGGCAGGCGCCCGACTTTGCTTCGTCGCCTTTGTTGACAGCGAAGTGGTGCGCGCGCTGGGCGTAGCACCTGCTGTCACCACTGGGCCTGGCCGAATTGGCGTGTGGGAGCTTGTGGAAACCGTGCCAGAGCGCTTCTCTGACTCCACTCCGCGTAGCGCACACCTCCTGCGTGCGCTGCCACATCGGCTCTTCCCCCAAGCAGTTGCTTCGTTCTGTGAGTGGCCGCACGCCTGAAAATGCAACTGCGCGTGCTGTCGCACTCATGCCTGGCCTGCCAGGTTCTTGCATTGGCGGGCGTTCCTCCCATCCTCTCATCAGCCCTTCATCACCTTCTCCCCTCACACAGACTTGGACGCCAAAGTACAGCTCCCTGCTGATCCCAGAGCAGTGCTGGCCGCTGCCGCTACCAGCAGGCCACGCGCTGCCATCGCGGTCGTGCTCCACGAGCTCCACAACCGCGACGCGTTCATCGAGCNGCCGGCGATCCGGCAGGTCTCCCTGCCTGGGGTGCTCCAGCCCTCTCTTTCAGCTGTTGATGCATGCTCTGTGGTGGGCTGGGGGAGAGGGAGCCAGCTGGGGAAGGCAGATGCAAGCCCTCACAGCGCCCCTGCGCATTGCACGCCCCTCCCACTGGCTGATTTACCTTTGCAAGCAATCTTCGCACACGCTTTGGTATCATATGCATCAGCCAGGCCTGCCTGAACCTCCAAAGAATGAGCTGCAGACCTCAAGGAGGGCCACCGCAGGTCAGCGATCGCTGGTGGGCGGCCCCCTGCAGGGGGGCGGCGGGCCCTCTGTGGCGAGCCTCCGGCCCTGCGCCCCCTCTCCCGAGCTCCAAGAAGACGTGTCATGCGAATATAGGGGCCAGAAGAGCGATCGGGAGGGGCTGGCGGAGGAGAAATGTGAGAGGGGCCCCCTGCGGGCTCAGGAAGGGCCCAGCAGAGGCCCAGAGCCCCCAGGAATCAAGTTCCGAGCGGAAAATTGCCTGCCGGAAGCCCCTGCCGGAAGCCCTACCCGAAGAGCCAACTGCATGGGTCCGGCAGGTCTCCCTGGCTCGGCAAAGGGCAGCCCCCGGTAGTCAGCCCATTTCACCCCACCCGCCATCCCCCACCTGCGCCAGGGCCGGGACTTTACTGACGTGCACCGCACGGCCGAGTTCTATGCTGAAGTCGGCTTCCCTCTGCACAACGCTGGTGCGGCGCGAGTGGAATGCGCTGACGCGTGTGCATGCGGGGCAATTGCTGCACGCGAGCCTGCTCAGGCCTCGCTGGTTAGTGCAGGCATGCTCGACGGGTGCATCTCAGTCTGGGACCACCGCCCCAGCTGCACGGCTGCGCTGGCGTGCACGTGGGCTAATCGCATGGCAGCATACTCATGCGGACCCAGGCGAGCACCACGCCGACGCTGCCATTCCGCGGCCACATTGCTTGCCGCCTCGCCTGCAAGGCCCCCCCACCACTAGC
This sequence comes from Chlorella sp. A99, assembly GCA_003063905.1. Taxonomy (NCBI): domain Eukaryota; kingdom Viridiplantae; phylum Chlorophyta; class Trebouxiophyceae; order Chlorellales; family Chlorellaceae; genus Chlorella; species Chlorella sp. A99. Next base: position 249,515 of record PCFQ01000075.1, on the reverse strand, counting down.
GCCCTGTTACCCTTGTACTTTGCAGCTCAACTTCCACTACGTGGTGTCGATGCTGGGCCTGCACGGCCAGGTGGCCAGGTTGGCAGGCGACCACGGTCGCACCGCAATGCCACCGTTTTTCCATGGATTTAACGCCACCCGCTTTAGCCTGGAACCCACGGGCTGGCCGGCCTGGGGGGAGGCTGCCCCCGACACGCCGTGGAGGCGGCAACGACGTGCGGCATGAAATGGCACGCAACTGGTTTGGCAAACAATACAAGGAAGGGCCTGGGCACGTCGCCTCCCCACTTCCAGCTTCCTCTGCTCCCTCCCGCCTTGCCCCCCCGGGAAACGGGCGGTCAAAGAACAGCATGCCACCCTCCGGGTCAAGTGAAACTCATTACCGCAGTCACACCTGCTGGGTATCTGCTTCTTCCTCTGCCGCCATTGAGTGATGAGCCCCACTCTCCTCTCCTGCCAAACCCTCTGCTTGCACCAGCTTGCCCATCGCCGGCTGGTGATAGCTGTCGGGCAGCCAGAACGGCCCAAAGCTGCGGGACCTGGAGAAGAGGGCCCCCACCCTGGGCATCACGTTCCAGGCCACCTGCATGCAGCAGCAGCAGCAGTGGTCAGCATCGGTCGCCATCGCGAGACCATGGCAACTTGTATTCCCACCGTGACGTTGAATTCTCGCCCCCTGAGTGAGAAGCCCTGGTCCGTGACGGCATATGGGTACTGCTGCCGCAGGGCGGGCAGATGCAGCACCGCATCCTCCTGCGCAAAGGGTGTCGGGAGAGGTTGGGCACAAGGGCATGACTTGTGGCTGCACTCCAGCCCTCCTCCACACTCGCCTTGTTGAGGATGATGCTGTGCCACATCACGATCTGGTTTCGCGCATTCCTGCATAAGCAACCAAGGCTGTCACAAGGTGTGCATGGTCAGTGCCTCGCGCAAGGCTGCACACCCCACCCACCTGCGTGTCGCAAACTCCACGTCCACATGCACAAACAGCTGCTTGGTGTTCCAACTGAACTCGCTGCGCAGATCTAGGCTCGCATTGAGCACGATGTATGCCTGTTTCAGCAGCAGTGGGCGAAACACGGTCAAAACGGTAAAGTGTCACATCTGGTTGAGTCTTTGCGCCTGCTAAACACGCACCCGGTCATGCCCAAACTCCTTCTGCAGCCCCTCCACCCCCAGATATGTGCAGGATACAGACGGGTGGCTGGTGTGGAAGTAGTCTGCGCGCGGGTGGGCGGCGGGGAGCGGAGTGGAGCGGCGGCGGGCCGGCGGCGGCCGCGTGCACGGCCCCGCGCTGTTCGCCTCACCTGTGATCGTCACCAGCAAGCACATGCCGGCTAGCACGGTGCCAGCGAACGTGGCCAGGGCGTTCGCCCTGCAGGCAGGTGCGATGAAGTGAGCGTCGATCTGGCCTATGGGGCAAGCCAGGGTGCCGCACCTGTACCAAAAGGAGTGCATCCAGATCGGAGAGCGGGTGGCTCCGCCAGCTGCCGCGCGATCGCTTTGGGCAATAGGTCAATGCAAATCACAAGGAAGCAATAGCTAGGACTCCAGCCGGATAAAGACAGGCTGCTCTTTGCCTTGGCGGCCTGGCGCGCCACTGACGCACATGTGCAGCCTTGCCGCAGCCGGCGCGCGGCTGACGTGTGCCTCCTGCTGCAGAGCCTGTCCCAGCGCTGCTTCCTGCTCCGGCATCTGTCCCGCCATGCTGGACAGCGGCCCCGGCGGCAACACCGCTGCCTACTCCAAAAGCAACTGGCCGCCTCTGCGTCCCTCTGCTGCTCTGCGATGCCATTGAAAGCTGAGCGCGTACTTTGTTTGCAAGAATTGGTTAAAACAGAGACAAAACACTGAACAAGGCTTTGGGAGGGAACAGCCTGGGGGTTGTAATGCAGAATAGCAGCGAGGGAGTGCAGGTACAGAAGGCTGTACAGCTATACATGAAGACGTGGCAGGCGTGTCTGCCAACCTCTTAGGCAGGCACCGAGATGAGCTTCTGTTTGCTGGCACGCGGAAGTCTGCTCCTCTGCTGCTGCTTGAGCCGGGCATACTCCTCATATGTCAGGCTGCACGCGGTGCTCTGGTAGCGTGTAATCTGCAGGTAGCTGCGCACTGTGACTGCGGGACCGGCGAACCCAGCCTGCACAGAAAAGTGGTAACAGGTGGCAGGGCAGAAGGGTTGCATTGCGCGCCAGGGCAGGATCCGCTGCTCAAGGAACAGTCGGCCACCGAGGCTGCGCCCCACCTTGCGCACGAGGTGGTCCAGCGTCTGCACGTGGTCCCAGCGCTCGTGGGCGGCTACCTCGGGCAGAAAAGTGGCGCTGCGGCGCGCGCCGGTGTGCGGATCCGCAAACTCAATAGTGATGCCTGCATTGCAGAATGCAGGGGGGAAGAATGCCACGACCGCAGGCGGCAGGTGGACACACACACGCTCGGAAAAGTGGCAGGTGCAGCGCCTACCATGCACGCCAATCTCCCAGTCCTCCCAGCTCGCTGCGCGCTCGAACGAGTGCAGCAGCGACACCGTGCAGCGGAGGTCCCGCAGCTCGGCCGCACTGATCGGCGCAAACCGCCGGTCACGGGCACTGCACAGTCAGGTCAGGCCACAGGAGGTCAACACACAACCAACCATCACATGGGCGGTGCATAAATACAGTGAGAGCAGCAACCCCCCAACCTGGTGAGCGCATAGTCGGCCACCGCGGCGTGGAGTTGGCGTGGCTCCAGCGTGCCGATGCAGCCGCGCAGGCGTGTCTCGCCTTGGCGGCTGTGCCAGGTGACGAACAGCGGGCTGCAGAGGGAGGTGGACCACGCAGGGGCGGGCGCGGCGCCACGTGGAGGGTGCGCCCAGTCTGATTGGCCTGCCTCTCATGTTTCCGCCACGCGCACCATGTCGCGTCCTCGAACGCAGGCTGGGGCAGGGGCTGGCCAGCGAGGTGGGCGAGCAGGGCGTCAAAGGCGTGGACGACGTGCTCCGGGCCGCAGGCGATCGCTGGCGAGCCCCCCATTGGACGGGAGGCGGATGCCGGTCGCTGCGGCGATCCCAGCACTCTTGTGGGAAGCCCCGCCCCCTGGCGCCCCTCCCAAAGCCAGCAGTGTGGTGTTAAAAATTGTTACGACAGATGTGATCCTCAGAAAGTGCGCAGGGAAGCCACTTGCCTTCTTCCTGCTTTCTCACTGGCAAAGCGGTCTATTATCAAGTTGTTTCAAATTCTCCACGGCTTTCACAACCAGGGGATTGTGTAAAAACACCGGGCACCCCTCACATAGCCAGCAAGGGTGGCCCACAACCAGGCTGACAGCAGATCAACTCGCGTACAACTCGCAGAGCTCTCCGCTGCACAGCAGCCAAACGGTCGCCTAGAAGAGGCCAGCTCTCCCTGCGAGCCGGGGCCAGGCTTCCTGCGTGCCAAACAGAGTCGCAGCTTAAGGCAAGCAGTTCGCGAGGGGCGCGGCGCAGGCGGTCCTACCGCCGCGCCTCGGCTGCCGCCCGCACTGTCCCCTGTGTGCAAGCGTTCGTTTCATGGTGCCGGAACAAGCTGCCCCAATCACCGCAGAGGCGTGCCACCCCAATCACCGGTGCAGATGTCAGATCCAGACGACGGCACAGAGCATTACAACCCAAAGCTGTCTATCCGGCCCAGCGACAAGTGGCAGGCAGTGGATCCCCTCAACGATGCGGGGACGGACACCAACGATGCGGGGACGGATACCCCGGGCAACACGCAGAACAGCAGGACGGGCAAGGTCGGCGACTTTGGCAGCATCCACGGTGACACGTGAGAGCTGGGGCGGCTCAACACTGGGAGAGAGAGAGAGAGGGCTCCAGAGGGAGGCACCAGGGACAAGCACAAACATTACCTCCCGTCTCAGTCTCACTCCCCTCCTTTCTTCACGGACACAGCGCGGCACGGCGGCGCGCCATTACGGAGCTGCTGTTCTTTGCCAGCGTGGGCGACCTGCGACGCTGCAAGCGCATCGTGCGGCTGTGGAACCTCAAGGCGAGCTGGCGGTGGGCTTCGACCCAGGCACAGCTCAGACGCTCAGTTGCCTGACTGTCGTACGCATGTGTGCAAAACAGGTGTCCGACCCCACGTGCTGTGACTACGACAGACGCACGCCGTTGTGAGCGCGAGGTGCCACACGCTGAGAGGCTGGGCTCGCCTCTGGGGCAGGAGTGAACAAGTGTGTCTCGCACCCTGCCCTGCAGGCACTTGTCCGCCAGCGAGGGCGCATACCAAGTCACCGAGTGGCTGCTGTCCGAGGGCTGCGATGTCAACATGCTCGACCGCTTCAAGCGCACTGCGCTCGAGGTGGGGTGCCTGCAGGAGGAGACGATGAGTAGCAGCAGGGGTGATTGACACTGTGGTACGTTTGGTGCCGCGCAGGACGCAGTGCGCGGCGAGTTTCGCGAGGTGGCCAAGCTGCTGACCGACAACGGGGGCAAGGTGGGCTCGCACGGGGCGGGGGACCCCACCCCCCAGGGTTGCGCTGGGTGGGGCGTGACATGGTCCGAGGCGCATCAATATCTTGCTGCAGGTGTTTGAGGAGGGTGGACTGGTGGAGCTGGAGAGCAGCAAACTAGCCCACGCATTTGGATACGTGCCGCAGAAGATGTTTGACTTTGACCCTGACTGGTGAGGCTCAGCGCCTGCGCAGCGTGGTTGCTGTCTCTGGGCGCAAACCGCTACACCCCACCGCACGCAGGGAGCTGGATCCCACGAGCCTGACGGTCCTGGAGAAGCTGGGGGAGGGCGAGTTTGGCGTGGTGCACAAGGCGCGGTGGTGAGTCGTCTGCTCCCTCTCTTCTGGCCCTCAAAGCACTTGCTGAATGGCCTGATCGCCACTCTGCTGTTGCCCCGCGGCAGGTACGGCACGCTGGTTGCTGCAAAGATCCTCAAGGGGTCCTCCGAGATCGCGCTGGGCGACTTTCGCGGCGAGATCGAAATCCTGCGGCGCGTGCACCACCCCAACGCAGTGCAGGTGGGCTGGCGGGCTCAAGTGCCACCCAAGCGTAAGCACAACTGGCGCTCGATTGCGTGTCAATCTCCTGCTGTGGCTCGCGCTCTACCACCTCTCTGCAGTTCCTGGGGGCCTGCACCAGGAAAGAGCCGTACATCCTTGTAACCGAGTTGATGACGGCGGGGTCGCTGGCGGACGCCTTCCGGAGACCAGAGGTGGGTACTTTGTGCTGCAGGAGAGGGTCGGTTCTCTCTGGGGCTCCCCCTCTCCGCTCCTCCCTCGCCCTCGTTCTGGCGCGGGCTCAGGCTTGCAGGCTGGTATGTCCCAACGTGCATGCAGGTATTTCCCATGCGGCGAGCTGTCGAGATTGCTCTGGATGCGGCCCGTGGGCTGGCCTACCTGCACAACAGGTGGGGCAGGTTGAGGGCGCGCGCACTCTGCCAATGCCATGCGTGCGACCTGGAGCTGCTGGTGCGATGCAGGAAGCCCAACCCCATCATCCACCGCGACCTGAAGCCTGGCAACCTCATGCTCAGTGGCAGCCAGTACCAGGACCAGGCACAAGTCGTGTTTGACACTGGTGTGTTTGTGCTGAACAGCGCGAGCTGCTGGCTGCCGCTGCCGCACCCTGCCAACCTGGGCCGTGTCATCTGATGCTGCCCCCCTGCAGGAACGGTCAAGCTGGCGGACTTTGGGCTGAGCAAGACGCTGCCCGTCAACCGGCACGCCGAGTACGGCTACCTGGACAGCAAGTTCCGGCTCACCGGCGAGACAGGTGGGGCAGGAACAAGCTGCAGCAAACGAATGTTGTTCTCATTGGTTCGCACGAATGTCAAAACCTCACGGGCTTCACCGGTCGCGCTACGCGCAGGCTCCTACCGCTACATGGCCCCCGAGGTCTTCCGCCACGAGCCCTACAACTCGCGCGTAGACGTCTACTCCTTCTCCATGATTGTGTACCAGCTGTTTGAGGTGTGTGCGCCCGGGGGGCTGGGGCGTGGGGGGGAGGCGCCGCAGCGCGGCCTTGTGCGTGCACCACTGCTCAGCAACTGTCGTGTTGGTTTGTTTGTTTTTTTGAACTGCAGTTCCAACCCCCTTTTTCGGGGCAGGACCCCGTCGAGGCGGCGCGGCAGGCGGCGCTGTACGAGCGACGGCCGCAGTTTGTGGCGCTGCTGCAGCCCCACCCCTTTAAAAAGGAGATCCGCGCGCTGATTGCGCGCTGCTGGGCAGCTGACCCCGGTGAGTGGTGCAGACAGTGTGCACACCGCTCTCTTAACTTGTTGTGCAGGCCAGCCCCCGCCCCCACCCCACCCCACCCACACATGTGTACACGCAGAGGACCGGCCCACTTTTGTGGAGATTGCGGAGGAGCTTGAACGCATCCTGTCAAAGATGCCGCGGCCGCAGATGGTGAAGCATCCTGGCGGCGGCAGCGGTGGTGGCGGTGGATGCTGCAGTGTTGGCTGACGCTGCGCTAATTCTTTTCTCCCTGTTTCATGTTCAGTTTTTTTTTTAGCCGAGCACCTGCCCCAGCCTCTCAAAATTTTTCTCACAGCTGTAACTGCGGCTGCGGTCAGCAATACGCTCGAGTGCCGGCTATCTCTCGCCCAGCGGGATGGCAACAGCAGATGCCGGCGCCTTCCAGTGCTTGCAGGCCGGCTCCCGTGCGCCGAAGCGGCAAGCCCCCACGCCCTGCGCCCACGAATCCCCTGCGCACCCCCAAGCCCCCGCGCCCCCAACCCCCCACACCCCCGCGTCGTCCTCGCACTCTCATGCCCCCGGCCACTTCATGCCCCCGCGCCCCATGCGTCCCTCTTATGGCCCCGCCCCATCATACCCCTCATGCCTCCGTGGCCCGCGAAACACCCAGACTCTGCATGACCCGAGCCCAGCGCCAAGAGCACCCCGCCCCGCGCCTCGCCACGCACTTGGCCCACGAATGCCATGCGTGGACCACAGTGTGTCAAAGTCGGCGGCCTTTCGAAGTCGGCGGCCTTGAGGCGGGCCGCCTCCGCCTCGCCGTCGGCGCCGGGCACCAACTTGGCCACGCCCTGCTCCATCATGTCCTCGGGGAGGTAGTAGCCCGTACTTGGGTAGCTCTGGCTTCACCAGCTTGCAGAACTTCTGGTTCTGTGCTCGGGGGGAGACGTGACGGGCGGGGATCAACAGGGGGTGGGCATGCTCAGCGCAGGGGCCCCAGGCCTGCGCAGGGCTGATTGCCAATGGCCATTGCCCCCTGAGTCACGCTTGGGCGTTTGTCTTGTCTTCTTCTTCTTCAAAAAAAATCGAGGCTGCTATTTTTCTTCATTTGCAACTGACAACTCCTCACAGATCAACAAATGGCCTCGCCCAGAGCCTGGACATCGCGCGTCACAACAGCGGCAGCCTGCTTGGCCGGGCTCATCGCTGGAGTCTTGCTCGCTCAAGGATCTGGGGTCTGGCATATTAATTCTAATACTAGGCTACACGTCACAAGCCTCGTGGCAACAATGGGCCAGGGGACTCGACCGTCGGTCGGCCCCGCCTCCGCCCCTGCCGCCTGCTCTGCGGCCGCACCACCAACCCTGCCCAACCCCCTCCTGGCTTGGAGCCAGGTGAGATCATGCTTTGCGACGTGTTCGTGGGAAAACTGTTGGTCCTGACCGGTCCATGCTCAATTTGCAGGGGGCCGGCGCACCAGGGGGCCAGCAGCCGCCTCCTGCATATGCCCTGAACGACACAGTCCTCTGGGGGTATCAGTATCGCCTGAACCCGCATGCGCTCCAGCGGGGCCTGCTGTCCTTAGGAGATCCCGTGCGGCTACGCCATGCGCTTCATCGTCTGGCGTCCGGCCAACACACCAGGATAGCGCTGGTGGGGGCAAGGTGCGCTGCAATCAAGGAGCTGATTGCCTGTGCTGGCTGGCCCCTGTCGACCGCCCTCTGCACATGATTGCAGTGTAAGCGCAGGCATTGGTGCAGACGGCAGAGAGGGTGCTTGGCCTGGCTTCTTCGAGCAGGCAAGTTGCAGATTGAGGTACTGCAGTGGGAGGTTGCATTGAGTGGTGACCCGGCCTCCACTGGCGCGAGGGTCCCAGGGAACAGTTACGCAATTCCTGCCTTGACCCAACCCAGTACGAGCGTTGGGTGCGTAGCGCCTTCCCCGACGCCAACGTGACATTTCAGAATGCTGCGTTGGGGGTGAGAATTGAAAAAAAAATTCTTCAACAAAGTATCTTCCCATCCCGGCCTGTCTGTGGATATGCCTCTGCTGTAGTTTGACCGCTGCTGCCACACAGGCAGGCACCTATGGTGCTGCGGGCTCATGCATCGGCATGCATCATCCCTTGACTGACTGAGGGGTTACATGCATCATCCCTTGTGTGAAGGCGACCACCTCAGCTCTGTACTCCATCTGTGTGGACCGGATGGTGCGATCTGACGCCGACCTAGTCGTCCTTGAATTTGGCTTGGGCGATGGCATAGGCGAGGAGGGTGTGGGAACTGCACGGCGCGGCGGGGTTGTTGCTGCTGCCGCCGCCACCCTTCCCAGCCACCCTCATTCATGCCCCTGCAGTCCGGACGGGAGCGTGCGACTGCGCGAACAATCCCAGTGTGACGGCAGGTCCCAATGCTGTGTACGAGCGCCTGCTCCGCAAGCTGCTTTCCTACCCTGCCCACCCGGCGGTGGTGGTGCTGCAGTATTGGGGCTGGGATCGCTTGAGTAGTGGAGCCTTTCACCGCTCTCCCGAAAATGATGAGAACGTGCTAGCATCGTACTACGGGCTGCCAACGCTGTCGCTTCGTGGTGGGTGGGTAGCAAGCACAGCAGGGCCACGGGGTGGTGGCGGGCCTGGCATGCCACGCCAGCGCAGAGCAGACTGAACCTGCATGGGCCAAGCCTGAGTGGTGCCTGAATGATGCAATGGAGCCAACGCTGGGTCTGGCCTACTCCGCAGCTGCCACCTTCCACCTGATGCGCACGAACCAGAGCGGCTTCCGGGTGAGGGACCGCTGGTGTCGCCTCGCTGTTCTCACAGTATGATTTTATGCAGCCGCCAGTCAAGTGATCACAGTATGCAGCCGCCAGTCAAGTCGTGATAGCCTCACAACAGTTTCCCTCCTGCTACCCACCTGTCAGGTCGATGCCGACGCGCGAGATGTGGCCAATCAGCAGCAGCGGGATGCTTTCATGTATGCAGACGATATCCATCCGTTTGGGCCAACTGGGCATCGGTACGCTCGGAAGGTTGGGTTCAGAAGAGGGAATATGGCATGACCGGGGTGCACCGTCCCCGCTGCTCACGCCAGCGCTAAAAAGCAGTAAGTAACTTTGGCCATTCCCAACCCACCACCAATCACTGCATCGTTTGCAGGTACTTGGCCGAGCTGCTAATCGGCCTGACCCAGACCGCGACGGGCGGCCTGCTGGCGGCACCATGGGGCGTGGCAGAGGAAGCGGCTTTGGCCGAGCCACTGCCCCCGCCCATGATCCCAGGAAATGCTGAAAAACACTCTACAGTCTGCATGCTCCGCAAGCAGTTCGGCCCCACCGTCGTTAATGCTTCGGGTTTCAGCTGGGTCAATGAACGGCCCCAGGTGCGCGTGCCCCCGCTTCTTTGTGGGCATATGTGTGTATGCTGGCCTACAGACTCATCCGCCCTCCCCGCCTTGCTCGCCCCCTCACCCCCACCCCCACCCCCACCCCACCTCACCCACTCACCCACCACCACCACCACCCCAATCAGGCAGTAAACGTCAACCAGCAGAAGTGGGGGTGGGTGGCCAAGGTGGGTGGCGCAACTGCCGACATCTTGTTGGACACGCGCAGCAGCGACAAGGTGGGCTGGAGCTGGAATGAACGCCGGGAGCTGGGCAGGACAGGTAGCAATATCAACAACAACAACTGTGGACATTTTCTTTTTGGGGGGACGGTAGAGAATGTGGACCTCCGACTGTGTGCCCAAGCGTGCTGTGATGGCTGCGAGCCTTGCCATATATCCTTCCCTGCCTCTGCAGGATTCTAATACATCGGCGGCAGGGGCACAGGAGCTGAAAAATCAGGCACTGATTGGCTACATGGCTTCGTACGAGCACATGGGACAGGCGCGGGTGGAGTGTGTGGCGAACTGTAGCTGCAATGCAACACAGTTCGATGCGCTCTGGAGCGTGCGTGCCAGTGTGATGCAGTTCCACCCAGTCCTAGTGACGCAGCATGAGGCCTGCCGGCTGCGGGTGACGGTGCTCAATGAGACTCGCGACCCTGGAGGTGGAAAAAAGGTGCGGCCTTCACCTACTGCCGCTGCCTGCAATCCAGGATATCTTATGTACCTCCTGAATACTTGCTAATGGTGTACATGTTGCAGATCAAGTTGTCTGGGCTCATCGTGCTGCCGCCCGAGGCCTGGGACTTCAGCTCTGATGTGTGGGGCACTGGGGAGGGTGCTGCACTACGTGTCGGTGGCTTCTTGGGTGCCTTCAATTAAGGTTGAGGCTGGTCATCTTTGGCGCGCCCCGCTGCCTCCACAAGGCTGGCGGCACGCGCACATGATAACCGCCTACGGGGACTGTCTGCAGCCGCCACCGGCATGCGGCAGTCTGCCTCACCAGGTCCCTGGGGACTGTGCGACTGCTACGTAGGCCACTCCCGGCGCTTCTGTAATAGTTAACGACGCAATTGCTTTCGCATGCATGCACGCTGGCGAGCTCCCTCTCTCTTCTAATCCCTTTAAGCTTCGCGTCCCGTAATCCCACGAGCTGCGCCTGAGCCAAACAAGTTGTCGGCCGAGTGCCAACTTGCTGCTGCCTCAGCAACGCAATGGGCAAGCACAACGGCCGTGCGCGCAAGAGCGGCCTGCCCGTGGGGTCGGCGCTCGTCAACCGCGCCCGGCGGGAGGGGCGAACGGGCGGCGCCACCGCCCACCTGCACACCACCGACGCGGACGACGGGCGAGGCGGCAACATGCAGAGCGTGCTCGAGAGCAACGACCTGGATGAGCTGATGACGATGGTGCGTGGGATGACAGACTGGAAGGGGGTTGCTGGTAAAGGCATGGAGACACCCCTCTTACATGGTTGCTGGTAAAGGCATGGAGACACCCCTCTCACGCGCCTGCAGGCCTCGCTGGCGGGGCGCGACTTCAGCGCCGAGAAGGGCCACGGCGTGGTTGTGCTCAGCACTGGCGCCGCCGTCGCACCGGTTGACATGGAGGTGAGTGGCGCAGCACACTATTGCAAGGCACCATGTGAGAAGGACCAGCTGCCAACTCGCACTGGTGCTCTCCTTTGTGGCACACCTGGGTGCAGCGCCAGGAGGCCGAGCGGCGCGAGGCGGAGGAGCGCAATCGGCACAGGTGCGCCGCCATGCGTGCAGCGCACCGCGTCGCTGTGCCGGGGCAGGACTTGAGGGCTTGCCATTCTGCCTCGCAGGTTGCGAATCCCGCGCCGCCCAGCGTGGACCGCCCAGACCACGCCTGAGCAGCTCGACGAGCAGGAGCGCAGGTGGGTGGCTCAGGACAGGCCTGTGCCAGCCACAATAACGAACGCCGTACTCTGCCAACCCGCCGCCCCCTGCTCCCTTTGGCACAGTTCCTTCTACGCCTGGCGCCGCGAGCTGGCCGCACTGGAGCAGGACGAGCGTGTGGTGCTCACGCCATTCGAGAAGAACCTGGAGGTCTGGCGCCAGCTGTGGCGCGTGCTGGAGCGGTCGGACATCGTGGTGCAGGTGCGCAGCCTTTATGCGTTGGCCCTCCCCAGCGGCCGAAAAGGGGGACAGGGAGGAGAGCTCCGCTGCGTGCCTGCTAATTGTCCCCCTCCCTCCCGTGTCCCTGCCTGCCTGCTTGCCTCTGCGCAGGTGGTGGACGCGCGCGATCCGATGACCTATCGCAGCGAGGACCTGGAGGCCTATGCACGCGAGCTCCATGCGGCCAAGGCCTCGCTGCTGCTGCTCAACAAGGCTGACCTGCTGCCGCGCGAGCTGCGCAGGTGGGCTGGTGGGCGGCCGGGACGGCATTGCTCGCCAGCCTCTTGGGGGCGGCTCGCAACCACCGCACGCGATTCCCTCCCGCCGCTCATAAGTGCCACGCGCGATCACACCCGCCTTGCTGCGCGCAGCGCTTGGGCCGATTATTTTGACGCGCGGGGGCTCGACTATGCCTTCTGGTCGGCCACGGCGGGCGCGGAGGCCTGCTCACAAGACGCTGCCATTGCAGCAAGGGCTTCCATTACCCACGTGCCATGCCACGAGGACCCTCGCGCGACGGTGCTGGGGGTCGAGGACCTGCTGGCGCTGCTGGAAGCCCGGGCCTCGGCTGCCGTGCAGGCCGCAGGGACAGCGAGTGGCGAGGGCCAGGAGACGCCCAGCGGCACCAGCAGGGGCGGCGCCGGCAACAGGCTAATGGTTGGCCTGACTGGCTACCCCAACGTGGGCAAGTCCAGCACCATCAATGCGCTGTTTGGCAGGTGGGCTGGCCACGCTGTGAGTCCAACATGCAACATCTGCTGGCGAACTGCACTGCACCCATAAGCCTGGTCTTCGCGGCTCCCCTGCAGCAAGAAGACAGCGGTGGCCGCCACGCCCGGCAAGACCAAGCACTTCCAGACTCTCAACATCAGCGATCGCCTCTGCCTCTGCGACTGCCCGGGCTTGGTGCTGCCGCAGTACGCGCACAGCAAGGCGGAGATGGTGGCGGCAGGTAGGGCACAGCCGGCACGCTTGCACGCATGCGGCACGGCATGCGCCAACACGCTTTGGCTAAGCCTGCTGTTTTGACTTGCAGGCGTCATCCCCATCGATCGGCTCACTGATGTGCGAGCACCGGTTGACGTCGTGGCACAGCGCTGCTCGCGGCACCAACTGGAGGCCGTGTATGGGCTGCACCTGCCAGCAGAGCCATCCCAGCCTGCTGGCGACCCAGTGGGACCGGCGCCTGCTGCTCACCAAGCCCCCTCTGCTGCCCAGCTGCTGCGGGCGCTGGCGATGGCGAGGGGGTGGGTGGGGGCATCGGGGCTGCCAGACGAGACACGGGCGGGCAGGTGGGTTGGTGCTATGTTGCCTGTGCTTGCCATTGTGTTTTGTTCTGCCACGTTTGAAAGAGTGATTGTCGCCGGCCATGATGTGCCTGTGAGGTTCGGTGTGCAGGCGCATCCTCAAGGATTATGTGGACGGCAAGCTGCTGTTCTGCAAGCCTCTGCCCGACGCCAGTCCCGCCGTGCGTGCCGTGGCCGCGGCAGTAGCGCAGCACGGTACAGCAGCTGTGGTCGGCTCGCAAGCAGCTGCATCGGCAGGGGCGCCCCTGGCAGCAAGGCAAGCAGCAGAGCAGCAGCAGCAGCAGCCGCAGAAGCATGCGGCGAATGCCGCTGCTATCAGCTCACAGAGAGAAGGGCAGGCCACCAGCGACGCCGCTGGCCCACTGCACCTGGACTCCGCCGACCTGGACTTGCTCGACTCTCTTGACGCCATGCAGCTGGGGCCTGGCAGCACGGGGGTGAAGAAGGCAGGGCAGTCCACACGCGCCGCCCACAAATTCCACAAGAAGCCCGCACGCAGCAAGGGCAACAGGGGCCAGCGGGGCGAGCAGGGCGGTGGCGCGGGCACGGCGACCGCGTATGATGGCGCGCCACTGACTATGGGCAAGCGCGGTGGCCTGGTGCGGATCCCCGTGTGATTTGAATTGAATGCCAATCTTGAACAAGCATGGGCCTGCCTGGTGCTGTCGATACATGTTCCTAAATGAGATGGGCCAACGCACGTCCCAGGGCCCCCAGGACGCCCGCAAGGGGGGGGAAGAGGGAGGTCTCGCCTGCGCTGTGAGCCGCAGGTGCCTGCCGCTGCACGGCGAGCAGTCACCCCCTCAACTGACCCCTCCCCCCTGAGAAGTGACTGGCCATTGCCATTGTTCGCTTGCAAATTCACACCAGCGGGCACAGGTGATGCCACGGTGCTGCGCCCACACGCGCCGCAGTCGAGGCAAGCACCTCAGCGCCAGTGGCTCAGCTCAGTTGCCGGGGGTGAACTTGGTGGCGACTGCATAAAGGGAGGACGCAATGGAACAGGTCGAGGTTAAGGAAGTGGGGCAGTGGTGCAAAACAACAAATGGGGGGTGCCAGCTACCCATTCCACACTCACAGTTCCAGGCGTTCACGGCGCCAGGGTCCTCGAGGTGCGCCAGCAGGTTATCCAGGGGGCCCTTGCCGGTCACGATAGCCTACGTAGCGCGCAGACACAGGCAGGGCGCCACAGTAAGCACCTGAGCCACACGGACACTGCCTTGCCAACACCTTCCCCCCCCACCTGCACGAAGAAGCCGAACATGGAGAACATGGCCAGGCGGCCGTTCTTCAGCTCCTTGACCTTGAGCTCAGCCAGGCTGTCGGGATCGTCAGCCAGGCCCAGGGGGTCTGCACGGGAGCGCGGGCAGTTGGGGCCGCGTCAGTTTCAGGATGCTCCCAGCGCATCAGGGGGGATGCAAACGCAGGAGGCGCCAGTGTGCGGGCAGCCCCCCAATGAGCCGCACCGAAGAACGAGCCGCCGGGGTAGAGCTTGTCGCGGCCCTCAATGCCGGGCGACTCGCCAGCCGCGCGGAAGGTCTCGGCCTGCGACATCAGGATCACCTGTTGTAGGGAAAGGAGGGAGGGAGGGAGGAGGGAGTTCAGAGAACTAGGAGAATTGGGGGCCCTCCGTGCGACGGGCGCGTCGGAGCAGCGGGGCGGCCGCGTGCGGGACGGGCGTGGCGCGCGCGATCCGCTCCCCGCCCACCTGCACAACGAGCGTGGCGACGATCGACTGCGCGTGCACGATGCCGGGGTTGCCAAGGTAGTTGAGGCCGTCCTCGGAGAAGATCTGGGCGCCGGCCTTGAACCACACGGCCTCGCCGAACTGCACGCCGCTGTACTTCTCAAGCACCTCGGGCAGGATGCAGCTGCGCGGGGCGCGGGCGAGGGACGGCGTGTTGCACAAGCTGCGGCAGCTGGTTGCGCGCGAGGGCTTTGCGCATCTGCCCCTCCGGCGTGCGCAAGCGCTCACGCTCACCCCAGGGCGCCGAGCATGGCCCAGCGGCCGTGGATGACCTCAATCTCGCGGTAGCGCGCAAAGGTCTCGGGGTCGGCCGACAGGCCGGCCGTGTCCCAGCCGTAGTCGCCGGGGTACTCGCCTGCGGCGGGGCGGGGGCGGGCGCAGCGGCTAAGACACATGCCCCCAACATACGCCACCCCACACAGGCAGCACGGACCCCCAGCGTCCCAGCACCCAGCGCTCACCGCTCAGGTACGAGGGCACGGCACCGTCGGAGAAGGGGCCCAGGAACTTGGGGCGGTCAGCACCTGCAGCGGTGGGACCCAGACAGTGTGGTTGGGCGGCGGCCATTAGAGCACGAGATGGCTAGGGTGCGGGGCGCGAAGAAGAGGCATGGGAGGCACTGAACTCGCCACAACGTTCACTCACCATACCAGATGCTGTCGCTGCTGGAGGGCTTGGCCTGCGGCAATAGAGGATGATGAGAGTGGGTGTTCCAGGCCCGCACGCGCGGTGCACCCCACATGCCAGCCCCCCTGTCTCCATCGCTGCGCCAGAGATGTTGGGAGGCAGATGCGGTCCGCGGCAGGCCCAGGCCAGCGAGGGCAGCGAGCGTATCATGAGGGTGAGGCAGGGACTCGCCTTCACCGTGCGGCGCATGGTGGTGGTGGCGCGCTGCAGGCAACATGGGGGGCGGCGCTGAGCAGCTGGGGAGGCAGGGGAGCGCGCAGGGCCAGGCGCTCACCTTGGCCACAGAGCCAGCGCCCACGAAGATGCGGGACACGACAGCGGTCTGCATGGTGGCGACTAGTGGTGGCTCTAGGAGAGAGTGGAGGGAGGAGAGCGACGAGGAGGCCCCAGCAGCAGCACTTGTAGGCCAGGGCCGCAGGAACCGAGACCCAGGGGATGAGCCAGATTTCATTTGTTCTCTCCTCATTCACGCTTGGGCGTCTTCTTCTTCTTCTCCTACCCCAACCGGTCCTCGCCTGCCCTGCGCTCATGATCCACACCAGGTCCTGACTGTATTTGATTCCATGNTTGATGGCTGAAAGACTGAAATCCCAGGGCACCACCTGTGCGGGGGAGAAGCACAATGCACGCACGTACTGATATCTGCACCTTCTCATTTCAGTCGCCACTTGGGCGCAACATGGCGCCAGAGGCTCACCATCCCGTTGCAGGTTATGAGCAGGGGCCTCCCTCGTGGCGACGCTGGCGGCGGCTGCTGGGACTCCATGCGCTGCTGTGCGCCAGCCTCAGCGTCGCTGGCCTGGCCTTGCTCCTGTGCTGCAGTTGCGGCCTCCTGCTCCCGCTCCCACTGCTCCTGCTTGGCCGGGTCCCAAAACAGGGGCTCCAACCTGCATGGCAAACATTGCTGCTAGTGCCAGCGGTGCTCCACGCTCCCAACCACGCACCTGACCCTCTCAGCTCGCACACGCGATAACAGTCACGCGCACCTGAGGCTGATGCCCTGCTCTTGCATCTTCTTCACCACACAGTCCGCCACCTTATTGAGGCGCAGCACGCGTCTGATGCCGGCCCTGCACAGCATACCCTTACGTGCAACGCCTGGTTCGCCGAACCCGCGCGGGAGGGGCCCCTGCCGGGCAGCCGCCAGGTCATGCCCCCTGGCGGCCAGGTCCCTCTGCAGACCTTACGCCAGCAATTGCCTCATCGGCACGGTGCCTGCATGGCCCCGCCGCCCTGCCTTCGTTGATCCCCCGCTCAATCCCCCTGCTCCTCCACCAGTTGGAGCAGTGTTCCGGCCGCTCCTGCCCTGCCGTCTTGTTCCCAGATCCACCTTGCGCAGAGCAGGATGTCTCCCAGTGTCGTTGGCTGCCCGGCAGGTGGTTCTGCGCAGGTGGAGGCCTCGGGAGGCATGGCAGCGTCATTGCACTCTGCAGCGGTTCAGCAGTCATTGTAGCAGCGACGACTCTTTCTGCAAGGAGGGCTGTGAGCGTGCAAGCCACAAGGCGTTGCCTCCCATTCAAGTAGTGTGGTGACCTTGCACATGCTGTGGGGCGACAGAGGGAGCCGCTTAGGGGGCGGAAGAGAAACAGGGCAAACAACAGGGTTCTGCGAAGCTGGTGCATGCGAGGCAGATTGGCACAGCGTGATAGTACAGGAGAGATACACGGGCAGATGCCGCTGGCTCTGCTCTTAGCCATCTCAGCACGTCACCCTTCAGCCAAACGTGTTCTCCCCAGAGTACTGCACAGGGCGCGTGGATGGTGGCGTGTGCAACTGTGCACCAGGCACCTGCCCGACCTCGCACGTCGACCGCCGCCCCCACCGTGCATGCACGACAGTGGCAGCGCGCCCTGGCAGGCGGCGCGCCCTGGCAGGCAGCAGCGCACCGCACCGTGATGTACAGGAAGCCGTCCTCGTCGCGGTGGTCGGCATACACGTCCGCCATCAGCGCGGCAGTGGGCGGGAGCACGTTGCGCACAAACATGAAGATGGCCTTCTCAGGGCTGACCTGCACAAACAGAATCCGGGGGGGGGGGGGTGCAAGGGCGCCACACAGAGTGGCACCTGTCTGCCGCGTGTGCAGAAGAGTAGGTCACGAAAGCCGGCCAGTGTGCCACGCGCCTTGATGCGCTTGCGGATGACGTAGACAAACTGGCCGACAGTGAGGTCGGCCGGCACGAGGTACTTCTTCTTGTCAATGTCGGGGATGTCGCTGCGCTCCGCCTTCTCCACAATCACCTGCACGCAAGGGGGCGGCAACAGACATAGCGGGGCATGGGATGCTAAGAACGGGCCGCGTGCGATCCTGTGGTGCACACAGGTGGTGGATGCTCTTCCGTTGAAGCTCTGCGCACCGGGATGCGGTCGGGGTACTTCTCGCGGATGCGCTGGGCCTCCGCCTGCCGCTTCTCTGCAGGCGAGGCGGGAGCGGCGGGGCGGGGGTGATCCGTCGCCTGCCAGCGCACACCCGACAGCGCGCACGAGCCTCCGCAGCAAGGGCTGGGGTTTCGTAGGGACGCGCGCAGGTTGGCTTTGCTGCCCGAGCAAGCAGGAGGCCTCCGCCCCACTCCAGCCCTCCGGCGGCTGCCCGGGCCTACCTAGAGGGTGCTCTTCCTTGAAGGACTTTCCGCGCGGCATCTCGCTGCCTCGCGCCTTGTGGAGCTTCCCTGCCGCGAAGCGAAGCCCTATTTACAGCAAGAGCGCTTGAAAATGCGATTGCGCGTTGACTCTGTGACCTCAGACTGCCTGCCCGTAGGGCGCCGCCACCGGGGCACAAAGCAAGACGCTGACCAACGAGGCACGCATGCAGATAGCATGTGCAGAACACGCAGAACTCCTCTCAGCCAGGCATCCTGATGGCGGGCAGGCGCAAGGGGGTACGCCCATCGCGCACGTCATACGCCAGCACAAGGTCATCAGAGCATTTCCATATCCACTGCTTGATGGCTGAAAGACTGAAATCCCAGGGCACCACCTGTGCGGGGGAGAAGCACAATGCACGCACGTACTGATATCTGCACCTTCTCATTTCAGTCGCCACTTGGGCGCAACATGGCGCCAGAGGCTCACCATCCCGTTGCAGGTTATGAGCAGGGGCCTCCCTCGTGGCGACGCTGGCGGCGGCTGCTGGGACTCCATGCGCTGCTGTGCGCCAGCCTCAGCGTCGCTGGCCTGGCCTTGCTCCTGTGCTGCAGTTGCGGCCTCCTGCTCCCGCTCCCACTGCTCCTGCTTGGCCGGGTCCCAAAACAGGGGCTCCAACCTGCATGGCAAACATTGCTGCTAGTGCCAGCGGTGCTCCACGCTCCCAACCACGCACCTGACCCTCTCAGCTCGCACACGCGATAACAGTCACGCGCACCTGAGGCTGATGCCCTGCTCTTGCATCTTCTTCACCACACAGTCCGCCACCTTATTGAGGCGCAGCACGCGTCTGATGCCGGCCCTGCACAGCATACCCTTACGTGCAACGCCTGGTTCGCCGAACCCGCGCGGGAGGGGCCCCTGCCGGGCAGCCGCCAGGTCATGCCCCCTGGCGGCCAGGTCCCTCTGCAGACCTTACGCCAGCAATTGCCTCATCGGCACGGTGCCTGCATGGCCCCGCCGCCCTGCCTTCGTTGATCCCCCGCTCAATCCCCCTGCTCCTCCACCAGTTGGAGCAGTGTTCCGGCCGCTCCTGCCCTGCCGTCTTGTTCCCAGATCCACCTTGCGCAGAGCAGGATGTCTCCCAGTGTCGTTGGCTGCCCGGCAGGTGGTTCTGCGCAGGTGGAGGCCTCGGGAGGCATGGCAGCGTCATTGCACTCTGCAGCGGTTCAGCAGTCATTGTAGCAGCGACGACTCTTTCTGCAAGGAGGGCTGTGAGCGTGCAAGCCACAAGGCGTTGCCTCCCATTCAAGTAGTGTGGTGACCTTGCACATGCTGTGGGGCGACAGAGGGAGCCGCTTAGGGGGCGGAAGAGAAACAGGGCAAACAACAGGGTTCTGCGAAGCTGGTGCATGCGAGGCAGATTGGCACAGCGTGATAGTACAGGAGAGATACACGGGCAGATGCCGCTGGCTCTGCTCTTAGCCATCTCAGCACGTCACCCTTCAGCCAAACGTGTTCTCCCCAGAGTACTGCACAGGGCGCGTGGATGGTGGCGTGTGCAACTGTGCACCAGGCACCTGCCCGACCTCGCACGTCGACCGCCGCCCCCACCGTGCATGCACGACAGTGGCAGCGCGCCCTGGCAGGCGGCGCGCCCTGGCAGGCAGCAGCGCACCGCACCGTGATGTACAGGAAGCCGTCCTCGTCGCGGTGGTCGGCATACACGTCCGCCATCAGCGCGGCAGTGGGCGGGAGCACGTTGCGCACAAACATGAAGATGGCCTTCTCAGGGCTGACCTGCACAAACAGAATCCGGGGGGGGGGGGGTGCAAGGGCGCCACACAGAGTGGCACCTGTCTGCCGCGTGTGCAGAAGAGTAGGTCACGAAAGCCGGCCAGTGTGCCACGCGCCTTGATGCGCTTGCGGATGACGTAGACAAACTGGCCGACAGTGAGGTCGGCCGGCACGAGGTACTTCTTCTTGTCAATGTCGGGGATGTCGCTGCGCTCCGCCTTCTCCACAATCACCTGCACGCAAGGGGGCGGCAACAGACATAGCGGGGCATGGGATGCTAAGAACGGGCCGCGTGCGATCCTGTGGTGCACACAGGTGGTGGATGCTCTTCCGTTGAAGCTCTGCGCACCGGGATGCGGTCGGGGTACTTCTCGCGGATGCGCTGGGCCTCCGCCTGCCGCTTCTCTGCAGGCGAGGCGGGAGCGGCGGGGCGGGGGTGATCCGTCGCCTGCCAGCGCACACCCGACAGCGCGCACGAGCCTCCGCAGCAAGGGCTGGGGTTTCGTAGGGACGCGCGCAGGTTGGCTTTGCTGCCCGAGCAAGCAGGAGGCCTCCGCCCCACTCCAGCCCTCCGGCGGCTGCCCGGGCCTACCTAGAGGGTGCTCTTCCTTGAAGGACTTTCCGCGCGGCATCTCGCTGCCTCGCGCCTTGTGGAGCTTCCCTGCCGCGAAGCGAAGCCCTATTTACAGCAAGAGCGCTTGAAAATGCGATTGCGCGTTGACTCTGTGACCTCAGACTGCCTGCCCGTAGGGCGCCGCCACCGGGGCACAAAGCAAGACGCTGACCAACGAGGCACGCATGCAGATAGCATGTGCAGAACACGCAGAACTCCTCTCAGCCAGGCATCCTGATGGCGGGCAGGCGCAAGGGGGTACGCCCATCGCGCACGTCATACGCCAGCACAAGGTCATCAGAGCATTTCCATATCCACTGCTTGATGGCTGAAAGACTGAAATCCCAGGGCACCACCTGTGCGGGGGAGAAGCACAATGCACGCACGTACTGATATCTGCACCTTCTCATTTCAGTCGCCACTTGGGCGCAACATGGCGCCAGAGGCTCACCATCCCGTTGCAGGTTATGAGCAGGGGCCTCCCTCGTGGCGACGCTGGCGGCGGCTGCTGGGACTCCATGCGCTGCTGTGCGCCAGCCTCAGCGTCGCTGGCCTGGCCTTGCTCCTGTGCTGCAGTTGCGGCCTCCTGCTCCCGCTCCCACTGCTCCTGCTTGGCCGGGTCCCAAAACAGGGGCTCCAACCTGCATGGCAAACATTGCTGCTAGTGCCAGCGGTGCTCCACGCTCCCAACCACGCACCTGACCCTCTCAGCTCGCACACGCGATAACAGTCACGCGCACCTGAGGCTGATGCCCTGCTCTTGCATCTTCTTCACCACATAGTCCGCCACCTTATTGAGGCGCAGCACGCGTGGCGCGTTGAGCTTGCTCAGCAGGAGTGCCGGCAGGTCCGACCCCTGCACAGCAGCAGATGTGGGGAACAGTCGGGCGAATCCAAATGCTCGAGCCCCATTGCATGTGCAACAGTAGCAACGTGCCTCCATCGGCGTCAGCTGGAAGGCAGTCTTAAGCTCCTTGCCCGCCGGGTATTGCTGCCGCAGCACACAGTCCGCCACCCAGCCAGGCACCTCCCTGCCCTGCTCCTCGCTACCGTCGAGTTCGATGGTGGCACATGTCCATGGAACTGTGGAACATGCATCCTGTCAGTCAACCAGCCAATCCTGGTCATGCCGTGGACATTGCTGTTCCCACCTGAGTCGCCGCCCGTGATCATGATCAGCGGCGGCGAGGTGCAGCTGAAGCTGAAGGCTGGCAGGCTGGCAGGCGAGTCACTGCTGCTGCGCGTGGCACCTGCGCGCTGAGAGTGCACTGCACTGCCTGGTCCACTGCACAACAGAGACAGGAGTGCTGCTGATCAGCAGCAGCAACAGCGAAGCAGGGGCCGACAACAGCTGCCTGCTGCTGCTGCTGGAGCAATGCGATTCGATCCTTACCGGGCGGCATCTGGAGATCCCGCCACAGCATGTGCGAGCGGCCCTCTCTGTTGCTGCTGCTGCTCTGCAAAGCCTGCTGCGTGCTCTGAGGCAAGGTCTGGACCCAGCTGCGCCACTGCGGCCATATCCTCCACCTGTCGCTGCCGGGCGTCCACCCAGCCGTGGAACAGCGCCTTGAGCATCTGCTCTCCGAGATTGAGTTTTTCATCAGGGGGCGCGTCGGCAAACCCCAGGTCCTGCGCGTAGCACTCGGCATGGAAACACTGCGGCGTTTGCAGGTGCCCCGCCAGGCTTCCTGCAGCACCAAGAATGTGGGGGGGGTAGGAAAGGCAGTCCAACTGATTGGTCGAAAAATGGAAGATGAAAAACATGACTCCTTTGATCTGCGGCGCTCACCCAGCTTGGTGTCTGGTGAGAACCAGGGCGACACGCAGTGCGTGGGCTGGAATAGCTCCCGCTCCACTTCTTGCATGTCGCGCTGCCCATACTCCCGCACCACGGCGCCAGCTGCAGTGGGAGGGATGCGTGCCATGGCATCAGCATGGGGCAGCGGCAATCGGAGCAGGCAGAGAGGGGAGACGGGCTGCTGCCGTGGCGCCCCACACCTGTAACGTCCCACAGCTGCACGCTGCCCTCAGCGTCCTGGGTCAGCACATGCCGGCGGTCGGTCATCACCGCAGCTGCCAGGATGGGCGGCAGACCAGGGATGCAGGCTGCCGGCTGTGCCTGCCGTGGCGGCGGGCAAGAAGCTGCAGACCGAGCAAAGGGGAAGGGATATTGACAAGCATGGACAGCTTCTGCTGTTCCAATGGCCTGCAAGCCGCGCAGCCACGCACCTGCTCCTGCAAAGCGCATGCGCGCACGCTGGGCGGGGGACGGTCCTGCCACAAATGCGCAGCCTTCCTGCTCGCTGCTGCGCCGTAGCAGCCCCCCTCCTCGGGGCGTGACGGGTGCCGCAGCTGGGAACTCGCCGTCCACACTCCACAGCCGGACGGTGGAAGCCTCGGTGGCAACCCACACGCCGCCGACACTGCCATCCCTGGCACCGCCAGGGCCCAATGCCACACTGGTGATGGGCTGCTGCTCGCGCAGCAGCAGCTCGGCTGTGCGCGTGGCCAGGCTGGTCCGGTACACGCAGCCATCCCGGCCCCCGCTGTACGCTGCATGGAAGCCAGGATCCACGTCCAGCGCCCACACTGAGTCGGTGTGAATCGCCATTGTGGACACGCAGCGCTGCTGGCCCAGGTTCCACAGGCGCAGGGCGTGGTCCGACCCCCCCGACAGCAGCAGCGTGCCGTCGGGGCTCAGCGCCAGCGCCCGCACGTTGTCGGTGTGCCCCACCAGCCGCATCGCCTGTGCGGACCGGTGGCAGTTTGGCTCTGTCAGAAAGGTGCCAAACACACATCAGCACCCAGTCAGAGTAAAGCATAGAGGCACTTCTGGTTACTTCTCCAGCCCATCCGCACCTGTACGCCAGAGCGCGTGTCCAATAGCCGGATGGCGTGGTCGGTGCATCCCGCAGCCACCAGGCGTGCGCCAGGGTCCATGGCCAGCGCGTATATGCTGCTGCCGCCCGCCTCTCGGCGGATGGGCACCAACTCACTGGCCTGCACAGCAGCCACAAAATATCACACCTACAATGCGCGTAGATGTGCAGCACGAGTGGAACGCACCCAGCACGGCAGGAAGCGCCCCGTGCATGCGCAAGGTCATGCGCAAGTAGCCCACAGCTCACCGTGCTCCGCAGCACAGCCTGCAGCCTGGCCACGTCCCACAGCAGCACCTCGCCGCGGAGGCCCCCCGACGCCACTACGCCAGCAGGCTCGGCAGCAGCCAGGCACGTCACGTAGTCAGAGTGGCCAGACAGGCAGGCC
This sequence comes from Chlorella sp. A99, assembly GCA_003063905.1. Classification (NCBI taxonomy): domain Eukaryota; kingdom Viridiplantae; phylum Chlorophyta; class Trebouxiophyceae; order Chlorellales; family Chlorellaceae; genus Chlorella; species Chlorella sp. A99. Next base: position 225,835 of record PCFQ01000075.1, on the reverse strand, counting down.
CTCGCATGCATGGTGGGTGTGCTGCTGCCCTGGCTGCTGCCGCCAGTGTCTTGAGCCGTGGGCGCCCACACGCGGAGCGTGCGGTCGGACGATGCTGAGACCAGCAACCCCTGCAGCTGCGCGAGGGCGGTTACCCAGTCTGCGTGGCCGCGGTATGTGGCAACCAGCGGCGGCGACAGTGGCCGCTGCTTCTGCTGCTGCGTGAGATGCTGCATTTGCTCGCTGACGTCCCACCTGCATGTACAGGAGCAAGGACGCTGTCGCGCCCAAGATGCTGCTGCATAACGTGTCTTGCATGCAAAACGCAGTCCCTCCTTACTGCTTGACGAGCGAGTCCCTGGACCCTGTCCACAGGTGCCGCTGGTCTGGTGAGAGCAGCAGTGCATTGATGCTGGCCGTGTGCTGCAGCGGGGCAGCGGTAGGCGGCGGCGGGCAGGTTAGCACGCGCGCGCGATGTCGCCGACAAGCATTGCTAGTGCTCTGCATCTGCACCATCTGAACTAGACGTGCCTGAAGTCCCGCTCGTCTAAAACAAAAGGAGACGGTTCGCTCGCGCTTCGCCATCATCAGGCTCGCCCCAGATGCGCCGCCTCGCCCGGTGTCCGGTGATGGCGGCGTCGCCGCTCTGCACGATGAAGTTGTGCTGCAGGTTGTAGAACAGGCAGTTGTTTAGTAGATGACGTTGCAAAGTGCGTGACCGCACGTCGCAGCAAGATGACCGGGCGGGCGGGCGGGCGGGGAAGCTCCCCCCTTGGCTCCAGGCCAACGCCGCACTTGAGAAAGTTGGTGGAGGCCTTGGGGCCGTCCTCCACAAACAGGTCGAAGATCAAGTCGCCCTTTGACGTCTCGATGAGCACGCTCTGGCCTTGTAGACGATCAGACGGGCAGCTGGAGCGCCAAATCGGAGAACAATTACCACCTCTCAGGCCTTCCTCGCACTGCGAGTCGCAGGAAGCCGGGAAGACTCTCCTCGCAGAGAGCCTCTCTACTGCCCTCCTTGATCGAAGTCTTATGAATAAGTTCAGCAAACTCAATTTATCGCCCTGTTCCTCACTCCTTGATTGAGCTCAACCTCCCGTGCCTTGGTGCTGTGGTGGCGATGTTCTGGCGGGTGCGCGCTGCAAACGATTGCAGGAATGGGCCTGGGTGGAAGCTAGGTGGAGCGCGCTTCCATTAGCTGCGCTCACGCTTGACTTGCCCTCCCCTCGCTACCTGTGCAGGTCAGCGGGCTCAACACAGGTGCGCGGGGATCGGTGGCCTGCGGCAGCGTGCGCGGCGGCCTGCCCGCCACCCCGCCAACTCCCCCTCCCTGCCGTGCTTCCAGCCTCCCCCGTCGACTCCATCCTCGACAAGGACAGCTTCACGCTGGAGGAGCTGCTGGACGAGGATGAGCTGATCCAGGAGTGCAAGTCGCTCAATGCGCGGCTGAACAACTACCTCAAGGAGCGCAACACAGTGGAGAAGCTGGTGAGGGCAGGCATGGCGAGCTGCTGGTGTCGTCATCGTTACTCGAGAGTGGGCAAGGGCTTGCCTGCCAAGTTTAAACCATGCGGAGCTGCTTCAGTCCCAGTCACTCGCCTTGCACCACGCACCCCACGCACCCCGTGCAGCTGCGCTACCTGGTGGAGCCGCCGCCGCCGGGCTGCGAGGACCCCAAGCCGCGCTTCAAGTACCCGTTTGCCGCATGCGAGATCTTCTGCTGCGAGGTGGAGGGCATCTTCAACACGCTGCTGGAGAATGACGACCTGCTGTCGCAGCTCTTCTCCATCCTACAGGCACGCGCGGCTGGCACGCGCTCGCAGCGAGGCCGCGTCCCCACCTTCGCTCAACCAACATGTGTCCCTGCTGCTGCGTCGCAGTCATCGCGGCCCATGAACTGCATGCTGGCGGGCTACTTCAGCCGCGTGATGGGCTCCCTGCTGCTGCGGCGCACCCATGACATCATGGAGTACCTGCAGGCAAGGCTCCAAGGGCGTCCCCAGAACAGTGCTTTCGCGTTCTGGGAAGAGCAGCGCAGTGGGTCAGGCCCGCCAGCCTGATGCATGGCAGCGCCGCCCTGCGTGCAGCGCCACCGGGAGCTGTTGGACCTCATGGCTGAGCACGTCGACACGACCAGCATCGCCGAGGTGCTGGTCCGGCTGGTGGGGGCAGACGACCAGCGGGCGTTCATGCCCAACAGCCACATGCAGGTGGGCTGGGGAGGCCTGGATGCGCCGCAACAGCACGCTGGCGTACGAGGGAGGCCGCAGAGAGGGTAGGACGAACAACCAGTGTGTTCTCCACCCCCGCGCAGTGGCTGTCGGAGACCCGCCTGCTGTACCTATTGCTGGACAAGCTGCAGCCAGACGCGCCAATAGATGCACAGGCAAGCTCGTCAGCCGAGGGCTGCACTCATAGGAAGCGAAGGCGTGCGATGCGCAACAGGAGCGCGAATTCAATGGCTGCTCCCTGCTGCCTGCTGCAGGCCAACGCCGCGGAGATCCTGGCCGCGGTGGCACAGTCGCAGGGGTCCCCACTGACGCGCGGGCTCACCAGCCCCGATTTTTTGGAGCTGCTGTGTGCGCGCGCGCTGGCGCCCTCCCCGTCCGCCGCCGCCACACATGCGCTCAACGTCTGCGTCGCCCTGCTGGACCCGCTGCCGTCCATGCCTGGCGCGGCGTCTGGCGGCGTGGACATTGGGGGCGGCGGCGACATGGGCGGCGGCATGCAGCCAGACCCTGCGGTCCTTGAGACTCAAGAGGTGCTGCGGGCAGAGACCATTCGGTGCATGAGCCGGTCCATCCACGCGCTGGTTGCGCTGCTGGAGGCTGCGCCCGTGATAGCGGAGCTGCACACCACGTACGGCCTGCTGCGGCCGCCCGTGGGTGCTGCCCGCCTAAAGGCAGTGGAGCTGCTGGCAGCGCTGCTGCGGACAGGGGACCCTACCGCAGGCGAGCTTTTGCAAGCCAAATCTGCATGCCCACATCGGGCTCACTGTCTGCGTGTGGCGTGCACGCTACACCCTGCTGCATGCCGCTGCTTCATTTGCCTCTTTCAACGCAATGCCATTCACCTGCAGAGGCGGCGGTGATGTCGACGCGGGGTGTGCAGCTGAGCATGGATCTCCTGCTGGCGGCGCCCTTCAACAATGCGCTGCACCGGCACGTTGCCCAGCTGGTCACTGCGTTCGAGGTCTGCTCTGCAGACGTCACGCGCTTCCTGCTGCACGATTGCCGCCTGCTGGACTGGCTGGTGGGCGCACCTGCAGAAGTCACTCCGGAATGCCACCCTGACGCGGTGCACGCCAATCAGCACTGCCCCTTGCGCGCGGGCTACTGCGGCCACTTGACACAGGTGCGAGCGGGTGCTGTTCAGTCACGCACAGCTCGCTTCAGGATGTCTGCCGGAGTGGTTTTAGTGCCGTCGTGCCTGGTGCAGGTGGCCAATCGTCTGCTGCGCGCGGCAGGCGAGGGCGGCAACCCCGCGCTGGCGGAAGCACTTAAATCCCACGAGGGCTGGCAACGGTTCCTGAGCGAGGTGTGTACAGAGTGTTGGTTGTGAGGGCGTGGATGACAGCAACATGAACATTGCCCATGAACGTCGCCCGAGCGCAGGTGCTGGAGCCCCGCAACACGCTGGAGAGCGTGTTCTCGTGGCAGTGCGGCCGCCCCTCGCTGCATGAGCCAGGTGGGTGGGCTGCTGGTTCTGCCGCACAAACAGACGCACCGACACCCTGCAAGCTGAGAGTTCGTGCGCTGTCTTCTCGCCATCCAGGGATTGAAGGCGAGATGTTTCAGACCGAGCTGGACTTTGGGTCCATGGATAGCGAGGCATTCAGCAGGGATGTCTACCAGCGGTGAGTTGTTGGCTCCCGCAGGTTCCCAAGTGCAGGAGCTGGGGCGTTGCTGGACTGTGCGTACCCTGTGCGCAGTGTCGGCGCGCAGGGTCGCAACATTGGCCAATGGCGGGGGTTCTCCCTCCTGCTGCGGTACTGTGCCACAGATACGGGGTTTACGAGAACGAGGATGAGGAAGTGGAGACGGAGACGCCAGCCTGGGCAGTGGACCTGGCCACAACGGGGGTCGCAGAGGGAGGCAGGGGGGGGGGCGGCAGCCTCCTGCAGCCTGGCAAGCTGCAGCAGCGTGCACCTGTGCCAGAGAGTTGGGACAGCAGCAGCAGCAGCAGCAGCGGGAGTGATGATGAGGGCGAAGGCTTGCGACAACAGCTGGCGGGGGCACCTATTGCTTGCCGCGACAGCGAGGAGGAGCAGGGCCTCAGCATAGCTCCCGCGCCTGATGGAGACATTGTCATCGTCAGTAGCAGCGCAGACAAGGCGCAGCCGCAGCAGCAGGCGCCACCAAGCGGGTCCGCCTCAATGCCTGGTGGCGCGTTGGACGACTCGGATATGATGGACGATGCAGTGATGCTGGACAGTGAGTTTGAGGCTGCAGAACAGCTGGTGGAGCTGCAGCAACACCTGGAGCAGGGCCTGAATCTGGGAGAGGAGGGCAGCAGCAGTGCAGGGGCGCGGGGTGAGCAGCGGCAGGCAGGTGAGGGCGCGTTAGCGGCTGTGTCCGGCTCTGGCGAGGAGGGGCCCCAGCAGCAACCCCCCCAGAGCAGCGAGCAACGCGGGGCCGAGTAGAGCTGGTGCCACTCAAAGCATGCGGATGCCCGATGCTGCCCCCATCTGTAACACAAACGCATTGGCAATCTGCCCAAGCGGCATTGCGGGGCACGACCCACGCCGGGGCAGGGGGGCGGCGCCTGGATGGGCAGGCTCTCTCCACATTTGTCCAAACAGCTCTTGCGCGTCCAGTCCTCCAGTCCTCCAGTCCTAAGCCCACCTCTTACTCATGTCAAGCAATTTGTGTCGTTGGATGGAGGTCTTGGGGCGGGAACATGCAACGGCAGCGTGGGGAGATATGCGCACCACCCCCACCGCCCCGTCTTGCGCGTCGGCAGCTACCTGGCTCTCACACTCCAGACTGCCTTGCCATTGCTACCCATCCCAGGGAAGCAGTATGGCAGTGTCTCATGCGAGGCCTGGGCAGCCAATGGGAACAGCTGAGCTGGCCTGGGACCAACAGTGGAACTAATGTGGGGCGCCCCCCACCTCACACCACCCAACACTCTCGAGATCTCTCGACACCCGCCATTGCCGATCGGCCAGTCTTGGGCTGCATCGTGCCGATGGCCACCGCCACTACCCACCCCGCTGTCCTGCCCGCTCAGGGCGCCTGGGCGAGGCCCCGCAGCCCAGCTGCCTTCGCTGGCAGGCTGCCCGCAAGCGCTCGCCAGCGCACACGCCTCGAAATCCACCGCTCAGCCGCTGCCCAGCAGCAGGCCAGCACCGTAACGGACGCGTCTGTTGCTGGACGGGAGCAGCAGGGCGCCTTGCCTCCGCTGCTGCCGCTGGACGGTGCGCGACCTGACTGCCACCTGGCCAGCGCCCCTTGGCTGGGGCGCTGATTGGCTTCATTCACCCTTGCTCAACTGGGTGTGCGATTGCAGATGGCTACGAGCAGACCTGCACATTCAGCAGCTATGCCAACTGGCTGCTGCCCGGCGCGCTGCTGGTGGGGCGCTACCCCTATGTCGAGTCGAGCAGGTGCGAGGGTGCGTCGAGCCTGGCAGGGGGCTTGTGGGTGAGACCGACACCGACAACACACTGACAACACGGCGCATGCTGAATGCCGCATTGCAGGTGCACCGATCCCATCCAGGGCGAGGCGCAGCTGCGCGCCCTGCTCGAGGCGGGCGTGCGCGTGTTTGTCAGCCTCCAACAGGAGCTGCCGGAGCAGGGGGCGATCAAGATCGGCGGCGTGGGCGGCTTCCTGCCCTACAAAGCCACCGCGCAGGTGCGTGCAGGGGCTCAGCAGGGGCTCGGCTTGCGCGTGTCCTTTCCGTTCAGCCGCCTCCACCGGTGCTTGTTCTTCTCACTGACGCTGCAGCTGATCGCGTCTGCCATGAGCGACCCGCCCTCGCTGGAGGAGGTGGCTGCGCTGCGCACGCCAGAGCTAGACCGCTTCCTGCCGCCCCGGCGCTCGGGCCGCCCCAACCTGTCCTCCACCCGCCACCGCCTCGAGCTCGAGTTTTTGCACTGCCCAGTCCCCGACCTGGGCCTGCCCCAGGTGCGCCCGCCGGACGATCACATGCAACGTGCTGTTGCTGCTCTATGTTTGCTTGAAACACAACATGGCGTGCGCGCATGCAGGAGGCTGCCCTCGAGGCGCTGATTGCCGACGACATTGCGCCGCGGCTGCGGGCGGCGGTGGCGCACGGCGGCGAGGGCGCAGTGTATCTGCACTGCTGGGGCGGCCGCGGCCGCGTGGGCACCGCTGCCGCCTGCCTGCTGGCGCAGCTGTACGGCGTAAGCGCGGAGGAGGCACTCGAACGCGTGCAGGTGTGGAGTCTGTGCGCTGCATTCAACTCATAGTTGCTGCCTGCATCTGAGGCGGACCGCACGAGATTAACCGGCATGGGTCCCGCCCCCCATGCAGCGCGCATTCGACACGCGCCGGGATGAGGCTCGGCGGTCGCCCGAAACAACGGAGCAGCTGGAGTTTGTGCGGAAGTACATCGCAGCGCGGCAGTAGCAGCTTGGGCAGCTTGCCAATGCGTTTGCATTGTTTCGGCATGCAATACCGATGGGGCCAGCGTCAGGCGCCCTGCATGGGGCACCACCAGCTTTCCTTTTGCCCGCTCCTCCCCGACAGAGCTACACAGAGCCGCTGTGGCCCTAGCAGGCGATCTTAACAACACATGAAAAACAACGTGCATCTGGAACGCTAGGGGAGAATGAAAGCGCAGCCGCCTCCTGCTCCGCCGCGCAGCCACCCCCAGTCGCCTTCTTTGGTACCTTGTCGCCGCTGGCTGCTCCCGCCACCTCCATCGCGCCTGGAGGATGCGTGTTGTCGCCGCTGCCCCCGCTTGCCTTGGCCGCCGCTGCCCCTGCACGGAGTACTTATGCGCCACGCCTCAGATGGGCAGCCTGGACGTAGTGCGGGCGAAGCAGCAGGGCACGGAGGCTGTCCCCAGCAGGGGCAACGGACGCACCTGTTGCCAGCTCCGCTGCCGTGCCCTGCGCTGCGCCCTGAGCTGCTGCAGCTGAGCTGCCGCGGTCCTGCTGCTGCTGCTGCTCAGCCGCCGGCGGCGTGGTCACACCCTTGGCCGCCGGAGCCTCGGCGGCATGGCACGGCATGCTGCTGGTCAAAGATCTACCAGCGGCGTGGCAGGTGAACGCCGACCTGTCGGCGGCAAAGCGCCAGCTGGCTGCAGACCTGCGGTGCTTTGAGATTGACGCTGACGCAGTGCTCGCAAAGGTGGGGGGGAGGGGGGCCGCTCTGAGGTGCAATCGTTGGCGGTCTCTGGTCTGAGGCAAGCGCCTGCCCCTCCGTTGTGCAGGAGGATGTCCAGGCTGCCCTGTTCCTTAGGGCGGCATGCTTCTGGTGTGAGACGCTGTGGCACGGCATGCCCGAGCTGCTGGAGTGGATGACGCGCTACTCAGGGCCAGGAGCCTGCCCGCTGAGCCGCCTGCCAGCGATGCGCGCAGTGCTATCCAGCGACCAGGTGGGGGAGCGGGGTCGGTGCTGCAAAGGCGGGGCGCGCAGTGCGCCCCCGCGCCTGGGCTGGTGGGCCTGCGCTCACGCGTCTCTTGCGTCTGCCCCCCTGCAGTACCACAGTTTCGAGCTGCGGCTGTGCGAGGCGCGGCGCCAGATGCACGCCTACTTGGACTTTGACCCAGTGGCTGAGTCACAGGCGTCGCAGAGGCAGCTGGCGACGCTCGTGGGCTATGCGCAGCTACAGGCAGCGGGCGGCACGGCGGCGGCTCTCGCGGCGGGGGCGCTCCTGGGCTCCCCCTCCCGGCTCCCAGTGTAGGCCGACTTCCCTGTGTTCCAGGCAGCAGGCGGCGGCGCTGCACTGCTGCCGCCGCGGTGGCCAAGCGTGCCAGCGGCGGCAGCAGCCTCGCCGGGTTTCGGCGGGCCCGCGGCGCCGGCCCCGGCACTGCTGCCAGGGCTGCGGCCTGCGCTGCCCCAGGGCCGCAAATCGCAAAAATAATGGGCGGCACTCGCATCGAACTTTACTCTTGCTCGAACTATACACGTGGTCTGATCGAAATTTATGAAAAAACGGTGATTTGGTGGAAGAGGTTCGGGGTCTAGCTCTACTCGCACACGTCCTTGCATGTAACACGGGAAATGTTTTTGGCAGTGGATTGATCGAATTCCTTGCAGACGGTCACGGCCGCACCAGCCACTATCGCGGTCGCGGCACCAGCTCCTGCGGCCAGAGCGACTCCAGCCTTGATACCTACTAGGACGAGTAGACTGACTGCCGAGAGTTGGCGCTGGATGTGAATTGAAAGAGCTGACTGAGGCTGAGGGGTTTACATGCAGAGCCACAAGCACATCTATCGCCCGCGCCGGGGGGCCTACGACGCTGAGAGAAATAGTGCTCCGCGCGGGGCGGATCTGGAGATCAGACAGCTGGGCAGGGGCGGGCGGAACCACCGACACCGTCCCAAATGGCGGGGGAGCAGGGAGATTGAGCAGGGGATTCACGAACGCAGGGCGGCGGGCCATGCGGGCGCCGCGCCGAAGCGGCAGTCGTCGGCGTAAAAGGTCTGCAGAGGGACCAGGCCACAAGGGGGCATGACCAAACGGCTGTCCGGCGGGGGGCCCACTCGCGCAGGTTCGGCGAGCCAGGAGCGGCGCCGGAGGGTGTGCGTGCAGGGCACGACGCGGACGGCGTGTCCGGTCGCGGCCCCCGACCCCGCATGCAGCACCCCCGGCGCTGCGCCGGCTGCTTCCCCGTTGCTGGCTAGCCACCGCGCTGGCGAGCGTGTCGAGCGAAGAAGGGGAGAGGGAGCAGGTCAAGGAGGAGCAGAAGGGAGGAAGAGCACGCTGCTGAGCACAGAGAGGCAGCCGGGCTGCCGAGCGAAACGCAAGGGTGGGGATGAGGAGGGAGCAGGAAGGGCAGACCAGAGGAGGAGGGTGGGAATGGACATGGAATCAAGCACTGTCGGGATCGGGTGGGGGCACGAGTGCAGGGCAGGGGAAGGGGGATGGGTGGGGTACGAAGGATGAGAGGAGGTGAGGAAGGCAGGAGGCAGAGCACAGTGCGTGGGGGGGCGGAGGTCGCCGATACTGCCACGCTGGCGCGCCGCTGCTGCTGTCACAGGAAAAATGAGCCAGGCTGCCTGCCCGCTGCTCGAGCCCGCCGCCGCCGCGCCGCTGCCATTTAAACAGCAGACTGCAACCACCGCCGCCGCTGCCGCCGCACCGCACCCAGCGCAACGACACACGGCCACCGCCGCCGTGTGCCGCCGCGGCGGCACGCCGCGGCCCTCAGCCTCCAGGGCGCGCAACGCGCCAGCCGGGGCGCGGCGGGAGCTCGGACCAGCGGAGGAAGGGATGCAGAGGGACCTCGGCGCGTGTGTGTATTTTTTTTTCTGAACCTGCCTGATAAAATTTTCGACAATGGGGTGCAGGGCCAGCGGGTCCATTCTTTCTCTCAAATCGTGAAGTGGAGGGGGCGAGGGAAACGTACCCGTGGCAATAAAGCATTGAATGGGAAGGGGTGGGGGGGTCATAGCCTCGCCCACAGAGGAAAGGGCCAACGGGGTCTCGCAAGAAGTTTTGCATCCCTCTCCTTTGGGAAATGGAATTGGCACTTGCACTGGCACTGGATCTGTCACTGGATTTGAAACTGGATGTGAAACTGGATGTGAAACTGGATGTGAAACTGGCTTTGAAACTGGATTCGGCACTGTAACTTGCGGCGACGGCGAAGGCTCATTTTGCGGCCACGGAGGCGGCGAGAAGCACGGTTGGCACTTAGGATGATAGTTACGCTTGACCCTTGCTTTGACTCTTTCATACCGGCCAAAAAGATCATTTAATCGACCTTTCATGTTGTTGAAAGCTTCAAGTGTTTCCTTGAACAGGTCGAAGGCGCCTGGGACAAAGGACTGTGCTTGATCTAGGAGCGGCTTCATTAACGTCGCGGTGCTCTTAACTAGTTGCAAATGTTCCAGTAAGACTGACCAATCAAGTTCGAACACTTCAGCAGCTTCAGCTGCAGCATCTTCTACACACCACCTTGATATTTCTCTCTTTTCTGGTGGTGGTGGTGGGGGGGTGGGGGTGGG
>PCFQ01000075.1:176633-192672 GCA_003063905.1 Chlorella sp. A99 | reverse complement strand
AGAACCGCACAGCAACCGCCGCGCACAGAGCAAGACCACGCCGACCGGGGGAAGAGAGGGCACGAGTGGGGAAGCAAGGACAGGCGGGAGGGCACAAGGCTGCCAAGCGCAAGAAGCAGGGACCAGGGAGGGGGCAATGCCGGGCCCCAAAAGGTGTCAGTGGAACTCCCAGGGCTGCCGCCGCGCGGGCCATCTCGCGCCACCGCCGCCGCGCACGCCTCCGCACCGAATGCTGCTGCCCATCAGCCATGCCGTCACGCCCAATCGGCGTCACGGGAGCGCTGGTCACCAGGGCTGCGCCGGGAAGCCGCCGCAGCACTGGAGTCGGGGGGAGGGGCCGAGGCCCCACCCAGGCGCGGCGGGGCGCGGCGCTGGTACGCCGCGCGCCGCCACCGCAGCCGCTGAAACTGCCCAAAGCCGAGGCCCGGGGCTAAAAGCCGCCTCGAGAGCGCGTCCAGGCTGAGGAGCGAGCCAGGGAGCCGCGGAATGTACAGCGCTTGCATGGTGTCATGTTTGCATCGTTGGCCGCGTCGTTGATGAATAACGAGCTGGACCTGGCGCGACCAACCTGGAGGTCGCGGGTTCGAATCGCCCAGCCGAAAAACTCGCTGGGCACGGTTGGACCCAACATGACCGGCACGCCCTGTGTGGGCGATCCAGGCCGCAACTTGAGCCAGATTGTGCATGGTTGGGGACGTGCAGGGTAAATCCGTCAGCCTCGCTGATTCGGCTGGAGAGCGCCGGTGCCGTTGTTTCGGTAAATGGATATGAATCCCTGTAACACACACACACAGTGTCATGTTTGCATCCCAGCAGCATGTGGGTGATGCCGTCTGGGCTCCCGCATAGCGGGCAGCGGGCGTCCTGGGCAGGCGGCTGCCCGCGGCGCCCCAGCAGGTATGCCGCCCACCTCTGGAAGACAGTCTTCTTGGTCCAGGTCTGGTCAAACCTGTGCTTGAGGAGCGTCACCGCTGCAGGCCATGGCACCCGCTGGGAGTGCCAGAAGGCGTTGCTTTCCTTGCCAAGGGCCCGATCGCCGTCCCGCCCATCGTACATTTGCGCCGTCACTGTGGCGTATATGCCCTTCTTGCTGCCCCCCAGCATTGTGCTCGCGTGGACCGCCTTGCGGAGCTCCGCAAGGCGGTCGAGCGCAGTGTTCAGATTGGAGACAGCTCGAGGTGCGACCGGCCCCTCCTGGCCAGCCGGCGGCGGCTTGTAGAAGGCCGGTTGCCACTGCCCCCCGAAGGGGTGGTGGGCCGGCATGATGTGGTCATGCTCGGCGTTGGGATCCGATGCCTGCTTCGCCGCAGCGTCTGCCTGCTCGTTCCCATGCACCCCGCTGTGGGCGGGCACCTTGAGGATGCTGGTGTGGCACCCGCCGTTGGCCCTTTCCACCAGCAGGCGTGCCGTGTCTAGCAGAATCTGCACATGCAGGTGGCCCCTGAGCGTGTGCGGCTCCCGCACCGCCCGGCACAGGAGGTGAATCACCGCCTGGCTGTCTGTGAATATCGTCTCGGCCTCCCCGCGGCGGAGCAGGTGCTCCACCGTGTATGAGATGGCTGACAGCTCTGCCCGGGTGATGGTGTCAGTGGGGCCTTCGCCGTTGGTGCGGATGAGGCGGGCGCCGCACTGCGCGTTCCAGACGGCTGCGCCCACCCGCCCAGGTGGGTCGCCGGCGGCTGCTTGCACACTGCCATCTGTGAAGTATGCCTGCCTCCACTAGTACCGAGCCACGTGCTCGGTGGTGCCATACAACTCCACTAGTCCGCAGTCCTCCCCGGCCGCCTGGGGGGCAGGTGCGCGCCATAGACAACGTGTGTCCCAGGCTGCCGCCTCCCACTTGCGCGGTGCATGGTACAGCCTCTGCAGGTCAGCCCATGTGCGTTGGCAGCGCTGCGCTTTGCGAGCCACCTCCCCATTGTATGCGTCCATGTCATAGTAGGGGCGAGCGGAGCGGGAGCGGGGTGCGAGGCCCTCGCGGGGACCGCCCGCTGCGGCAGCCGACCGCCAGGGCCAGGGAAGGCAGTCCGGCGACCCCCACGGGTCCCGCGGCAGCAGGGCAGGGAGGCCTGCCCACTGCGTCCCGAGGTCGGAGGGAAGGAGTCGCGCCCTGCCCGCATCATTGCCAACTGCAAACAGGCGGTCCTGGGCAGGCGTGCGTGTGTATGCGCGGCTCGGCGGCCCGCTCCCCCCGCCAGCTGTCAGCTGCTACACGCTCCAGGGAATATGGTGGGAAGCGGGCCAGCTCCACCACCTCAGGGTAATCCAGCCACATGACGTGCGCTGAGTCCGGAAGGTCCGGCATGAGCATGACGGTGAGCACCGGGGTCGCGGGGGCGGCCTCTTTGGCACTGACCAAAGCCCAGCGTGCCGCTTTCTCCAGCTCGGCGGGCTGCTCTGGCGGGCGAGCAAAGCATGCTCCCACCCAGCGGTGGGCGTATGCGTCGTGGCCTGCCCCAAACAGCTGGTCCCTGGGCTCCACGCTGACGAACGCCGACAGGCATGGGTCGACGTTGAGGGGGGAGGCAAACAAATCTGTGTCCGCCCCCGTGGCGGCCGCGATTGCCTGGACTAGTGCAGAGGGGGTGCCGCCGTGGAGGCGGTGGAGCTGCGTCTCCTTGAGCTTGCGGGTCTGTGCCCTCCAGCGGTCCAGGAGTCTGGCCACCTCTGTCTCGAAGGAGCTCGCCCCCACCTCCTCAAACAGATGCGGTCGGGCTGCCTGGGCGCCCAGGAACCGCTCCCTCAGCAGCGCCAGTCGGGCACAGGACAGGGTACCCAGCCACCGACCTTGGCAGTCATGCACATGCGCGAGCGCTGGAGCGCCACCAGGTGGGCAGCGACGCGGATGAAAGGGGCGGTGGTGCCGGGGGGGGGCAGCACATCCAGCTCGGGGTGTGTCGGGGAGGCGTCGAATGAGATCAGCGAGGGAGCGTCGGGGTGGGCATAATCCCATGCGCGGCGAGGCCGGGCCTGAATCCCCTGCTGTCGAAGGCACTCCTCGACGGTGCCGAGCGGGGGCGGCTGAGCGGCAGCGGCTGCCGCAGCCGCCTCCGCCTCCTCCTGTCGCCGCGTGTAGTCTGCCACCAGGGCGGCGCCGTTCAGGTACCGCTCCTCAAACCCTTCCTGCGGCTCGTTAGAGGGGTTCCAGGCCACCAGCACCAGCCACCAGCAGGGTTGGGCGCGCCATCTTCATCCACTGGGAGCGGGGCGGCCATACTGGGGCGATGGTCTAGAAAACATCATGATTCCATACTCTGTCGTTCAGCCCCCTGAATATTATCTCTCACCTGGCTCGGTTAAAGGCAACTTACAACAAAAACATCACCGTTTTTCTTCATTCAGGTGCGTGCTGGTACCCCGCCCCTGGTGGGGGATGGCGTGTTTTGGGGGGTTTGGTGGTGGGGGGGGAGCGGGTGACCCCGGCCACCATTCAAAACGCCCTTATGCCGTCGCTCGTGGCGCCGGGGTTTCGAGCGCTGGTGCATGGACGTGGAAGCTCGTCGCAAAAAGTTTTGAATTAGCACTATCCACTTCTGGGGAGGCTGTAGCGAGTTCGTCGATCGAGCGTCTGTCGCGGAGGGAAGGCGCTCGCAGGTTCACGCATTTTGTGGTGTGGTGGCATCACAGGCTAGGCCGCGGAAGGGTGACGTGCGTCGTGAGAGTGTTGGGCGCCGCCTGTCGCCAGGCTGCGGTCCCGCTGGCACCCGCGTGATAAACGGCGGACAGCGACCGCCTGTATGGCAACCTAGCGTGAATTGATCGCCTGGCCACACTTGTGAGGCCGCATGGCTGAGCAGTCCACTCACACTGGGGAGGACAGGACCGCTGCCAGCGGCGTGCAACACACTCCCTGCGCGGCGTGCAACACACACCCGGCGCAAGTGAGGTGTGTGTGCGTGTGCGGGGTGCTGTTGGCATTTCGCTCTCTGCTGTGCAAGCACAGAACAGGCGGCAGGCGTGCCACCGACGTCACGACGCTGTCGCCCTGTCGCGCGCTGGCGCATTTTGTCCCTCCTGCTAGTGCAGGTGCGCCCTGATCATCCTAAGACACTCCACACTCGACGAACTGCGCAAGCGACTGTCAGCAGCAACGGGAAAGACGTTCCTCGTGGACGAAGCTTCCCTGTGTGCGTGCACGAACCTGCGCTAGCTGTGGTGCAAGTACGGCTGCAGAGTCGTGGACTTTTGGCCTGCACCTGTAACGCTGCGCTGCGCGCCATGCTTCGGGTGTTGGTGTGGCGCATAGCACCTGCAACGTCTGCTGGCGCAGAGCCAGGAGGCCGGAGGCCTGGGGCCGCCGCCACACGCCACTGCCGCACGCCGCCGCACACCGCCGCCACGAGGCGGGACTGCGCCCGGGTCAGTCGGCCGCAGTATGAGTATGTGCTGCGCGACTTTGCATACTCACTATGCGCCCAACACACACTTCCTAACTCTCTCGCGCCTGCACAACCACAGCCTCCAACCACCTGCACCCCGTGCTGCCGCCTAGCCAACCAACCACCGACACCGGCGCCGCACTCGACCACGCATACACCACACTGCAGCCTGCGCTGGGAGGTGTGTGCGAAGCATACTGGTCGGACCACGTAGTGATCTGGCTTGACGCCACCCCACCAGCCCTGACGTGCGACGCCTGAGTGCACGCGGCCTCCCTCCCACCCAACTGTGCACGTGCCCACCTCTGGCGCCTGGCGCCCCTGGCGCCAGGGGCGGGCGCTCCGGCACTCTTCCCCTCAACTTCCACTCACTTGTAACACACTCAGGCTCACAGCACCACAGCGACACCAAACCCCCATTCCAGACGCGCAGCGTCTGCGTCTTGTTTGATAAGGTGTGTGCCAGGCGAGGATGGGCACGCGTCTTGGCTGTGGTGCGCACGTAGTCACCACGTTGTGGCCGGCACACGACGCTCCCCGCCGGCCGCCACCCCGCTCGCATAGGTTCCAATGGTGGCCCACAATCGCGTCGCCAGGAAATAGCGGCGAGCTTCCAAGCCTTGAATCGTTCCGACATTGTTGTGGACATCAGCGCTGGTGTAAACCAAGCACTGGCAGTACGTCGATGCCATGCTGCATTCCAAATTTTGCTTGGTGCCTGAGGTAGGGTGAGGGATGGGAGGGACACGGGGGCACTGGGGGGGGGGGGGGGGGGGGACCAGGCCGGGTGTCCCTTCCTTGTGGGGCCCCGGCCGCCCCCCCGCCCCCGCGCCCCCCCCTCCCCGCCCCCCCCCCCCCAAACCCCCCCCCCCCCCTTCCCCCCCCCCCCNGGGGGGGCGGGGGGGGGGTGGGTGTGGGGCGGGGGTGGGGGGGGGGGTGGGGGGCGGGGGGGGCGGGGGGGGGGGGGGGGGGGGACCAGGCCGTCGTGCACTGCCTGTGCGAGCCCGTCGCGCCGCCTGCCGCCGCGCCGCCGCCTGCCCGCGCCCCCCACCCCAAACCACCCACCGCCTCTGCCCCGCCACCACTGACCCCGCCAACCAGGGCGATGTGTCAACTTCGCTGCGCCTGTTTGAGGCGATCGTGGCCAAGTGCGTTCCCGTCATAATTTCGGACTGTGCCGATGTGCCTTTTGAGGGGCTGGAGCCTGTGGGCGACTACTCAAACTTTGCGGTGAAAGTCCCGAAGGCGAGCAATGCCAGCGACATCATGCCGCGGTTGGACTATCTGATGAGGTCGGGCGGATACTCCCGCCTACTCTCAAGACTCGAAGAACGACCCGCTGATGGTTCACTACTTCCGCTCTGGCCTGCGTCCAGAGCTGCAGCAGGATGTGCTGCGGAACGCCTTTGGCTCCCTGGGCCATTCAGGTCACAGCCCAGGTGGAACAGCTGCTGCGCGAGCTGCTGTCGCGACACCGCGCCAACCACGCAAGGAGCAACCCGGGGCCCAGGCCAGGCCTCCAAGCCACAGCGCCCCGGCAAGCCGGGCAACCCAAGCAAGCAGCAGCCACCCCGCCGACTGGAGGACGTTCCCTCGGGTCGGGCGGACCAGGCGCCGTCGTGGCGTGCCGACAACGCTGCCACGCTGCCTCGCTCACAGGCCACCCCCGGCCACACCGAGCCCTCACTGCAAGCAAGTGGGGCACTGGGGCGCTGACTGCCCCAACCGCAAGAAGGAAAACTACCTAGCAAGCGGCCTAGCAGCCGCCGAGGCTCCGGCGGCTAGGCCCGCCCGCTCAAACTGCCCCCTTACAGCTGCACCGGAACAGTTGGGGGTGGCAATCGAAGCGCAGCAGTCTCTTCCTTCTGCCGGCACCGTCGCGCCTAGCGTGTCGGCCGCCTCACCAACCCCCGGCCCCGCCCTGCATGCGCTGTCCAGCCATGCTGTTCCTGCAGCCCCACCCGGCCACCTGCACGAGCACACCGCGCCCGTCGCAGCATATGATAGTTACAATAACGTCTGTATATTGGTCAATCACTGAACCGTGACAGACGGTGGGAATGAAAACACAAGGTGGGGGACGCATGAACAAGCAGGGCGTGGATCAGCTGAACCCCCCACATCGCCGTCCACATGTATGCGCAGCGGGTGCCGCGGTGGCTGTCTCCACCATGCTGGCCGGGGGGTAGGCCGCTGTGCCCCTCATCCTACCGCCCCATCCAGCTATCAGGGGCTCAATGAAGCAGCGCCGACGGCCCCTCAATTGGGCGCCCCGGACGCGGGCTCTGGCGCCAACCCGCTGACTCTGGCGCCAACCATCAAAGGGTAGCAGGGGCACCCCCAGCCTACAAAGATGGACGGGTACCGACCAGGTACCATCTGGCACTGTGGGAAGTTGGTGCTGCCCCCTCCACTCCCCCCGCAGCGCCCCCAGGGCCCCCTCTACCCGCTCCCGTGCGCTGCAGCACGTAGATGGTCACCGGAACGCATGCCACCTGCCGCCAGGCTGCCGGTGCCCCTCCCTGTGCCGCACACTGCTGGATGCTCAACACGCAACAAAAGCGCACCAGGAGGGTGGATCCTCAGCGCAACTTGCGCGCGATGATGCACCTCCAACGACGGCCGAGTCACGCCGGGCGGGCGGCCCGCCCACCGTGTTGTGCACCTAAACCCTAAACCCTACCAATCTCTCGAGCGTCTGGGCACCTGCCCCAGCCCCTGAAAGGCATTGGTACCATTCTGCCATCACTGCCCCGGCCAGATGGCTATGGGGCTTGCGCCCCTCCCGCGCTTATCGGACGCTTTGTGGCCGCCAGGAAACGTGTTTCCTGGCGGCCTATAAACAGACGTTAAAGTAATTTATCTATCTAGCTCTTTCCCGTCCCCTCGGGCCCCGTTTCCCACCCAAGGGGGCGTGGCGCGGCCAGCTCTGGCTGCTCGCCCCCGTGCCTCCGCGCCTTCCCATGTGCTGCTGGGTCGCTGCTGAGCGATATGCGCACCAGTAACGCCCCAAACGAGCGAGCTGATGTGCTGTCATGGGGAGGCCGATGGCATGATGGCCATGACGAGATACGATCAAAGCAGCTGGCATGTCAGCAGCGGCAGTCCCTTCTCGCCCGACCGCCCCCTCGGTGCGGCGGCCACCACCACCTTGCAACACCTTGCAACACCTTGCATCACTTTGCTTCACTGAGCCCTTGATAGCTGGATGGGGCGGTAGGATGAGGGGCGCAGCGGCCTACCCCCCGGCCAGCATGATGGAGACAGCCACCGCGGCACCCGCTGCGCATACATGTGGACGGCGATGTGGGAGGTTCAGCTGATCCACGCCCTGCTTGTTCATGCGTCCCCCACCTTGTGTTTTCACTCCCACCGTCTGTCACGGTTCAGTGATTGACCAATATACAGACGTTAATGTAACTATCTATCTCTCATGACGCCATAAGGATCTGACTGCACTTGGGCAGAGGGGGTCAAAAGCACTGGTAGCAGACCCCCCCTGCCGGCCCCGTTGGGCCAACGGGCCTGGGGGTCTGGCCCCGTTCGTGTCCCCGTTCCCAACCAGGGGCCCATCCTGGCCCCGTTCGGCCGGCCGCCGTCCCCGTTCCCGCCGCCTGGTGTGCCTCCCTTGGCATGCTCCGCCCTCCCCAATTTAGATGCCGCACACAGGGCAAACGAGGGGTGCGAGCACGTAGGCAATCACCAGCACACCCCCTGGCACGACCGACGCGAGCACTGCCGGCCGACCGCCGCCCCCCGCCAACACTGTCCCCACGCACGCCCTCTCCCACCCCTCCCAAGCAAGATGAAGCACATGGGCAAGGTGCAAGCAGGCTGGCAGACTGCGCAAGTGCTTGCCCACTGCGTGCAGCACCGCCCTCCCGCCCATAGGTGCGCGCGCGCGCGGCCGTTGGTAGTTTCAGCGGCGGCCGTCTCTGCCAGCTTGCCGTGAGTCTCTGGTACGCAGAGGTGGCGACGGCAGCCCTTGCCCAAGACCGAGTGGCAGGGCGGGCGGGCGGTGCCCCGCCCGCCCGTCCGTGATGGGGCCTCACCCCCCGGGTGATCCATCTCTCTCCGCACGCACGGCACCTCGAGCACCTTAAGCGACGCGGGTCAGCAGAACGCGCGATTTCAGTCAGTAGGGCGTTTCATCCGCCCACAAGCTTCTGCTGCCCCGGCTGCTGCGGCCGATCATCTCTCTGACATTCAGCGCCTTCGTGAAAGGCGCACGAAGGCGCCAAGCGTCACGCCCCACAGGGTGCCCCGGGTGCAGGGTTTCCCTTTTCGTTTTGCTCTTTGGCCGTGGCTGGCCGCAAGGGGGGCTCGGAGCAACTTGTTTCCGGCCAAGTTTGGCCGTGAGGGTCGAGATTTGCCCGTGCAGGGAGGCGGGGCGTGCGCGCGGCCGTGCGGGGACGCGCGTACGCCCCACCTCCCCGCTTCACAATTCTTACATGGGAGGCAAGTTTCAAGCAAAGGCTGCTGGAGGCGTGGGGGCAGATGCATGGCCAGCCTCCCGCCCAGCAGTTGTGGCAGCCACCTAGCCGCCGTAGCGCCCGTGGGGAGTGCCGGCGCCGGCCGCCCCGCCGGCGCCAGCGGCCTTGGCGGCGGGGGGCTTCAGCCAGATCGCATGTGACGCCTCAAAGGGGAAGTCGTCAAGCGAAAAGTGGGAGGAGGCAATCAGGCAGGTGACCAGGTGGTCGCCACCACCATGACGGGGGCCTGGGCCCGCCGAGGCGTTGGAACTGTTTTTAAGTTCACCAATACCCAAGCCCGGTTTGGCCGCACGCAAGGAAGAGTTGGCCGGAGGGTTGGCCGGGCGCCTTGGGCGCCCGAACTCATCTGGGATTAGGGGGGACGTCCTTTGACGCAGCAGGGACAGCTGTGTCCTCCAGGGCATCCCCACAGCGTCCTGGGACGGGACGTCCGGCGGGCGTCGGCATCCCCACTGCATCCCTACAGCATCCCGGACGGGACGTCCGGCGGACGCCCTGCACTGGTGCTTGGCCACAGGCAGGCTGCACCTGCCCTCTGAGCTTCCTGCTAGGCGGCGGCGGGTGTCGGGCGGCGCCAGAGTGGCGAGGCGGCGGCATATCAGCATGCCGCGGCAGGCGGCAGCGGCTGGCGGCGCAGCAGCACACCGCAGGGCAGCGTGTTACATCCCAGTTGCTGCTGAGAGGGCATTGGGAGTTGCATGAGAACGTTGGCATGTGAGGATAATGGTGGGATTAGTGAGCGGGGCAAGCGCCCTCGGGCATGAAATAAGAGGCACTGCTAGATCAACACAAACGAGACATGAGGCCTGGCTGTACAGAGAGGAAGAGAACCATGATGCTCTAGGCCAGTCAGGCCGCTGCTAGCGCGTGCCGCGGCGGGCGGCGGCGCGCGCTGCACCGGCAGCGCCGCGCCGGCCGCCGGCACCGGGAACAGCCAGAGGGCAGGCCAAAGCGTGCGGCATGAGGTGTGCGTGCGCCATGAGCGCAACTGCGTGGGAGAATGCAGGCGGGGTGGGGCGGAGGCAGATGCTCGGCTGTGGGACAGGGCAGAGGCACATGCTAGGCTGCGGCGGCATCGCCGTGCTGCCGACCCGGCAGCAGCGAGGAAAGCATCAAGCCACATTGCACCCCAGGCGCATAACCTCACCATCGACACGCTGTGGCGTCCTCACATGCCGCGCACAAAGTGGTTGTAGTGGAAGTAGCCGGCGTGCACAGGGTCGGGCTGGATGAACACTGGCTCCCGCACGTCGGCCAGCGGCACCAGGTCATAGAATGGCATGAGCCGGCTGCCGTGGTCGTGGTTGCACCAGCGCAGGCGCGTCATGCGCAGGCTGCGGCTGGCGGGAGTGACTGCCGCGCCCTCAAACCAGCGCACAAACGCCCAGTCCTGCTGGTGAGCGGGGGCGCCGCGCACCACCACAAACGCCACCAGCTGCCCAAACCAGATGGCCTCCCCGTCCTTGGAACTGCGGCAAGGCAGTCAGAGGGGCAATGCATCAGCGCCAGGCAGGCGGCCCAGGGCTGGCGATCCAGACAGCGGCGAATGTGCCTGCGATGCTGTCCCGCCTACATGCACCACACCGGGAGCGTGTGTGCAGCGCGCAGCAGTCCCACCTGACAGACACGCAGTGGAACGTCGGCTTCTTGGTCTCGCCCCACTTGGGGCTGGCCAGCAGCGTGACCGCACTGAGCGGCCCACCCACGTGCTTGCGGTAGGCCCGCACGCAGCTGTCCATGATGTACAGGGCAGGGCGCAGAGCAGGAGGAGCGAGCTGGAGTGCCTGGTGCCCTCGGGCATGGCCTGGTGTGCCTGCGCGTGGCAAAAGCGCATGGCAGCTTGGCGGCAGGGCAGCTTGGCAGCAGCGGCGGCCGTCGTTGCAGTGCTTCTGCCTGCTCCTGCCAGGTGGCAGCCGCCGCAGGCGCCCTCCACACACGCACCGAGGACTCAGAGGCGTTTTCGTCCTCCTCCTTGATCAGGTCGTTCGCACGCATAGAGAACTCCAGGTGCTCAAGCTCGGGCCGGCCGCACAGCAGCTTGGCGGCAGCGGACGACGCGCCAGCTGCCTCGGCTGCCCCCCGCCCCGCCGACAGCTCTGCCACACACACCGGCTTCATGCTCTTGAGCGAGGGCAGGGCGTAGCCCCACCTGTCCTCCAGCGCGCGACTTTGCTGCAGCATTGCACATGGAGGTGGAAAGGCAGCGTGTCAGGTGGGAGGTGCAGCAGCAGGTCAGGAGCGATGCCCCAGCGTGCATGCACGGCGCACCATGCTCCTGCGCCGGCGTCGCTTGCGCGTCGGCAGGCACAGCTCGTTCGCCGCTGCAGCGTCCGACGCATGCGCGCTGATCTGCAGCATGTGTGGGAATACACTCATGATGAAGGCAGATGAGGGGCTGGGCGGGCGGCCAGCGACACTGCCAGCGATGCAGCTGCTGGCACAGCCTGCCCCCCCACCCAATCTGCGACTCAAACGCACCACAATCACAACCCTCCCCTTGCCTGCGCCATGGTGGTGGAGGGTCGGTTGTTGGTAAAGCGGGTCGAGGGCTTGACATACTTGTGCTGGTTCTCCTGCGGCGATGTGTCGGTCAGGTACGCGGCGCCCACGCGCAGGATGGCACGCTCAAAGCTGCTGGTGAGGTAGAACTTGAGGGTGCACCAGTTGCGTACGGAGTCCACGTGCTCCAGCACGCTGCGTTGGAAGCTGCGGAATCGGGCACGAGCATGAGTGACAGAAAGGTTGCAGTGCGCCGCGACGCTTGTAGTAGGCAGGCAAGCAGGCAGGCACGCGGCGCGCGGCGGTCCAGCACATCCCTTGCCTCTGGCGCTTCGCCTTCATGGCCGACACGCCGCTGGGGTTGGCCACCTGCTGCTTGTCGATCTCTGCCTCAAACTCCAGCTAGTCTGCATAATGGAAAGCATGATGGGCAGCAGGCGATGAAGAGCAGGGCAGGCACCGCCGGGGCTGGAGCCGGCGAAGCTGGGGGCAGGGCAAAACGCAGAGAGGGCAGCATGCCCGCCAGGCATCACACCACAGCAGCGGCGCAGCCAGCCCACCTATCAGCGCGAGCAGCAGTGGCCGCAGCTCGGCGCAGCCTGCCAGCGCCGGCGGCAGCACGTGCGCCAGCGCCGCCACCTCGGTGATCGAAGTCTGGGTGGCACGCAGCAGCTCGCTGTGGAGGCGCAGGCCAGGGAAGGGGAGCGCCTGCCGGATCAGCGCCTCGATGGCGTCCAGCTGGTGCTGCACACCTTGGCTGCCTGCCAGCAGTTCGTGCATCGCATGGCCTGGATGCTTCTTAGGTTCTGTTGGGTAGAGCACCAGCGGCTCGAGCAGCCCTTTGCTGCTGTGCAGGCGGTCTGGGGCCATCAGCTGGTAGCAGTCCACCCCGCAGAAGCCGGCAAACGCGCAGTGCTTGAACAGCGGCTCGCCCAGCTGCACAGCCATGCCGGGCTGGATCTGCACGCCAAGCGGTGGCCAGTTAACGCGGGAACGGTGTCAGCGATCAGTCCAGCCCGCACGCTTGGCCGCCGCCGGCGCACGAGCCCCTGCCCTGCCTGCGGCCGCTGCATCTGGAGCCGGCTGCTGCATCTGCCCGTGCTGTTCCGCGGCTACTGCATCTGGAGCCATCTGCTACTGCGGCCCAGCCATCTCCTGCTCTGCTTCGGCCCAGCCAGCTCCTGCTCTGCTGCGTCCCAGCCAGCTCCTGCCCTGCCGAGGGGTGCCCTCAAACCAGCTCACCCCATCGTCAAACAGATCTTCTGGGCGCTTGAGGAAGAGGGTTGACAGCGACCACTTCTTGAGCAGCTCCTTGGCTTCACGCGCCTTCTTGTCCTTCTGCAGCTTCTGGGCGCGCTCAATGACCTGCGTTCATGGCAGGCCCAAGGTGGCTGGCACGTGTGGGCGCTCATGGCACGCTCGGGCAGGTCGGGAGCAGGGCCGCGGGGCGCGGGGCCGGCCAGCGAGGCGCAGCCCAGGTGCAGGCGCGCCGATGTGGCAGCAGGTGTCAGAGGCGGCTCGGTGACGTGGAGACTCGCCTTGCGCATGGCCTCCTCCGTCCGGGGCCCAAAAGCGGCGTCCGGGTCGTCCAGCGACTGCTTGCTGGCGAGAGAGGCAGGGTCAGGCATGGCAGACTTGTTGCTCGTCCTGACCAGGAACATGGCGCCATACTCCTGGATGTCAGCGGGAGAGAAGGCGGGCGTGGGGTAGAGCTGGAGCTTGCGGGTGCCCACGCTTGCCGCCAGGCCTCTGCAGCACATTAGAAGAGCAAACAGAGTAGGGGGAGGGGGCATGCTCCCTTGGATCATTGGCTCATCGGCGGCTCCGGGCGCATCAGCGCCAGCAGACACGCAGGCGCACACAGGTGTCACTCACTCCCACGACAGCGTCCTGAGCGGCTCCAAGATGTACTCCAGCGAGGCTTGGTGAAACCAGGCCTTGAGGTGCTTGAACCTGCGGGCGTGGATGGACAGCAGGGGTGGGTGGAGCTGTTGCTGGCTGGCAGAGCAGCAGCACGTGCGCTACAGCGAGAGTAGGAGCGTCTGCACTGCTGCCAGCGCAGCGGCAGCAGGGCCGGCCAGGCCCCCTGGCGGCAGAGCAGCAGCGCCTGCGCTGGCGATCCTCACCTGGTGCTCTTGGGGCCGAGGCCCAGCGCCGCTGCATCCAGCTCCTCGACCATGCCACCCAGCAGGCTGTGCTCGCGCAGGTGCACGGCCGTGCGAGGCAGGGAGGGGAAGAATACCTTGAAAGGCTGGAACTTGCGGTCGCCAAACCCCAACGATGCATCGGTGACGGTGGCGTATGGGAGGTTGAAGGTGTTGCCGCGTGCGGCACGCTCAGGCTGCGCAGCCTGCACGCAAGGGCGAGGCAAACATTAGCGACACGGCCGCGCGGCGGCCAAGAACCTGCAGTTGCTACTCGCGCCACCGCCATGTCGTCAAACCAGCTGCTCTGGCGCAGGCTGCCCACGATGGCTTCCTCGCCATTTGACGCGGGCGCGGCCTGCAGCGCGCTGAGGGGCAGCTGCTCCGAGCGTGGCAGGACGGGGCCGGCGGTTGACGTAAGTGGGTGCGGTGACAGCTTGACGCGGGGCGTAGATCCTGTGCCGCCGCCTGGCGCGCCTCGCCCCTCCTCACCTTGCCGCTCTCCACATGGCACCTGAACACACCTGCAATGTTCTTGAGCCGGTGCGCGTAGAACTTGCGGCCGCCGGCATCCAGGAGCAGAGTGCTCTCCATTTCCTGGGGCGCGGGGCAGGGGCAGGGGAGCGGAGCAAGGCCACCAGCACTGAGTGCGCTGCCGGGGGAGGGCGCATCGAGATGCTGCACGGCCAGTGCTGTGCAGTGCAGTCACAGCGTCGCAGCACCTCCCTCTCCGAACCGTGCTGCAACTCAGCTGCCTATCCTGCGCTCAGTCTACAGCCTGCAGGCAACTCACCAGCCCCGTGTTGTTGCGCACGAAGAGGGCTGCCTCCTCGCCGGTGGTGAAGCGGCAGTTGAGTGGGTTCCAGTCAGAGCTGGTCGTCTGGCGGACGAGGTTGTCAAACGTGCCGGCGGGCAGCATCCCCATCACCCCAAGCACTGCCCCCTCTTCTGGCCAGCAGCAGGCGGAGCAGGGGGCGCTGGACCAGGCGCAGGAGCAGCAGTTCCCTGAGCCTGAGGCACCGCGTGGGAGCCAGCAGAGCCCGCGTGGGAGCCAGGAGAGCCCACGCAGGAGCGAGGACGCAGGTGCGCAATCAAATTCCCCGCTGCGCCTGCCCCTCCCCGCGCCGCTGCAGCCTGCTTGAGAGGCAGGCAGGCGGTGGGAGAAGGCGGGAGCGTGCGCCTTCGCCCCGCCGGCATGCCGTGCACAGCGTGCCGGCGCCACCGTCGGCCGCGCCCGTCGCCCCCGTCTGCCTTGCAGAGATGCGCCCCACCGACCCCGATGGCGAGTTTTACGATGACGAATACGGCTACGGCGACGACGGAACCTCTGAGCAGACCGACTATGACTACGGCTATGACGCCGGCTTCTACGACGGCATGGCTGCCTCGCGGGGCGAGCGGCTGCAGCTCGGGCGGGTGGAGGACATGCTGACGGAGGTGCAGAGCGCCCTGGGGCAGATCCAGAGCACGGTGGCCCAGCTGACGAACCGGCAGGTGAGCCTTAAGCCGGCTGTGTGTTGCCTGCTGCGCGCCGCTGACCTACTGCTTCCGCGCACCTCTCCAGCCTGTGCCTGCGCCCTCGCGCCTCTCTCCAGCCTGCATGTGTGCGCGTGCTGAGCCTGCCTGTGCTGATCCCCTCACGCAGAGCACCGGCGGCTCTGGCGCCGACGGCGGCGGCAACGACCAGCAGCGACGCGTGCCCAAGCCCATCTCGGTAGGCACTGCTGCGCTGCGCCACTAGCGCCACCGCTTGCGCCCAGCTCCTCCACGCACTTAGGCTCGCCCCTGCACCCACCATCACCCGCATTGCAGGCCACGCGCATCTCCAAGCAGCTGAGCGAGACCACCGACATCCGTGGTCACTACTTGGGCGAGGACGAGCTGGAGGGCGCCGTGGCGAAGACGGTGCCTCACTGCGACTGCGTCCCCGACGCGCGGCAGAGCATCGGCGACGAGGCGTTTGACCTCGGCGTCAACAAGGTGAGGCCTGCTGCTCCACAGCGCGCTGCGCGCCTGCGTGCCTGCCACCTGGTACTGGCTGCATCACGTCTGCCGCTGCGCCATCTCACGATGAATGCGCCCGTGCGCCTCACTGTGGGCCAGCCATGCGCCGCCCGACACCGCCGCCCGACACCGCCGCCACCCCTTCCCACTCCCTCCCGCCGGTGCAGGCCCGGGACATGCTTCGCAAGAAGGTGCAGCACCCGCTCAACGGCAAGATCAAGGACGCCGTGGGCGTCGAGTATCCCGACGCCTTCCCTGGGGGCCGGCGTGACGCCACCAAGGCCGCGGCGCTGGCAGAGGGTGAGGCGTGGCCCCCCTGTAGGGCTGGAGATACCCTGCACTGCTGCCCGCGGCCGCCTGGGCTTTGTGGCATGGCTGCCTGGGCTTCGCAGCAGCGCACGCTCTCACGTATCCGCCGCCCCCCCCCCCCCCCCCCCCCCCCCCCCCCCCCCCCCCCCCCCCCCCCACCCCCTCCCCCCCCCCCCCCCCCCCCCCCCCTCCCCACCCCCCCCCCCCCCCC